>CM065394.1:18747500-19115000 GCA_033060915.1 Euryodendron excelsum | reverse complement strand
GCACCAGTATAAGTCACTAGATCAATCACAGGACCTACATCATAGTCACTCTCACCAAGATAGACAATAAACTCATTAGATATGGCAGGTCTTCGCTGTCTCACTGATCTCCTCACAGGTACCTCTGGAATAGGCTCAACAGGATCAACAGGATCAGGAGCATTAACAGCAATGGGTGCATTAATCCCCAGCTGCTCCTGATTAATTCCATCCACAGGTGTAGGCAAGACAAAAGTCTGAACATTAGGCAAGGAGATAGGCACCACCTCACTTTGCCTATCAACATCAAGCTGCTGTGGGGTCTCCAAATCAGTTGTATCATGCTCCAAGAACTTAGTTATCTGAGATTCAACAATCCTAGCACCAGGTGTAAGACAGTAGAACCTGTATCCCTTAGAATGATCTGGATACCCAATGAAGAAACAACGAGTGGTTCTAGGGTCGGTTTTTCTCTCAAAAGGGTTATATATCCTAACCTTTGCCGGACAACCCCAAACACGAAGATGGTTAAGGCTAGACTTTCTACCATAATTCAAAAGGTGTTTTAGGAACAGACTTGCTGGGAACCCTATTGAGAATGTACAAGGGAGACTTAATGGTATCACTCCAAAGATATGTAGGCAAATTACTCCTACTCATTATACTCCTCATCATGTCTTTAAGGGTGCGATTACGCCTTTCGGCCACACCATTCTGTTCAGGACTACCAGGCATGGTATATTGGGCAACAATCCCATATTCTTGCAAGTATTTGGCAAATGGTCCCATATGTTGTCCAGTGACATCATGTTTGCCATAATACTCACCCCCACGGTCAAACCTAATAACCTTAATCATTTTGGTCAATTGATTCTCCACTTTTGTTTTAAAGATTTTAAACTTTTCAAGTGCATCAGATTTCTCTTTAATTAGGTAAACATAGCCATAACGAGATAAATCAACAATACAGGTCAAAAAATATTTATTTCCACAAAAGGTAGAGGAATAAGGTCCACTAATATCAGTGTGTATGACTTCTAAAAGGCTACCACTCCGTGTTACACTTTTCTTCATAGTCTTAGTCAATTTTCCCCAAATACAATCAACACAAGTGTCTAGGTCTCCAAAATCAAGTGATATGAGGATGTTATCTTTAATTAGCCTTTGAATTCTTTCTTTAGAAATGTGACCTAGACGCTTTTGCCATAACATGGAAGACTGGTCTTTAATTCTAGGTCTCTTGGATACACTATTTTCAACATGGAAGGAGGCATATTCATTATCCTGTTCTAATTTCACCCTGTATAATCCATCAGATAACAAACCATGGCCAACAATTTTGGAATTATAAAATAAATCAACAATGCCATTTTGAAATTGAAAACCATATCCAAATTTGTCCAAAGAAGAAATGGAAATCAAATTCCGTTTAAAAGACAGTACATAAGCAGTGTTTTCCAAAATAAGTTGAAAACCAGTTTCTAAATTTAAAATGGCATCTCCTATGAACTCGACCCTAACTATGCTATCATCTCCAACTCTAAGCTTAGCCTCACTCTCACTTGGCCTCCGTTTGCTTCTGAATCCCTACAAAGATATGGCAACATGAACAGTTGCACCACTGTCAAACCACCAAGAATTTGATGGGACACTAACGAAATTAGATACAAAGCAAGTTAAGGCAAGTGAGTTACCTCCTTCCTGTTTCTTCTTCTTTTCTAACCAGAACTTGTGCCTATGACAATCTTTCTTTATGTGGCCTTCTTTCCTACAGAAAAAACTTGATGGCCTTCTTAATTGTAGCATTAGGACCTAAAGGATTGTGGGTCTGACCGTGACCTTTACCATGCCCTTTATAATCCTGACCTTTATGAGGGGCATTGGCAGTAGGTTTCTTATGGTTCTTTCGGTTCCCATGACTCTGTCCAGGAGTGACTTTGGAATGAGAAACAAGCAAGGTAGACTCAATTTTCTCTCTCTTAAGCTTATTCTCCTCTAAGACACATTTGGCAATGAGGTCATTCACTGTCCAAGACTCACTTTGGGTGTTATAGGCAGTTTTTATCTGGTTGAATTCTGGTGGAAGGCTATTAAGAGCATGATAGACAATGAAATCATTAGGGAGAGTAACATTCAGACCTCTAAGTTTGGATTGGAGAAAAATAAGTTTCAAGACATATTCCCTTACCCCACTCTGGCTGTCATACCTCAAACTCGTGAGTTCATTCATCAAGGCTCCAATTTCAGCCTTACTGGATACTTGATATCTCTGTCCTATAGCCTCAAACAGTACTTTGGCATTGTTAGTCTCAAGCAGGCCAGTCAAAAGGTGCTCAGGAATGGATCTCTTAATCGCTATGAGACTGAGTCGATTAGATCTGTCCCACTTTGCATATAACTCCTTCTCGGAAAAAGAACTAGTATCAGTGATTGCAGCAAGTTCAGGTTCCCTCAAGGCCAAATCTAGATCAAAAATACCCAAGGCAAACTTTATATTCTGCTTCCACTTCTTAAAGTTTGAACCATTCAACAGCACAGCGGTAGTGTTATTGTTGTTTATTGCAAAGGAAACTGTCATGGCAACAAAAAAGGCAACATATCAATAGAATAAGGGTAGTAATTATATCAAGTATAAATAATAGGGATGCCTCGGTGCATCATTGTTATCTCCCCTTTAGGCAGAGAGTGTAACATGCTATGAGGTCCCTCCCAGCCAGCCACCATATGAGATTGCCTAAGCACTTGAAAAAATAGTCCCCTTTGGGTAGACATGTATTTCAAAAGTTAGGCACTCTCGAATCAGCTGCTGAATCACATCCTTGTCATTAAAGCACACAATAACCCCATTTGGGCAGACGATTGTATGCAATAACACAATGGATACAGTCATATACCATATGCAAGAAAATCAGATTTAATGAGTGTACCCCTTTGGGCAGTAGCACCCATTTCAATCCAAAATTCTTGTCATGACACTACTTGATGTAAAAGTGTCCTGTATCACATCCAAGCATATCAAAATGCTTGCAATCACATCCTTATGGGCACATAGCCAAAAGTACCCAGTGATCATATATGTGTTGCCTAAGCCATGTAATAAAATCATATTTTGCAATTTTCAACATAAAATGACAATTTTAGGCTCCTAAAAGGACTTATGGGAGAGAGTATAATTTTTAGGGACCTAACTAGGGAGAGTACACACTACCAATAGATTCAGAAGGTTGAAAACAAGTTATCTATAGAAAATTACCCAAGATGTACACACGGTTTTCAAGAAAATGCAAAAACACCCCCTAAAATGAGCCAAAAACGAACTCTAAATAGCAATTATTATTTTATGTATCAAACCAGAAAGAGTACAATATTCCATGATGTTTAAAGAGTTGAAAACATGTTACCTATAAAAAATCTTCAAAAAATTGCGCACGATTTTTGAGAAAATGCAAAAATGCACTTTTTTAGCCTAAAAAAATACCAAACAGTCCCTAAAAATTCTAAAAAAATAATATTTAGAATTTTCAATCTAAGAGGAACATTTTTCGTATTTTGACCGACCCCAAAATATGTCTCACGCGCCCACACTCTCCATAGGCCAAGAGTGGGCTTTGTTTGGCCTCCCTTGACCCATCTGAGTCATTTTCCTTATCCGTCGGGTCAAACCCGACCCGGATTTCTGCAAAACAGACCCGGTTCGCTGGAAATTGATTTTCAGCCTGATTTTCACCCCAAATTCAACATTTTAAGCAAGATTTTTGCTATTTTACTACATATACAAGGTCTCTAAACATCAATAAACATGTTTATGATAATTTTAAGGTGAAAAAAAGCATGATTTTATGGTTTTCAAGAACCCTAGATTCGGCATGGCGGCTAGGGTTTCAAAACTCGATTTTTCTTGCACAAAACTTATACTAACAGATTCGTATGCCATACAGTAACAAGAATATGTAATATATCGTAAGGATATGCATGAAAAACATCATATTCAAGAATTTTACAAGAAATTTTAAGTTTTTCACCTGAAACTTCAAAAAATCATAACTTTCTCTACGAATAGAGTTAGGTTACGATCTTTATACCAAAACGTTCGTTGTTCGGAGAGGAACAAAAGTCCCTTAATAATTTTCTGAAAAGAAGTCATCCATTATTCGGATTAAATCATGCAAGATTCGGGTTTAACAACTCATAATCGAGTTTAACAAGTTCAAATCACACAATAAGTCCCTAATCCACATATATTAGGCTCTGATATCACATGTAAACTTCAAAATAAATCATAATATTGACCTAGATTATATGCGAATATAGGAACTTAACAGGAAACAAAACTGAATGCGGAAACTTACCTGTTTGCTCCATGATTTCACGAATCCCTTTGGAGCGGCGATTAATCTCAAATAAGGCTTCTTGGAGGTTGGTCTTCCTCTCTGTACCCACTACTATATGACGTAATTTTATGAAAAACTGTCTGATGATTGTGGGGAGAAAGGAGACCTAACCTCTATATATATAGGAAACCCTAGCCTTATTGAGGCCTTCCATAAAAGACTCAATTGACTAATTAGGCCCACACTAATTACCGTCAACCCACATTGATAATAGATGCACACTAGCCCATGTATAATAGATCACGACTTTATTGGGCTTACCATGTTTGTCTCATCCAAACTTGGGTCCAACCCGTGTTTAGAAAACACCCACAAATAATGTGGGCTCAATCAAGAATAATCTAACACACTTGTCATTGTCCGGAGTCTTCCAAATTAGCTACCATATCATCCAAACCTTATTTACAAGTATTTTCAGAACCTTCAAGTCTAACCATATTGACTTCGACAGCAGATGTCGTTCTTGATGGCAAATTTTATTTTTGGTACCAAAAATAACTTAGATATTAGTGTGGTTCACTAATTTCCTCAATTAGGTTGATCATCACCTTTTTTGCTTTGAGAATATAATTTCCTCAATTACTAGTTCTTGCATCATAGTATTAGCCTTTTCCATCAAGCCCTCAAATTATATTATCATTGAATTCTTTCCAGTTTTGATCTTCTTTTTGCTTTGTGTCAAATGATCTTACTCCTTCACAGAAGAGTGCTAGCTTTAATCGATATTTCCTTGGTTGATCTCTACCGCATAATTAAGACTATCTCTAACATGAACAAATATATATTCAAACTATGAATCAAATTAGCTTGCTGCAAGTTGAATATTTCTCTTGCTAAATTCACAATCTTTTAAGCTAGTTCTCCCTTTTATATGGTGGGTCCAACATTGTAAGAGGGGATGTGAATGAATTTAACAATGTTTATGTTTTTTTTTTTTGATGCATCATAGGACTAAAGCCTTGGAGGAGAGAAAGATGAATTGAACTCATGACCACAGGCATGCATGGTGGGAGTGCCAATACCACAAAAAATTATTTGGTCTTTTCGGAACACCATGTCATTCCTCTTTCTCTTCTTACAATTATAGAGTGGGTCTCAAACTCATCAACCAACCCAACTAATAGGGTAAGAGCCCGCTGCAATGTGAGAGGAGAACAAGGGCCACATAGTGCTTTAAGAGAACCGAATAATTTCTCCAATATGGGCCAACTCTGTTACTCTATGCTTATTGTTTTATGGAAATGCGAACATGTACCTTTAAGAGCCTATGTTAAGTATGCATGAACAAAGTTATAAGAGTTTGTGTTAAGTATGCGTAAATAACATTGTACAATGTGAAAAGTTGTGAGTCTCACATTTTATGCAAACTAAGTAATGCATACTTTAACTTCTGCTTTAAGGACACGTAAGCAAGATCCTTGTTTTATTGGGTTAATTACACCAAAACCACTCAACTATAACCCATTTTCACCTTACACCCCTCATATACAAAATGCTACAATTAAACCCCTTGATGGATCAAAAATCTTGCCCAAATTAACACCGTCAACGGAGAGGTTGAAATTAAATTTATAATCCTAAGTTTTAGACACAATATAGACTTTTGTAGTTTTCATCAATGTGGGGTCCACTTTGTGAAATTAACCCTTCCGTCTTTCTTCCCGATCTCCTTCCTTCCTCTTCCTCCCCCATTCCCTACTACCTCTATCACACCTCGGTTTTTCCCACCTAGGGAGATACAATGGTGTGAATGATAAATATAAAGAAAGTAACAGATTGTAAAGTAAATAAAGTAAACTAATTAACAATTGACCTAATATAACTTCTAATAAATTGTGGGTCCACCCCCACAGTAGCCAAAACAATGTACTAATTAAGGATTATATAACTAGGTTCTTAATATTTAAGGCCTATTATAACTAGCATTGATATTATATGTTGCGTCATGTATGTGACTCTTTTTTTATCAGCGGTCCAGTCCGACATAATTATTCTCGAGACATTTATGCTTATTTCATGTTATCTAGAATGTTTGCCCATGAACGGGGTGAGCTATGAAATTCAGTAGGAAATATATCCAATAATTACAATGTAAATACTTTTAATATAAGATATAAAGGGATAACGATCCGTAATAAAATATTCAAGTTTAAAACAATTTTATTATTTTGCATATTGCTAGTTTCCTTGTATACCGTATCTAATGATACCACACTTTGAATCTCATGGGATTTTTTAATTTTTAAGTACTTTGTAATCAACAGACCCCTTACCGTCACATCAGAGGTTTACACCCTTATAGCGCCCTTGCCAACCACATCGGTCCGGAAGGCAAGATCAGTCTTTCCACCTACACGCCGAAAGGAATCCACCATTGTAATTTCAATTGTCGACCACTCAAGTTCGGAACGCAAGACTGTCGCCAGTTTATGGCCCGGTTAACTAGGCTCTTATTAATATATGTTTAGCCAATCATTTAAAGCCGGAGGCTAGGCTCAAATACAGCTACTCTCCTCCACGCTAGGAGTATCGCCTTATAACACCTTGACAGTCACCTATAGCTCGAAAGGCGGAGTTGTCAGTTATACAGGCCCTATTAACTTAGGCTCTTATATACTCCAAATTCTAAACATTTAGCTATCTCTTTTAGGTATTATATAGTTGATTTAAGAGTTATGACAGTTGAAATTATTATCGTTATCTCGATTTATGCATATTAACCATAGTAAATAAAAGATAAAAAAAATACAATTGTAAAGCAACATTATTAAACTTTCTGAAATTGAAATAACATTTTAACAGTTATACTATCGTCGTAATAAAGGATATGAATTCCTTACCTAAAATTTGGTTTAGCTTAGTTGTTCTGTATTATTGTCTCATTTTGCATGTAAGCTTTAAACATATCATCCCTTATATTATTGTTTAAGTCTAAGTTAGCATATATGAACACAAGACATTCTTGTTGTGTGTCTTAAGTCCCACAATATTCAGTGTTGATTAATTTAGCTCCACAATTGTTCTGGTGTAACCCGAACAATTTTGTATTATCCCGAACTGTAGAATATATCCATCTTAGCCCATTTCTGGCAGAAATTAATAGAAATATTTATTTATTTATTTATTTTAGGTGTTTATACTTTTTTTGAAATCCCATGGTCACGTTTTGTGAAAAAAAAAATGTAAAGTTAGCCCCTTTTCAGTTAATTGTGTTAAAATTATGATTTTGCCCTATAAGTTTGAGAAATTTTAAAATTTGATTGGGATGGTGAAAATATCCCACCTCCTTAGAGTATTTTCAGTTGTATCTATAAATAATTTTTAATTTATCAAGAATATTTTTCTTTGATACAACACTAGAAAATTCAGAAAAAATACTTTTGGGCATCATAAAATTACAAAATCAGATTTAAAAGATTCCTTATCACAAAAAATGAATTTTTTTTTAAAAAAATATTGGGGTTCAGAGGGTGACTCACGAGCCCTCATGCGCCACCCTCGAGAGTAAGGGTAATGGCCCCACCCTTTTTTCTCCAACATGACCAGTGCACGCTGTTGGTGCAACCCATCCACCTTCTGACACTCATGACTCACTCATTTTAACTACAAATGGAGCAAGGTAAGTGGTGTCAGAAACTAGACTCAGAGATCTTTCATCCAACACCAGTATCACCAGTAGTCGTGGCTGATGACAAGAGAAAAATTCCTACAACCTATAACTCTAATTTTTTGGATTTTCCGCTCATCCCCAACCACCCCTCATTGCCCAGAACTTCTCCCCATACTCCCTAGACCATGCCCAAGTCTTGAGCTTGGTTGGAAAAATGCTAGATCCGGCCACCTAATGCATTATCGCCGGTGAACTCAAAAAAGGTAATTTGATCATAACTTTTTACTTAGACTACATGGGACCTTGAAACTTAGTTTCTAGCTATATTTTTCACTCTAGAATACTTATAGATTATTCTCACACTTTTCGTGTGATGGTTTTTTGAGAAAACCTTTGAGAAGGCAATTTTAAAACTTTGAAATCATTCTTATGTACCTTCATTGATCTATGCATAAACAACAAGATGTAATAAAGATCATACCTTGTAGAATTTGGTAGCACATCCTAGACAGTGAGAACACTTGAAGAGCTTAAGCCTCCTTGACCTAGGGTTCTTCTTCCTTGATCACTAAGGCACAAGAGATGGTAAGAGTTAGTAGGAACTCACAAGCGCGCACACACACACACCGTAGCCGTATGTCTCTCTCCAAAAAGGTGATGGCCAGCCACCACTTTAGTAGGTATATATACTAATGCCTTTCTAAGTACAAGGAGGGAATCTCTAGGATTTTCATATTCTAGGCTAATACCAAATTGCTATAATTGCACATCAATCCTTGATGAATATAGCAATTAGTGAAACTAACTTCAACTCCACTAAATGATGGTAGTTGACCTCTCGGAATAAGAAATTATGTCAACGTCCCTATCCTACTAATTACCGCAAAGCCAAATCCCCAGTAAACAAGTATTCATAAATAACAACGAAGCTAGTAATCTGTCAGCTTAGCTTATTTATATCTAAACCTTGATTAACCAATCCAATCATCCACTAATCACTATTGATTATTTATTTCCCAAAAATTCATTTTAAAAAATAAATAATTACTTTACTTTATAGTAAACTATTTGAAAACACCCGGCATGCCTACAGTGATCAGACCGATAGATTGAATTAAGAGAATACTTGACTCGTAAGAGTGTGGTGACCATCTTGAGATTAGAAATTTCCAAGTCTCAACAATGTACACCCAACCTATCGAGGTACTGATCATACAAAAGTCTTACTTACTGATAAATCAAAGTGCACACTACCAAGTACTTGAGTCCTTTAATCCTTCAAGGTTAAGACTCACTTTACAATTAATAGAGTTGTACGAAGTGACACTACTACTGGCAGCTGTGGGAATGCGTTCTTACCCTGATCCAGTTCAATGTACTATAAGTACACCAACACATTAACCTGAAGTCAACTGCTTCAACAGTTGAGACCAATAATTCTATAGAATAGAGGTTACATGTGTTATAGTCAACCAAGTGAGTTGTCTAAGCTCACTCTAACTATGAACAAAGTTTGGAATTACAAGTAGCTGGTGCGATCATATCTCTCTGTGTATGACTCACATCCACACATATGATTCACCTTAAGTGTAATTCTTGAACTTTACACATCTCATGCATCGATATAATTGCTAACCCAGTATGAATGAATGTAAACAAGAGAGAGCATAAAAAATACTATTAATCAAATGTTATAAATATGGCTTTAAAGGTGTCACGCCCCGTAACTCGGCCTATGCGAATTTAGGTTACATGATCGGCCAGTAGCAAGGCTACCCAAGGTCGCATTACATAAATCGGTTGAACACCCGTGCATAATCATTTAAAATAATACATAATTGCAGAAGTAGGATTTTTATAGTTTAAAATATAACTTATGTCATACATGGCAGAGTTGTGTCTAATCCAAAACATAAATGTACATATGGGCCTATTTGAGGCCGCCACAGTAATATCATTTATAATATTACAAAACATTAGGGTCTAGCTCAAATACACAGAGCATAGCATAGGCTTATGGGCTGTAACTCCAAATCTATATATGGCCTCCTCTTAGGGCCTCCTTGATTGGCTACTTGAAAATATTTGAGAAAATGTAAGCTAATGCTTAGTGAATAATAATAATGCACGAGTATGAAAATACCATGAACTAGCATTTATATCTAGTGTACCGACATAGATAAACATTTAGGCATATAAAGCATGAACTTGAAAACGTGAAAGCATAGGTAGCATAAGCATCACATTGAAATATTCTATCATTTCAAAACATGGTATCGTAAAAGAGAGATGTGACATATCTTTGTTCATGAAAAAAAGCATAACATAACTTGCCATAAGCATTTAAACATATCTTGATTCTTGTTCTAAAAGTATAAGTGTGTTACAACTTGACATATGAACTAAGCTCCATAGTAACCCTCTTAGACCATGTAAAGACTCTTTAGGCCAAGGGACGTCTCCCAACATATCAATAGTTTATTTTACATCCCCTACCGTAGGACTATCAGGCAAGTTTAAGGTCTTGCCATGAAAAGACCTCGAGTTGGCACCACACATTAGAAATCTTACATCTCTTTCATTTAAACATTATAGTCCATGGGTTTCAATTCATAATTTAAGGAAAGCTTCATATACGTTTCAAAAATATGACATTTATATATAAACATAATCATTGATGCATGGAAATCATGGGAAGTAACGCCTGATATGTAATTGAACTTGAAAGCAATAATGTTAAACTTGAAAGCAATAAACAATATAAGAGAATTTAAAGACATTTGGAAAAATAATAGATATTTACTCATGGCATATCGTTACTCACCTTTATCCTTGAGGATTGGTGCTAAACAAGGGTACTCCTGCACATAGAGTATATAGAAGTATCAAACACAAGACTCCGATACAATGCAAGAAAATAAAAGTTGAGGTTTGAAACATAAATCCCTGAACACCGATTCCTTCATTGCATCTCATTCATATCAGAATAATAAGCCTACATTCTAGGTCAATTTCATTTGAAAATATGCTTAAAGGTCTTTAATTTGATAGGTTATTGGTCAAAAATATATTTCGGATGAAGAAGTTATATCCCATGAAAATATGGACCAAAATTTTGAAAAACAATATTGCTGATAGAAATTTGGGTCAATTTTAAACCTTAATATCTCAGAAAATATAAGGAATTAGAGTACAAACTTTATATAGGTTGAACGGTCTATGAGTCTACTTTTTAACTCTTCAAATGGTGTATTAATCTGAGTTTTGTAGAGCAAGTTATGCCCATTTTATTAAAGAGTGTTGAAGCTGTAACCTGGGACCGCTCCACTAGGCGCCCTAGGGCGCACACTGGCACGCCTCGGCCAATGTACCTGCGACTAGTACGAAGAAAATGGGTTTTTCTCAACCAAAGCTCAATCAAACCTCTCCTTAACTCTACCAATGCTTCTAAGGTTCAAAGATTGACCCAATAAGACTACAATATCTCAAAATAGGGTAAAATAAACAAGCTAATCAAAGGGATCTAGGGTTTGAAATCTCAAACCCAACATGCACAAATTTGTGGGCAAACCCTAACTCCCAATCCATTTATAGAAGCTTATAAACTCTCAAAACCCAAGTAATTAGGACTCAAAGGAGTCACCAAACACAACTATAACACACATACACACAAGCATATACAAGGTTTGGAGTTCATATCTTTCTCTCTCAAGCTCTCTAAGCTCCAACAATGGTTGTTTCTTGTGGGGGTTGAGCTTCTCAAGCTTAAATCTCCTCTTAGCTTTCTTTCTCTTGATTTTCTTCTTTCCATTCTCTTCTTCTTCTTTTTCTTCTTCTTCTACTCTTCCTCTTCTATGGTAGGTGTGTGTTTGTGTGTGTGTATATTACAGGTGTGTGTCTGTAGAAGACACCCATGGGAATTTATCCTATGTGTCTCGCACATAAGGAATGCATTACAACATACATTACTATTGGTTATTTTGACACAAAGGCATATTAAAATAATACAGAATTTAGAAAAAATGATATTAATTTAGATAATAGAGGTTTGAGATATTACATCCTTCCCCCTTAAAGAAGTTTGGTCCCCAAACTTGATACAAACCATCATTTAAACAAAAAAGGATAACATTCTCGAATCTTATCTTCGCGTTCCCATGTAGACTCCTCCTATATGTGGTTCTGCCATAAAACTCACACCAATGGAATAACCTTGTTCCTAAGGACTTAGTCACGACGATCAAGAATCTCGATCGGTCTCTCAACGTAGCTCAAATCTTCATTCACGTCCAAAGGATAGTGATCAATCACGTGCGTCGAGTCGTGAACATACCTCCATAGTATAGAAACATGAAAAACGTCGTGAACTTGTGAAAGTTTCGGTGGAAGAGCAATACGGTAATCAACAGGTCCAACTTCTTCAAGAACTTTAAATGGCCCAATGTAACTTGGACTAAGCTTTCCCTTCTTGCTGAAATGATTTATCCCCATAGAAGGAGATACCTTCAAGAACACATGGCTCCCTTCTTCAAACTCTAAGTCCTGTATTTGCATGTCCGCATAACTCTTTTGGCGACTTTGAGCAGTTTGCAGTCGTTGCCGAATTATCTTGATCTTGTTGGTGGTCAATTACATAATCTCTGGCCTAAGAATCTTTCTCACTCTGACATCGGCCCAACAAACTGGAGATCTACACTCCCTCCCATAAAACGCTTCATAAGGAGCCATCTCAATGCTCGTGTAGAAACTGTTATTGTTGGCGAATTCCACTAATGACAAATGATCCTCCCAACTTCCTTGAAAGTCGAGGACACATAACCGCAATATGTCTTCTAAGGTCTAAACGGTCCTTTCTGATTGCCCATCGGTTTGTGGATGAAAGGTCATACTGAATTTCAATTCGGTACCTAAAGCCCTTTGCAAACTCTTCTAAAATTTTGACAAAAATCTCGAGTCTTGATCCGAATAATCTCTGCAATGTAGAGGGTCGTATACTTTGATAAGGAGTACATAGTTTTCACTGGCAAGAAATGTGCAAACTTGGTGAGGCAATCAACAATAACCCAAATAGCATCACAACCCTGTGGCGATCTTGGCAGTCCCACGATGAAATCCATGATGATATGTGTCGTGCCCCGTTTTTAGACACCAAGCCTTCTTGGCTCAAGAAAAAGTACGGTGCTCTCTCGTTAGAACTCATCTTCCTAGAAGGATGAATGGGACGGGGTTTGAATTTTTGAAATGGAATTGATTAGGGCTTTTGAAAAGGTTTTTGGAGTCGCCTCCTAACATATTTAAAGATAGGCTAGGTCATCTACACTGAGTAAAACCCGAGGGTTAAACTTAGGTTTTGGAGAGTATTTTTGAAAAACGTCCTTATGAGAGGGTTTTAAAGACAACCCTAAAAATTTTAGAAGGCTCTTTTGAAAATTGACTCCAATTTTGGTCTTTGAAATAGAAATTCTTATGTCCGGGGGTTAGTTACGTGTAGGAAAGATATCATAAAATTATCACCCTATCCAACCCTTGCAATACCTATATGTCTATTCACCTTTTACTCACCTAATTATGACTCACCGGTTACCTATGTTTAATGCTATCTACTTAGAAAATTTTGAAAACAATGTTTGAAAAAGAGTTTGAAAAATGGTATGGAATTGGGAATTTTAAAAGGGTTGTGGAATTGGAAATTTGAAAAGGGGTTGTGGAATTAGAAATTTGAAAAGAATTGGGGAATTGAAAATTTGAAAAGGGTTGTGATCGCACCTCATGAAGGGTTGCCTATGTACCTCCTTAAAGAGAATCAGGTTAGTCGTAGTTCAGACAAGAGTTCAAAAGAGTTAGAATTTTGAAATGAATTTCTATTTTTAGAAAGTTTCCTTTTCAAGTAAGTTTGAGTTTGAAAATATTTTCTTTTCAGGAAAGTTTGACTTTGAAAGATTTCCTTTTGAGGAAGATTAGATTTGGAAATGTTTCCTTTTCAGGAAGATTGGGTTTGAAAATGTTTCCTTTTCAAGAATACTTGATTTGATCTGAAAAGATTGAAATTTAATTTGAAAAGATTTGATTTGAGAATTTTAAAAAGATTTTATTTCCTTTTTGGAAAAGATTTGTTTCCTTTTTTAAAAAAGATTTGATTTGTTTCATTTCCGAAAGATTTGAAAAGATTTAGAAAGGTTTTGTTTCCTTTTTAAAAAAGATTTGATTTGCTTGGAAAAAGTAAGTTTGGATAGTTTCCAAAATGGGAGGAGTTGATTTAGGGTTTAAATTTGGATAGTTCGAAAAGGAAGTGATTTGAGAGATTTGAAAAGGAAGGTTTTGATTTAATTGATTTTAAAAAAGGAAAGATTTGATTGATTTGGAAATTGAGGATTTTGAGGGTTTTGAAAAAGGAATGATTTTGGTTTAAAAATGGAAGGTTTCTAAGTTGGTAAAAATGAAATTTTTCAAGGATTGGACTTCTAAGGTTTTGACAAACACTAATTTTGTAAATGGTTCAAAAACCGAGTCTTTTGAAAATATGTTTAGGGTCGGAGACCCTAACTTGAATTTTAGACATCTAAATGAATATCGCACCTTGCCCACAACCATTCTAGCCATCAGAAGGCAAGAATCACTTTAGGCTCGTGACTTTGAAAAACAATAAAGGCACGAGGCCAAAATGTAGACCTTTTCAGGTCATTTTGAATGTCATACGTTGCCCGAGACAACTTAAGTCATGGAATGACTAGGATCATTTCAAGATTGTGTTTTTTTTTTGCAAAGAAAACAATATAGGCTATTGGAAGCCATTTCAAATGTCACACTTTTCTAAAAACACCCTAACCATGAAAGGATTAGGATCAACCTAGAATTGTGGTTTTTGGAAAAAAAAAAAAACCTTAAAGATGGTTTTTAGGGATAAAGAGATGACAAAGATACAAATGTATAACAATGATAATAACAGCATGAATCATACAAGGCTAGGTATCACCATATTGCAAGAGAGCCCTAAGGCCATACCGTGAAGCAAGTGAGAGTCAGGAAGAGAGTCCTGATCAGTAGTTTCCTCTTATCCACTCTCAACGTGGACTTAGCGTCCTCTTGTTCCAAGCATGCAAGAGAGGGGGGTTTAGAGATAGGGGTTTAAAAAAGAGAAGAGCCCAAGTGGGTTCGGAGGGAGAAGAGAGAGTGGGGGAGTACGAAAAGTAAACGAATGATTTACCTTAACTTCTTTCTTCTTTCTTCGATGGAGGCTAGAGCTTTGAACTTGGGAAGACCTCGGGAGCTTTTGAGCAGCGGGGGATGGCCTTCAATGGAGCTCGGGAGCTAGGGTTTCAAAGCTTCGGACTAAAGCTTGGCCGCCAAGACTTTGAAAGAGAAATAGAGAGGGCTCTAAGAGCTGTCTTGGCAAAGAGAAAGAGTTTTTGGAGAGAATTTTTACTCAAAACAGTGAGGGGGGAGGTATGTATTTATAGTGCAAAATTAAAGGACTTGTGCGCCACTCTTAGTGGTACACACCTTAGGTTTGGCTGTGTGCCACTAAGAGTGGCATAGGCTCATTTATGAGAGATAAAGAAAAGGCTAGATACGGAGTTTGTTTGATGCTAGTCGATTTGTAACCGCTTTTGACAGCCTAGGGGGTTAGTGTGCGCCTCTAGAAGTGGCTCAAGGCTAAAAATTGGTCATGCTTCACTCAAAGTGAAGCAGAGAGGTTTTGGTTGGTAAAGAAAAGTGTTGAACGGCAGAGCTCAATCAAAAATGGAAGGAGATACTATAGAAAGTGTCCCGGAGGTTGCCGGTTTAATTCCTAGAGCCGGTGTGGTTGGAGAGAGTGACTGGATTACAGTCACCTCATCCTGGGAGCTCCAGGGCTGAACAAGATTGACTGAGGTTGACTGGGTTGACCAGAGTTGACTGGGGTTGATTAGGATTGACTAGAGTTGACTAGGTTGACCAAAGTTGACTAGGTTGACCAGAGTTGACCGGGGTTAACCAGAGTTTGATCGAGGTGAACAGAGTTAACTAGGGGTAACCAAAGTTTGACCAGGGTTAACCAGAGTTGACTGGGGTAACCAGAGTTAACTAGGGGAATGCTGGTTTGATATCTAGAGCCGGTGTGGTTTCCTAGGGCATTTAGGTGCCTAGGGACAAAATAATCATTTTGACTAGGAACCTCCAAGAAAAGACCAGGTTTGATTGGATGGCACTGAACATGCCGGATCGTTTAGAGACGGCCTAGAAAGGTGGTCTTACAGTTCTAAGGACTTGGTACTTTCTTAAAGAACGTGCTGGACCCGCTAGGGGTAAAATGTTCATTTTTCACCGGGACGGGCTAGCAGGCATCAGTGTTGATCGGTTTGGATTTGGTCTAGACTTCTATCCGAGGAATTGGTACTTTCTCAATGGACAGGTTTAAAAGGGTCTTATTGCCTTAAGGGATAAACTTTCTCAAATGTCGTGCTGGATTGGGATGGTCTTCTGTTCTTAAGGGGTTTGTGCTTTCTCAAGAAACGTGATGACTTGGACAATCTTTTGTTCTTAAGGGGTTTGTGTTTTCTCAAGAAATGTGCCAGACTAGCAGACATTCTACTTTGACGAACCAGCAAGTGCCAGAAGTGAACCGTTCTTTCATCTCAAGGACTTAGGTACTTTTTGGAGATGAGTGTGAAAGGGGTTTTACCGATTTGGGGAATAAACTTTCTCGGTGATCGTGTCGTACTGGGTTGAATGGTCTTACCATTAGTGAAGGATCAACTTTCTTGAATGACAGGACTATTGGATTTGACTTTGAATTTGAATGGACTTATCGTCTTATGGAAGACGTGCCAGGCTGGATTGGATTAACTAATGCACGAGGGGCATTCTGGTCATTTTACCTCTATTGGGCCTAACAGGCCCGCAAAGCAGTTATTTGATTGGACTGGATTTGAAAAGCCGATTTAGGCTCGAGTGTGCTTTTGTTGGTTTGAGTGTGCGTCCGATTAGGTTGGAGATAGCCAAGTGGCTAAAATGAGGTGCTAACAATATGCTCCCACTTCCATTCTAGTATTGGTAGAAGTTGCAGCAGTCCCGCCGGCCTTTGATGTTCTGTCTTGACTTACTGATAATGTAGGTAACGTGTCACGAATTTGGCTATCTCCCTTTCTATTCTTGGCCACCAAAATGTTTCCTTCAAATCCCAATACATCTTCGTGTCTCCTAGATTCGTAGTGAACTTCGTGTAGTAACCTTCCTCAAAAACTCGCCTCTTAACCTCGGTTATGTCGGGCACATATAAGCGGTCCTTGAACTTTAGAGCTCCATTCTGCAAGGTGAAGTTATGGTTTGGTTTTGTTCCTAACTCTTTATAAATCTTTCATAAGTATGAATCTTTAAGTTGTCTTTGCTTTACAACCTCAATTAATGCTGGTTAGGCAATCATGGTGGTGAGCATCATATTTGTGCCTAGTGTGACACTCTCGATCTCCTCTCTCTCCAATTCAATAAACATAGGTCCTTGCAATGTAACCAGGTATGCTAGTATGGTGGCGGTCTTTTGGTTCAAGGCATCAGCCACAACATTGGCCTTACCCGAATGGTACTGAATGAGAACATCGTAATCCTTGATCAACTCGGTCCATCTTTTTTGTCTCATGTTAAGCTCCTTCAGTATGAAAAGATACTTCAAACTCTTGTGGTCAGTGAAAATCTTATATGTGACTTCGTACAAATAGTGGTGCTAAATCTTCAAAGCAAACACCACAGCTACTAATTCAAGATCAAGGGTCGAGTAGTTCTTCTCATGCAGTCTCAACTGTTCCGAGGCATATACAATCACCTTACCGTGCTGCATTAACATACATCCTAATCCTTTATGCAAAGCGTCGTTGTAGATGAAAAACTCGTCAGTCTAAGAAAGCAAGGCTAGAATTGGTGCAGACACTAATCAGTTCTTCAGTTCTTGAAAGCTTCATTCCCTCTTCTCATTCCATTCAAATGGTGTGTTCTTCCAGGTGAACTGTGTTAAAGAAGTTGCAATCTTGGAAAAGTCCTTCACAAATCTTCGGTAGTACCCAACTAAACTCATGAAACTTCTAACTTCAGTGACATTCGTCGGTCTTGGGCAATCCACAACGGTTTCAACCTTCAAAAGATTAACGGACACTGCATCTACAATGATAATGTGTTCTAAAAATGCCACACTCAGTAGCCAGAATTCACACTTCTTTAATTTGGCAAACAACCTCATGTCTCGTAGAGTTTGGAGGACCATCCCCAACTGGTGCTCATGATCTGCAAGACTTTTAAAGTACACCAAAATATCATCAATAAACACAATAACAAAATCATCAAGGAAGGGTTTAAAAATCGAATTCATCAAATTCATGAATGCAGCAGGTGCGTTACTAACTCCAAACGGCATAACCAGAAATTTATAGTGCGTTTCTGGTTCGAAAAGTTGTCTTCTCCACATTGCTAGCCTTAACCTTTAGTTGGTGATAACCCGAACTTAGGTCAATCCTTGAAAATACTTGGGCGCCTTGAAGATGATCAAATAAATCATCCACTCTTAGCAATGGATACTTGTTCTTGATGGTGACCTTGTTCAATTCTCGGTAATCAATACACAATCTCATGGTTCCATCTTTTTTTTTTCACAAACAACACGGGAGCATCCCAAGGTAAGACACTAGGATGAATAAATCTCTTTTCCAACAAGTCTTGGAGTTAAAACTTCAACTCTTTCAACTCTATAAAGGACATACGGTAAAGAGCTTTGGAAATGGGTCTAGTACCTAGATTAAGATCGATATTAAACTCAATTTCATGATCCACTAAGGAACTAGGTAACTCATTAGGGAAGACATCGAAAAATTCTCGAACAATATGGATTTCTTCCAAGGATGGTAGAGAAACGTGTGTGTCGACAATGCTACATAGGAATGTACGATTCCATTTTTGAATTAAACAGTGTGCTTGCATGGATGAAATAAGATAGGGTGGAGGCACTACACCAACTCCCTTAAATACAAGGCCTGATTGGGCAGAACAATGAAACACGACTCGTTTAATTTCACAATCAATGATAGCACGGTGAAAGGACAACCAATCCATTCCTATGATGATATCAAAGTCGTGCATTTCTAGAGGTATAAGATTTACAAACATGGACACATCGTTAACAAGAAACTCACAAGAATTGTAAATCCTATCACATAACATGGAATCCCCTTATAGCAATGATACAGTCAAAACATAATTAAGAGGTACCAGAGATGTATGTAAGTATTGGGCATAAAGGTATGAGACAAATGAATGTGTGAAATCATAATCAATAAGGGTGTGTGCAGGTCAGTCACAAATAGGAAGTATACCTGACACTAAAGAGTTGGTTGCTGGGGTATTTCCTGGCGTAAGTGCAAAAGCTCAACCTTGTCGTGGTTGATTTTCTCTCCTATTAGCCGTAAACTGTTGAACCGAGGCTGATACTGATGCCCCAGATCTTTGTGCTCTACTTTTTTTCGGACAGTCTCTCACTTGGTGCCCAAATTGGCAGCATTCATAACAAGCTCTGTTTCCCAAAAGATATGTGCCCCAATACTTCTTCTGACAAGTAGGGCACGTAGGCGCTTCATTGGTCATGTCGTCACCTCGGCCCCTCGTGTTCCCCCATGGTGTAGATGAATTCCTATTATAAAATCCCAAACTCTGTCTATTTGAAATTTATCCTCTATTTTGGTCACCTCTAGTTCTGTTCTTATGTTTCTTCTAATATTAAACTGCTTTAGTAAAGGCCCTCTCGGCAATCACAACCCGTTGCATAATTTCTTGATGAGTCTCAAGCCGTAAGATGTCCATTTTGCTATAAATGTTTCATTGTAATCCCGCCTCAAACTTCCTTGTCTTGCAATTTTCTAATGACACAATGTGTGAGGTATATTATGACAACTCAATAAACTTGGTATTGTACTCTGCTACCGTCATATCTCCTTGCGTCAAATGAAGGATCTCAGTGATTTTTAGATCTCTGACAGTCTTGGGAAAATATTCTTCATTGAACACTTCCAAGAATCTAGGCCAGAACCATTGTGGCTCCGCTGCCCTCTTTAGCGTCCACTAGACTAATACAGCGTCTTCGAAGGTAAATGTGGCAAAAATCACCATTTGTTCGTCCGTACAAGACAGCACTTCAATCACCCTCTCGATTCCTAAAAGGCAAGACTCCGCGGCCATGGGATCAGGAGTCCCTTGAAAGGTTGGGGGCTTTAACTATTGAAACTGTTTAATGGTAACACGAACCATCGCTTCCACCCTTGGTGCTTGAGCCACAGGCGGCTTTGGTATGTTGATGGTATTATTATGAGCATCTTGGGCCACTTGAACAAGCCCAGCCAAGATCCTCTCAATACGATCCATACGGTCTTTGGGCTCTCTGGCTCCTCTACAATCTCTTCCTTTTGGTGACATGATTAGCTCTACGCAATCAAACAAACAGTCAAGCACATAACATATTACAATACCTAATACACCTTGGCATGTCATTACTCACGTAGCATACATATATATATACATAGCACATATACAAGTCAACCTAGAATTCTATCTAGACATGACTCAATCTTACAGTATCAATCTATAGCTCTGATACCACACTGTCACACCTTGTAACCTGGCCTATGCAGATTTAAAGTACATGACCGACCAGTAATAAGGCTACTCAAGGCCGCATTACACAAACCAGTTGAACACCCGTGTATAATCATTTAAAATAATACATAATTACAGAAGTATGATTTTTATAGTTTAAAACATAACTTGTGTCATACATGACAGAGTTGTGCCTAATCCAAAACATAAACGTACATATGGGCCTATTTGAGACCCCAATAGTTATATCATTTATAATATTACAAAACATTAGGGTCCATCCCAAATACGCCAGTGTGTGTGTGTGTGTGTGTGTGTACATTACAGGTGTATGTAGAAGACACATATGGGAATTTATCCCATGCTTCCCGCATATAAGGCATATGTTACAACATACATTACTATTGGTTATTTTGACCCAATGGCATATTAAAATAATACAGAATTTAAGAAAATTCACATTAATTCAAATAATAGAGGTTCAGGATATTACAAAGGGTTCATACAATCCAACACCATGGCCTAGAAAGAAATCTCCCCCAAACCCTCATCCATTAATTGAGCTTGGATCAAGCTTTTTCTACCCCACTTCTAGCCCTCTATTCCCCATGAAATACAACTAAAAATAACTTAAAATGATAAAGAATGGTTATCTTTGAAATCCCTATACTTGGGTGCAGAACAGCCTTGTTCTTCCCTCTCTCTTTTTCTCCCTCTTCTTCCTTTCTCCTTTCTCTATTATTTCTGGCAGATTTAGAGACAACATTACATATAGTGGAAGTCTCTTCACATTCTCTCTCCATACCACTAACTTCTTAAATTTGAGAAAATTTGCTACATGTATGTCGCCCTTCATGTTGACTTCTACATTTTCAAGAGTTAAGAGTTTGTCAAGTGTGAAGCCAAGATAAATTCTTGCCTTTCTAGAAGAATACCCAATAGTTGTTTGGTCTTTTGATAATGTCAAATGTTATTTAATTCATTCAAGATATTATAAATAAGCAATCATGTAATTTTTTTATTATTTTATATTTAGATATATAAATAGATCTTTTGGATCTTTTGTCCTTTTTCCTAGTTTCTTCTCTCCTTGCATTTCAACCATATTGCTAACTTAGTTAAGCTTTTAGTTAGTTTTCTAGTTTGGTTAGCTTTCAACCAATGAGACTTTGACATCTCATCAAATACTTCAAGAATTGGTTACTTTATCTAGTTGTCCGCTAATTAAATTTGTCAATTTAAATTATGTATTGTTAAAACATGTTTATAACTATAAATGTACTAGTAATGTTTAAATTCCTAGCTTCTACGTATATGTCATTTCATTAGCATAGTTCATAAAATTTTCATAATTCATGTTACTTAGTTAATTTGAAGTGTATTCCAATATTACAAGAAATTAACATGAACATTTTACTGTCCAAACTTCAACAAAGAAATTTTGCTGTCAATGCTCGAATTGAGAAATTTTATTGTGAAAACTTCAGATAGAGAAATTTTTTATTCTGAAACGGTTTGGCTCGATTTACAATTGGGCCATGGACTTTGCATTTGTAACAACCTCTCAGCCACTGTTGTCCCTCTCTTTTTCCCTCTTGTTCTTCTCATTTTCCTCCTTCTCTCCAGCCCTTACAACCGTGTAACCCCACCATCCTCAATGCTACCTTCCCCATCTCTTGCCAGCACCACCATCTCTCTCCTCTGTTCACCACTTCCTCCCCCAAATTGTAGCCACCATCTCTAATGCCCACCCTCAATGATTCTTCCGCCATTCACTCATCGTAAGCCATTGCCTAAAGCCACGCTTCCACCGTTGCCCAACGCCACCCACAACCTTACCACCATCATTGACTAACCTACGACCTAATCCCCCCCCCCCCCCAGACCTATGCCTAATGGCACACCATACACCCTATAGCCCAGACCACCCTACTGCAAAAATAGTCACCCCTTACCGTGAACAATACCAAGATCTCCAACTCCCATCGTCGTAACCATTCACTTATCACAATACTCACCATCCACCCATCATCCATCACCATAAGCTAAAGAAAAGGTTTCACATAATCAACCTTCGAAAAACATGGAAGAAGCTTCAGATGGTTGCCAAGCTTATTGTAGTGATTAAAAGAACCATCTGTATATATAATATTATAAATACAGTTTTATGTATATATATACATATTGATATTTTTTCTTTGTAGAAGAATGGTATTTTGGGAGGAAATAAAACAAGCTTGATTATGTGTATGTCAAATGACTTAATTACATCCATTTATCCTAATAGAAACCATACAAAAGGGTTATATTTGCATTCATGAAAAAATGAAGGGTGCAAGTGTAGTATGTTATAAGTGAGGGGGGTAAAGTAAAAATGGTCATAATTAAGAGGGTCTTGGTGTAATTAATTTTGTCTTATTTATATGAGCTATGGGTGGACATGAGCCCGATACCCCACGAAGGTGATTACACCCTAAAAGTGTAATCATAACCCTTTAATTTGCATGTTGTTAGTGTTAGATTGTAGTTAATTATCTTATTTTAGTTCAATATTTGATTTATTGTGTATTTTTGTGTGTTTTGGGACTAAAATGGCAAAAAAGAGCTCAAAGTGTAGGAACACCATTCGGACGGACCGTCCAGACGCATCGTTCAGACAGAACAGCTGTTCGGACATAGCGTTCGGACGATGATTGATCGTTTGGACGCCATGTTAGGATGGTCATTTCACCGTTCGAATGCCCGTCAGACGGAGGACCTCCAGAGTCTATATTTGCATCCGAAGCCATTCCAGAGACGAGTTTTTGCGTCCAAAGACCGTTCGGACGGTCAGTCTACCGTTTAGACGCACATCAGACGGACGCCTATCAGATGAATTGCGCAGATTTGCCCTAAAACGCTAGCTGCAGCCGAGAGGAATTGACAGTTAGATTTTTAGGTAAAGAGTTAGATTTTAGGTAGAGAGTTAGATTTAGAGTAGTTTTGGTTAGTTTTTGAGTTTGGTCCGAGTTGTAGGAGTAGTTTTTGATAATTAGGAGTAAATTTTTGGTAGATTGGCTGCGGGAGATCTTCCTTCAACGTTGGTTTTTTATTTTTTCTTCATTTATTAGCTTAGATTTATTTTATGTAATTT
Source organism: Euryodendron excelsum (assembly GCA_033060915.1). NCBI lineage: Eukaryota > Viridiplantae > Streptophyta > Magnoliopsida > Ericales > Pentaphylacaceae > Euryodendron > Euryodendron excelsum. Next base: position 19,091,278 of record CM065394.1, on the reverse strand, counting down.
AATTTGTAATTTTCTTTGATGTATTGTATTTTTCTTATAATTTCTTGTATTTTCCTTATACCCAAACACTCTTCATTTTTAAGTAAATTTTAGCTTTAAATCTTTGTATGCTTTATTTACATTTTATATACTTTTAGGATGAATTTAATTAGATAGTTTTTAGATTGGGTTCAAATGTGAAAATTACCCAAATAATTCAGGAAATTCAATGGAGGTATCTCATGAATTAATTGCTATAATTTCCTAGAATTCGAATTCTTAGTAATTAAATGTGAAATTTTAGAAAACTTGAATTATTGACTAAGTTTAGGGATTTTTATCACCCAAATCAATAGTATTAATTTAGAACTCTTGACTAGATAAATACTCCACAATTACTAGGAATTCATTCCCATCAATTGATTGAAGATGATTTAGAAAACCTAGGTTATTGATTATGTTTGACTAATTCAATGCACAAATCACAAATTTGGTATTGACCTAAGTCGAATCACTAGTATTAACTTTTGATTCCCCATTGACCATGTATCCAATTTCAATTGCTTAAGAATTATCGATTTTCAAAGCTAAATCCTCCGAATCAAATACACTTAAATGGTGTGTTTGATTTGAGTTATAAACCCCATTGGAAGCCTTGGATGAAATTGAGTGATTGGATCATTTGAGCCCAATTCCCTTTTTATTACTTTAAGTTTAATTTTAGTTGCTTTAATTTAACTATCTAGATTATTTTTTTTTTATTTTCATTGCAATAGATTACTAATTCAAAATCAACATCAAAACCCAAAAGATTTTCGGTCTTTTTATTTTTTCATTTTATTTTAGATTCGATTCGCACAATTGCCATTCGGCCCTAGTTAGGTTAGTGTGAGGTGAGTGCTAGAGCCTATATTGCGCTAAGTCCCTTGAGAGAGAACAATACCAGATTATCGGTTTGTACTTCATCCCGACCCTTGTACTCTTACGGGGTAACTAACTCTATTTGTAGGATACCGCATTTGGGGGCGAGTCAAAAGCCCGCCCATACTTTAAAGGGATTAGGATTGTTTTATAGGCCCGTTAGAATGGGTTGTGTGACCTTAATCTCATAATTGTATAATTAACTAAATTACATTTATTGTATGGTTAAATGGTATGTAAAATTGTGTGAGGGCTTGTATGTGTAACATGTGGCAAGAGGTAAGCTAGGTGGTGAGTTGGTTGGTGAGTCATTGGTGACATGTGTATGAGTGTGTATGTGGAGTTGTCTTGCAAATAGAGAGAGATTGGACAACCCAATTCTCATTTCGATAGAAAGAAAGAGAGAGAAGACAAGAGGGGGACAAGGTTAGTGGGGAGACAAAGAAAAAGAAAAAGAAAGGAAAAAATAGGAGAGAGAAGAAGAAGAAAGAAAGATAAAGGAAAGAAAGTCCAGTCAAGTCAATTCAAGGGGCGATGGTTGGCTCATACGTATAGAGAGAGAAAAAGAGAAGAGAAAGAGAGAAGAGGAAGAAGAAAGAAAAGAGGAGAAAAAGGGAGGAGAAGAAGAAGAACTTAGGGAAGGGCTTGTTGCATATTATTTTCAAGATCCAAGGTGAGTTTCATCTTATTCTATGTTATTCATATTAATTCTAGCATGCTTGCAACTCATCTTTGTCATGGGAGTTGGAGAGAAGGTGATGGAAGAGATAAAAGATTAAGGTTTTCATGTATCATTTTTTAATTTGGAATGAAGGTGTTATGTTTGTTGTTTTGTGATGAATTGGTTTATTTAAAAATATTATTTTTAGATACATCTTTGAACACTTGAATTTAAAGTGATAATAGTACTTTGAGCATTAATTTTACTCAAAAATATTGTATTTTCGAATTATGGCGAATTTTAGAAGTTGAACTATTACTGTTAAAATCTGTTACCCTGATTTGCGACCCCTACCTTGATAGTAACATTCAACCAAGTTAGAGTAGTCAAAACTTTGTAAAATTTTTAGTATATCTATTATAAACATGGATAAGAATATATACCAAATTTCAAGTCATTTTGATATCGTTTGCCTATGTTAAGAACCGCTCAAAGTTGGACCTTCTGCAGCTAAATTCTCACTTCTATAGCACTACCCTGTTTTATAAAATACCAAATAAACACTTAAACTTGTTCAATAAAATGTGAAATTTAGTTTGGATACTCTCTAAGATGTCTTTTTGGTATTCCGCAAGTTTTGAAATTTTTAGGTATAAGCTCACGAAGTTGTGTCTATGTCATAAGACTTTTGCAGTTTTGGCAGATTAGAGGATTTAGTAGATTTTGGTACTTTAAGCTATTGCACTACATTGGGGAATATGACATCGTATTTCAATACCTCATTGGCAGTTCATATCTCATATTAAAGGAGTGTGGATCATGATTGTATATTGTTGAAAGATTATGAATAATATTTCCCAATCTAACATAGTTTTGGGTGTTAGGTGCTAAAGAGGGGCAAGATCCTTCAACATCAACTAAGGAGTAACTTTGTTATGGGGTGTGTATGAGGTGATAGGTGGGAGATTTAAGATAATCTTATTCATATTGAATTGGATGCCTTATTATCTATATTGGTATTGATTGTAATATTGTTTTTTTGTTAATGTTAATGTTGGTGTTGAATGTGAGGAGTTAGATAATCTTATTGATATTGAATTGCTTGTCTATTGCTTAAATTGGTGATATTGGTGATTACATATGTGAGGTGATATGGGTAAATATATATAAGGTAATATTACATACTATTTATTCTGTATGCTATACATTGCATGGAGAAAGATATAGCCAATGTGGGGCTAACCTAAAGATTAGCCGATGAAGGGTTGATCTAAAAGGGTACCGATATGGAATATCTTTGATAACAAGCCATCGATATATTGGGCAAATGTTATCTAAATTGTGTGCACATTCGGGTGTTTCATGCATTGCATCATAAGAGATATTGCATTTCATAAAGCATATTACATTATTGGTAGTGATGAGAGGATGATTACATATCGTTGATGTTGGTGTTATGTGAATGATTATATATCATTAATTGGTGGATTATCTATTGATAGCTGATTTTGTGATTATGTATATATTATTATTTATGAGTTTAATTATCTATCGTGAGCACGTTGATAATTAACTCACACTCAGACATACTGTTTTGGACGGTAATGCGGAGATGGCGGTTTGGTTCACTGTAGTCTTGATTTTAGCCACAGTGGCATTCACGTCGGTGTCAGGATGTCTTGTCTAGGGGCTTGGGAAAACTCTTGTTGCTTTACTTTCAGTTTCTTATCATATTTGCATAAGACGTTGGGATTTGAGTTATATTTATATTTTACTTTATGTTAGCTTGAGTTTTATGAGGGTTTGTTATGTACCTATATTTGAAAGATGAATGTAAAGTTATGGGATGGTTTACTCTTATGTACTTTATATTTATGTATGGTTGGTCTATGGTTATATAAATTAATAGTGTTTATTCTGCTGTGTTCTATTTTCAGGTGTGGATTAAGCTATTGTTCACAGGTACGGTGATTTGTGCGATCACACTTCATCTAATGTGATATTAATGATATCTAATTGGGATGGGGGTGTGACACGGGCTGGGAAAATTTTAAGGCCCAATTATAATTTCAGGTTAGGCTTGGGATGACCACTTAAACCCTGGCCTGACCCGACCCGACCCGACTAGAACTTTGTACAGTTGTTTCCTAATATCTACGAATCTGTGAAACATCCTGCAACTTTCGTTTCTCCCCTTGGAATCTAGTGCAACCTTTACTTTTTTTGTCCCCTAATCATTTAATGGCCTATTGTTCTTCTCCCTCTTCAATATTTGCAATAGTAAAAATGAATATTTTCCAAAATTTTTTAAAACCAATCTAACTAGATCTCTCTCAGCTTTCTCTCTCTTTACCTTTCTTCCTCATCATCGACCTTAATCAACTCCATCATGACTTTCTCTTCACAGAATCTCTCACACTTTTCACACATGCATTAACCTACTATATTTGGTTGTGCGTAGCTAGGGCTAGGGTTTGCGGTTGGAGATTGAGCAATGGGGTGGCATAGGGTCGAGCTTAGGCAAGTCGAGGAAGAGAGCTATCAACTATGGTGTTCTTGAGTGCTACTACAGATTGTTAGAGAAAGCTCAAGAACTCTCCATCCTCCACAACACTGCAGTGTCAAGCTTGCTCGAGAAAGTTCAAGAACTCTCCATCCTCCGCAACGTTGCAGTGCTGAGCTCGCTCTCATCGTCTTCACCAAGCATGGCTATACTAGCTACTCTCTCTCTCTCTTACTCACGCAAAAATAGTTCAAAAAGTAAAGCATCAAATTCTAAAAGGTCTCTATATGCTTAATCCAATCTACAAAAGTAAAAAATAAAGGTAAAAATGTTTGAAAGTACATTCCACTTTGTTTGTTATCTTTTCAACATAGTATTGATATCTATTTTGTGCCAACAATTTGGGCTAAATGGGCAGGCCTGAACTTTTCATTTAAATGCTTGGGCTGGCTTAGGAGAGTGAGTAGGCTAGATGTCGAGCTGGGCCAGGCTCGAACCACTACAATAACTGTTATTAATTAGTACAAGCCTAATCCGAACCCAGCTCCTCAATGTCCACCCTGGTCACTTGAAATTATCAGTATGGCAAACCAGGAGGGCATTTTTGTCCCCCCAAAAACAGGTCCATGCCTCTCATTACAGACCGTAAAGAACAGACGACATTCGAGTTTGATTTCGATTCGCAAATCAATGCATCTTTCTCGCTTCTACTCCTGATTATCGTACTCTTGATTGTTGTCGCACGAGACCCTCTTCAATTCAGTAGCTACTCGTCTCAAAGCTTATTGCATTTCTCTGGATTAATCGATTAGGCTTTCAATTGAGAGCACTAAATGTATCAGATGAGAAGTACGCAGTTATTGTATGAGTTAGATAGGAGACAAAAATGGTGAATATGGATTCATTCGATCAATGAAAGGCAGTGCTGGGTTTGCTTGGAAATGAGCCGGTCTCCATCATTCTCGGTGAAGGCCGAGCTACCCATTTCGAAGATCGACCCAAAATCATTGAGTCGATGGGTTGTTGCCTTCTGCATCATCAGATTCGATCTTGAGCAGGGTCAGCTCATCGAAGAGTGTTACCCACCCGGGTGTCTCACCCAAGAGGAAGAGCTTGAAATCGCTTTCAGTTCCTTCCCAGATTCGGTTTCCCAGCATCAGAATCGATCCACCATCCATGACTGCATATTCTTCTTCCGGTTTCGAAGGCGGGGCAATTTGCAGCCGGCAAATGGGTCTTCGTCGGAGATTGTTGAAGTAGACGACGGTAAACAACCTTGCCCGAGGTCAGTGGACAAGAATGTATTGAATAAATCCAAAAATAGTAGTAATAGTAGAAGTAGATACTTGTATGGTTTCGTATTTAATAGACAGAGACATGATGAGAGGCTAAAGAGAGGTGGTGAGCAGAAATCTGTGGTAATTTTATCTCATAATCCTTACTCTAGTGTGTTTAAACCTCTGTTACAAATCATGGGTCCTTTGTATTTTGACATTGGAAAGAAAGCTCTTGAGCATATTGCTGCTTATGTTTCAATGTGGCCTAGTCCTGTACCTGGTAAGCTAATGGAGCTTCCCATTGGGAATGCTACACTCAGAGTGAACTTGCCACCGGCTCATAGCTTGCCTTTGGATGGTGGAATTTCATTTGAAGAGTCCACTTCCTCTATGGCTCCTTTTCTTCCTAATAATCCGTCGGTTCCGCAGGGTCTCTTTCATGATTCAGATATTTTTGGTATATATCGGGGGATTCTGTTGCAGCTTTGGCTGCTGTGGGAGTTGTTACTTATTGGTGAGCCAATTCTTATCATAGCACCAACACCTCCCCAGTGCTGTGAGGCTGTTGCAGCTCTAGTTAGTTTGGTTGCACCACTCCTTTGTAGTGTTGATTTCAGGCCTTACTTCACTATCCATGACCCGGAATTTGCTCATTTAAACTCCCTTCAGGAAGGGGACATTTTCCCTCATATGGTTTTGGGTGTGACAAACCTTTTTTTCTTGAAAGCTCTTCGTAATATCCCTCACATTGTCTCGGTTGGTAGTCCTGCTACCAATTCAAACCAGCTTTCCCTTGCTCCTAGAGCCTCTACTGGCAGACTTTCTGCCAGGCCTGAAGGATTTGGTCTTCAAAATCTTTCCTTGAAGAGATTTTCGCCTTCAAGTTTATTGAATGCTGTGAAGTTGAGGAGAGATGGTCCTCTTTGTCTCATGACAGAGCACAAGGAAGCCATTTGGAGCACCTATGCTGCAACAACCAAGCCCGACACTTCTATTCTGAATAGGCTTATTGATGCTGGATTGTCACCAAGGGTTGAGGAGTCTATGTCTGTTGTCAATAATGAGATACTGCGACGGCATTTTTTGGAGCTTACTACCAACTTTTTGGCCCCTTTCGGTCCATATTTCAGAGCTACCACACCTTCTGAAGGATCTTCACCATTTGTTGATCCACCTCCTCTACGTCCATTCAATGGTGATGAATTCCTTGGAAGCTTGTCGGCAAGGGGTCCAGGAAAGTTTTTATCAAAGCGGATGAGATCTAATTGGTTGGACCTGTACAGGTAAAGTATTAATTCTTATTTTTTAAAATTTTACGACTATCATTCGCCCACCCATTCTGTCCTACATCATTACTATGTCTCTTTTAATTTATGCATTCCAGTGATCTTCTTCTGTCATTAAAAAAATATTTGTATATCCATACAGGCGGTTCCTGAAAGGACAGAACTTTATGCCATGGTTTCAAAGAAGGCGTGCTGTTGCTGAGCAAGAACAACGTAGACTCTGGAGGCAAGCAAGAATGAAGACTGATGTACAACAATTTATATATAAAATGTCAGAAATAGAAATTGTTGACTCCTTCAATGCAATTGAGAGACATCTCCTTGGAGAAATGCAGGTGTGTCTTTCTTCTAATTTTTAAGATTATATAATAGTTTCTAGCTGATTGTACCATACTTTTTTTTTCAACACTTGTTTAAATGATGCTGTGTGCATGTATCTACAGATAGCTAGTTAATGGCGTCTTCAAGTTGTAAAACTGATTAAAAAAGACACCCATTCTCAATTAAAAGCACTGACATCTTTGTGGAAGGTGTCGATCTTTTCTTCCTTTTCTTAAATTCTTTTGGCCCACCTGAAAAAAGACAGAGGGATTGAATAATATACAGTGATTGTATAGATGGGTTTGTAATATATGGCATGACTAGTATGATCCAATAGGGGAAAGAGTATAATTTGCACTTAGGAGGGATGAAACATCTTTATAATGGATCTGAAAAGAGCAGAGTAGCAGTTTATGTCACGCTTGATGCAATCAATGAGAAGAGCAAGAAAAAGTGAATTAAAGGAATAGGCTAAAATCAAAATTTGGCATGATTTCAAGGAGAAGCATATAGAAAGCATGCATAATTGTGTTAGTAGTCTTATTTGCATTCATTTTAGGTTAAATATTTTGCTGTTCAATTTTGATATATTTTTTATGTTTTCTTGTAAGGGACATCTTGGCAATATCAAAATTTTTGGATATGGGCTGTAGAGCCGCCCATGGCTCGTTATATGAGTCACATTATGTAATTGGTTTTTATTTATGGGTCTTATTGGGTTTTAATTAGGTTTTAGAAGTCCAATTCGACTAGTGTCCGGCTCGTGTCGGACTCTTGTACACCCTCTTGTAGGCATGTCGGTGCTTCTAGATAAAAGGACAAAATGCTTTAATGGTGCTTGGAGGCATAAGGCTAGATACAAACCTAACCTTTATGTTGTGCACTGTGACTGCTCTGAGACTCAAACCAGCTTTTCATGCTTGGCAGCTTATAGTTTTAACATTGCACCAAGCAATGTCACTATATGAGATCATTCCAACTAAAAATTTTCATATGCAACTTTAGCCTATCCAATTTTGGCGTCTTCTGGAGATCTCGGATCTTGAAATGAACTTCACCATGCTTCTTTTGTGTTGTGAGTGGATAATTTGCAAGCCTTTTAGAGGCTTTGTGGGATAGGTGAGGGATGTGTTCCGCTTCCACTATTTTTTTCTGTTCTTATTGGTGCTTTTGAGACTTTTGGCAAGAGTATAGGTAGAAAGGTTGCTTAATGAGTTTAGATAGGGTTCTATGTGTCCTACATTTATACTTTAAAGATGGTTAGATATTTTAGCTTATGATTTTGTTCACTCTCGTTATGGATTTTAAATATGCCATGATAAACCTTGAAAATAGTGATCTTGGTGGAATATGATTAATAAAATACCTTGTCTTAGATCTACATGGTTTGCTTTATGCAGACCTTTAAGTGCTTTTAAAATAAATCAAATTGTCAGATCTATTTGTGGAGCATTATGAGATGGGATTTGCATAAGAGAAACTGACATGCATGTCAAACTGGAAGGAAGGGGGGAATTGTCACACACTTGCCTGTATAACTTCCTCTCTTTATAGAGCCATCCCACGGACTTAAATACCATGATGCTTCCGTGAGTTCTTATTTGGAAAGGTTAATGGAGATGGGCCATTTAATGGAGTAATGATACTATTTGTCCTAATTTTGAAATAGGAAAGGCACTTGCCAACAATTGCTTTTTCCTTCAATAGCTCATACTTTTTCAGATCCATACCAATGAAAAACATAAGATGAAAGTGCAAATGATTGAAGGCATATCAAATTGAAAACGTTAAAGGAGCCCTTAAAGATAAATATATATATATATATATATATTTTGGGTGTTGGGGGGAGCAAGCTCCAAAATCTTTCAAAACCTCTTCACATTGTCTTAATAAATCCACAAGGAATACATGCACACAGTTACTAAAACAAAGAAGAGAAATCTACTAATTGAAAAGCCTAGGCTGACTCTGATGTAATTTCGAGTACGATGGAGTATACCTTGTGCTATAAGCAGCAGTAACATGAACCGAAGTGTTGTACCCTGACTTTTTGGACAAATAGTGGTTTCTAACTTGTGTTACCATAATATTTTACTACCCTACTGATTTGCTTTTTTGGGACGATGCTCCGAAATATGGTACACTAGCGTTCTAATAGGGTGAATTTAGCAATCCAGTGTGATCTCAAATTTTTTTCCTATTTATTTTTTTACAGATCACCCAATGAGGAAAACAAGTAAATATAATGAACCAAAATATAGAAAAAATAAAATTTTGGCATAACAAAATGCAAAAAACTGGGTCATAATACTCCTCGAATGTGTTTTTGGATTATTAATTCGAAAAAACGTAGATGATATTTTATCACATGTCTAATTGTTAAACAAAATTATTTTAGAAATACCTTAATTCTGATAGTGTAATTTATACAAGTCTACCCCTAGTGTACCATATTTTAGAACACGTGGCATATCACGTTCTCGTTCTCATTTCACGTACTTGATTGATCCGAGTTCCAAGTAACATATTTTCTAACTAATGCTGTTCAAAGGAATAATCGATGTAGGACAACCTTAGAAACCTGGAAATAAGTAGTTCTTTTGCAAAGAAGGGTGGTGGGAAAGAAATTTGAGAGAGAAAAGCTGAGAAAGAGAGCAAGAAAGGAGGAGAAGCAGCACCTCTAAAGGGAAAGTCCTGAAGCAATAAAAGAAATAGAAAGATAAGAGGTAGAGAAGAGATTTCTACGTAGGTATCTCCTAGGATTTGTACAGCTTGGTTACTGTAGATGAGAGAATAGAATCTTTTCATTTAATAACTCAATTCGCTCTGCTTCAAAATTAATACACCCACCTCCTTTTATGGTGGAGGTTAAAATAAATAAAGAAGTAGACTACAAGTAGAGCAAGGACTACTTTAAACAAGTAGTTACCAATTAGGACAAGCAACTTCTAAGAAAGTTACTTCATGATGAAGTAAGAACTTCATGGCTAAGTAGCCTATTCTTTAAGGAGGTTACTTCTGAGAGAGTAATGTTTTATTTCCTTTTTACATTTTTATGAAAAATGATTTTATATACGACAATTAGACAAAAAAAAGTCAAATTTTTTTTATGAAGTCGCAAAACAAAGTCAAAATTTTCAGGGCAAACTATCTGGTTTGTGCAGAATCAAGCAGTCTAGGGCATTGAGCATGGTTCTGGGACAATTCACAAAATAATGATCAACAGTGAAGCCACCAAAACCAGGGATAATTTAGTTATTTGTTTCTTAACATGCCCCTCATGTTTGGCTAGACTCTCCATTATAAATGGGCCAAACACATGGAAATATTCAAAGGGTAGGCAGTGAGATCTAAACACAGGACCTTGCTGCTCTGATGCCATGTTGACAGGTAGACCGTGTGGTTAGACTCTCCATCATAAGTAGGCCAAACACATGGAAATATTCAATGGGTAGGCGGTTTGATTTGAACACAAGACCTTGTCTGCTTTGATATTATGTTGAAATGTTAACGATTAACTCATCTAAAAGCTTAAGTTTTTGGGAATAGTGGTATTCTAATGTTTAGGAAATAAATAACTATCTACCCCTATACTTAAAAAATAAATAAAACACAACTTTCACAACTTAAGGACTGAGAAAATCTTCTTGAAACAAAGTTTACGGAGTTACAAGAAAACTCCTAAGACTTACAAAATTACAACATCAACTCTAAAGACATAAACCTGCTAAAATCTTATCTTCTTCAAAATGCTTTTGATTTCTTTGCCTTAAGCTGGGAGCCTGCCAAATAGGTTATTGTTTCTTACATCAATAACTCTATATGTGGACACTATTGAATTTTTAAAATCTTATTATAATGTACCAAGTTCTTCAAACACTTAAAACTCCCATTTTTCACCATTTCTAAAAGCGAATATTGTTAATCATTAATTAATAAAATTTTAAGTCCTAGAAAGGCTATGCCCCAATGCTTTAGGTTACACATTACCATGTGAGGGGCGAAACACCTTATGCATAGTCATAGAGTCAGAGTTTTCTATTTTGAAATCTTAGCCTTTATAGAAGTAGGAGCACTCTAACCGCCTATATGTATCTGCACAATCTTTCTATTTGATGAGAGTTGAGCTTACCAGAATTTGAGATTGTGTTTGTAAATTGTTCAGCTAAAACCTTGCAAAGGGTGAAGCTTAAGTATCCTAGCTGAGATTCTGCCATTATTCTTCTTCTTCTTAGTCACCATCATCATCATTTTTTTTCCTTGACAAGTGAGAAAATATTTTTTTAAGTGAAGATGCCAAAAAGGGGTGCCACCTATATATATAAACTGCACCATAAAAGGGCCAACTGCTATTTCAGCCCTAAAGCCCTGGCCCATTAAGTCGTACAAATCCCAAACTTTTTCTGTTACATTTTGTCATTTAATTCAGCACCTAAAACTGAAAATTAGCTGCTGTTCCGAATTTCCAGCACCTCATTCTGTGCAAATGCAGCAACCAGCCACTTTAAAAACCAAGCCAAATGCCCCCAAAACCTTTTTTTTTCCTTTTAAGGCCGTACGCCTACCTCCTTCCCATAACCAAAGTTCATCACTAGAGCCAATGTAGGCTCTATTATACCAAGTTTCTAGTGCTGTCCTAAATCAGCTTAACAGATTTGGAAATCATGTAGGTTACCAAATGGTGAAATTAGGTGAGTTTCTTTCAAAATATAGTGATTGGGACACCTGGCCCTGCTGTAAACCCTTTTCTGCTGTCCTCATTGTCGCGCCCCATTTTTTGGACCAAGACCTCTCGGGCTTGGAGAAAACACGGTACTCTCTCTGCTAGAACTTATCCTCCTAAAAGGACAAGTGCGACGGGGGTTTGAAATTGAAAATTTGGTTTCATTAAGGATTTTTTTGAAAAAATTCGTCACTTAATTTAGTTAAAGATGTGCTAGGTCACCTAAAATTTAGCTTAATCTGAACACTAAACTTTTTTTTTTTTGAAACCATTTTGGAAATCGCCTTCTTAAGAAAGTTTTTAGAAAAGAGGTTTTTAGCAATCTTTTGAAAGTTTTAAAGCCCTTTTGAAAACATGACTCCGGTTTTGGTCTTCGAAATAGAAATTTATGGTCCAGAGGTTAGTTACGTATAGAGAAGATATCCTAAGATCATCACCCTACACCGTCTTTTCCATACCTACATGTCTATTTATCCTTAGTTCACTCTCTTGAATAATTGGTTTCTAATTATCCACTTTATATCCCTTTATTGAAATTTTGAAAATGGGGTTTGGGGTTTGGTCATCATTTTTTGGATGAATGGTGTATGATATACATTTTTGATAGCATTTTTGAAACATTTGGAAAAAGGGTTTGTAATTTGATTTTTGAAAAATACTTGAGATATAAAATTTTGATTGAAGAAGAGATTTGAAAAGGGAATTTGATTTGAAATAAGGGTTATGACCGCACCTATAAAGGTTGTTTACGTATCTCATTTGGCAAGAATCAGGTCATTTATAGTTCGTGCAAGAGCACGACTTTGGAAATAGACTCATGAAGTCTTGAAGGATTTTTGAAACTTAAACTTAAGAGAGTTTTGACTTGGATTTGGGCTTGGAGATTTTTGAAAGTACCTTTGAAATAGGACTTGGGATGTTTTGAAGTATTTTTGAAAGCAACTCAAGAGAGTATTGAAGTGTTTTTGAAACAACTCAAGAGAGTTTTGAAATGTTTTTGAAACAACTCAAGGGAGTTGGGAATATTTTTGAAATAACTCAAGGGAGTTTTGAAATATTTTTTAAAAATTTGATTAAGGATTTTTGAAAAAAGAGTTTGGATTGAAACAAAGTAAAAGCTCTTGTGAACTTGTTTTTGAAAAGTTTTTGAAATCACCTTAAGAAGGGTATGGTGAATATCTCATTGCCTTTGAGAGATGAGCTATTGAGAAACTAAATCTCTTTATGTATTTTGAAAATATTTTTAGGAAAGGGGGTTAAAAAATTCCTTTAAGGTTTTGAAAACTTTTATGGTTAGGGAACCCTACTTAATATCTCACTTTCCTTAGGAAATTATGATCATTGAATGATTAAGATTGCCTTAAGGATGTGACTATTTTATCGCTTTTGAGAGATTAGCTATTGAGAAACTAAACTCCTTTTAAGGTTATGTATTTTGAAAATATTTTTAGAAAAGGGGGCTAGAAACTTTCTTTAGAGTTTTGAAAACTTTTAGGGTTTGGAAACCCTACTTGATATTTCATTTTCCTTAGGAAATCATGATTATTAAATGATTAAGATTGCCTTAAGGATGTGACTTTTGAAAATTATTTTTGAAAGAGGTTTTTAAAAACACTTAGGGTTTAAAACCCTACTATAAACCTCGAAGGTTAAATTTAATGTATCACTTTCCTTTAGATACTCTAACCATGAAAGAGTTAGGATCATCCTTAGGGTTGTGAGTTTTTAGAAAACGTATTTAAAAGTGGGTTTTGGAAATGGTAAGTGTCTAGCCTTTTTAGTTTAAGACAAGTTTTAGAGAGCTCTTGAAAATATTGTTGGGAGGAGTATGGAAACATTTAAAAAGACTTCGAGTTATGATTTTTGAAAACTTAAAGAGAGTAGAATGTTTTTGAAAGCAAGTTTTGAAAATGATTTTTGAATTGAAGGATTGTTTGAAATGGGATTGGAATTGGAGCCTTGAAGGCAACTAACCTTAGTTAAGATAACTAGGGTTAGGATGACTTAGGGTTAACTAACTTGAGTTAGGTTAATCAATGGTTGGACAATTAGGGCTAGGTTGACCTAGGTTTAACTAACTTAGGTTAGGTTAACGTAGGATTGGACAACTAGGGTTAGGTTGACCTAAGGTTAATTAATTTGGGTTAGATTAACTTAGGGTTAGGTGTATCTAGGGTTGGATTGACATAGGGTTGGGCTAACCTAGGGTTTTGAAAAGTGGTTTTGGATTAGGGTTTGGACCTAATGGTTTTGAGAAGGTTTGAAAATGTGGTTTTATGCAAGAAACTTGAAAGGGTAGTTTGAAAACCATAATTTCATGTGAAAACCTTATCATTTCATGTGAAAAAAATTGAAGGAAAGTTTAGAAAAGTATCATTTTATGTAAAGAAGTTATTATTTCATGTAAAATCTTTTAGAAAACCAACTGAAGAGAGTTGTGAGTTTTGAAAACCATTTTATTAAAACCACCCAAGTGAGTGTAGGGTTCATATAGTTAGTATTTGGAAATCACTAAATAGAGGGCCACCTTGGAACCATGACAACCACTAACTCAAGAGAGTAGAACTTTAAAAATTAATATAGAGTAGGTACTTTTGAAAACCACTTGAATATTTGAAAACCACTGAAACAAGAGTTTTTTTTAAAAATCACTTTTATGCAAACTAGAGAATGATCATTTTGAAAACCTACTTAAAGAGGGTTGTTTTGAAAACCACTTTTAGGGTATTGAAAACCACCCAAATGAGCAAGGGTTTATATGGTTGATTTGATGAAAACTCTTCAAAGGAGGGCTTCTTTAAGACCATTCCAACCTCAAAACTTAAGAGAGCCAAAACCATTGAAAAATCTCCTCTAAGGAGGGTTGTTTGGAAAACTTGAAAGACATTAAAAATCTCTTTTTAGAGAGGGGTTTTGAAAACCATTTTTATGCAACTCAAAAGAACTAAATACTTGGATGCGAGGGTAGAGAGTAGGGTTTTGAGAGACAACCTAAAGGCTCGGAAAACTAGGGTTCTTGGCTTAAACTTTAAGAAACTCCAACTTGAAGGCACTTTTTGAAAACCATTTTGGCATAAACTCTAGAGAACTATTGTAGATGAAACTAATGGTGGTTTGAAAAAGGTTTGAACATATAAATAAAGCTATAGCAAGCATAACATGAGCATTATAACATTTAGATGCAAAGGGTCATGAATATGTAAAGGTTAGGTCACACCACAATGCTAGGGGCTCTAAACGCCATACTATGCTCAAGTAGGCTTGTGAGAAGTCTCCTAACCGGTGGTTCTCACAAGCTTTTCTCTAAGCATGGCCTAAAGGCCCACTTATGTCAAGCACACAAGAAGAGGGGGTTGAAGATAGGGATTAAAAGAGAAAAAAAAGTTCAAGTAAGCTTGGAGGGAGAAGTGATGGAGTGGGGAGAGTACAAATCTAAGTATGAGTTTACCTTGGTCTTCAATCCACCATGGCTTGGTTCTTCAAAGGATGGCTTGGTTTTCAAGACTTCTTGAACTCTTGATTCTTTGGTTTTGGAGACTTGAATTGAATTTTAGAGGTTCTGTATTGATTTTGACAGAGTTTTCTTGCTGTTTTCGCCTCTAAATTGTGCTGGGGGGTTGCCTGATATTTATAAGTGAAAATCCCTCTAGCTAGACATGTGCAGGGCACATCTATACTTTCCTCTCTTGGGTGACAATGCAAGTTTTGGACAATTTGATCAAAATTTGGGCGCATGTAGCACTTGCTCGGCTGTCGAAAACTTTTTTGTTGACTTTACCTTGGTATTCGTGCCATCCGGGAAGGATATGGAGAAATCGATTACGTTCACGATATTTTTCTACAGTTTCTCTTGAACTTGGTACTCTTGGAGCCTTGGATGTTTTTAGAAGACCAAGATACCATCTCGAGAAGCGAGCCTAAAAGTAAGCTTCCGGAAGCACCTGTAAGACGCTTCATTAGTTTCCCAAAGTAGCAGTTTTTGTACCACGCGATTAGGGACTTCGGAAAGTGATCATCTCGATCGAACCGTACCGATGGAAAGTCCCCTAGAAATGCTTAGGGGAATTCCCTGGTTTATGTATTTTGCAATTCATTCGACAATGCGTTTTAATCAAGGAAGTGAAGAAAAATTCAACTTCGACGGAGCGTTTGTGACACGCTTTGCGAAGCTTTTATTTGCTTAGGTGTGTTTCAAATCAAGGGATTCGCTCGAAATTGAACATGGACCTTCTTTAAATGGTCCTTGTGATTGTCGGTTTAACTCCTAGAGCTAGCGCGGTCGTGGTAGGGGCAAAACAGTCATTTTGATCAGATTTTGTCAGAATGAGGCTAGAATGGATTTTATTCACACAATGGTGTGCCTACCTACTCGGAGGTAGTTGGGTGTGATCTTACTGCTTCGGAGGACTTGTACTTCCCGATAAGCGTGCTAGGGTGCCAAGTGATAAAATAGTCATTTTGATCAAGTATCACCGGACCAAGTTTGGAGTCAATTTGGTTGACAACTTAAATGTGTCAGATTGTCAAGAGACAGTTAGAGAGGGTGGACTTACCCTGTTTGAGGAATTTTTACTTTCTCGAAAGACGTCCTAGAGCCTCCATGGGCAAAATAGTCATTTTGATCGGGTATCATTGGAATAGGTCCGGAGTCGGAGGGAATGGCATATTAAATATGCCAGATTGTCCGGGGACAGGTCTGGAAGGGTGGAATTACCAACTTGAGAACTTAGTACTTTCTCGGAGACGTGCCTGGTTGGTCATTTTTCACCATGTTGGGCTAGCAGACGCTGATATTGACTTGGGTTTACGAGTGTTTTCATTACTCTAACGGTTGTGACAAATTGGTTTTCAAATATATCTCGTCTTTTCGTAAACATGTCACGGCCAAGAGGCGCTTTTGGTCTTGTGACACTGGGTTGTTTAACGGTGTACTGTGTCGACCTGTTTGTGGGTGATTTCTCGCCACTCCGGCAGCTTAATAGTTTGTGAGTGCTTCTGCCATTCTGACAGTTTGGCGTTAGTTTCAGAAGCTGCCTAATCTCGAAAAACTGTCAGATGCCAAGTGGCATAATGAATATTCTACGTTGGCGGACAACAAGTGCCAGAAGTGAACCTTTTAAAGTTTGGCATTGGCTTCGAAGACTGTTCGGTCTCAAAAAGTTGCCTGTCTGTGGTATTGGTTTCGAAAACCGTTTGGTTTTGAAAAGCTGCTTAGAGTACCTAAGGGCATTTTGGTCGTTTTTGCTTCGATGGGGCCCTCGAGTTCTGAAAGTGACCGCTGGAGTTTTGAAAAGCCGGTTTGAGCTTTGGTAATGTTGTAACGTTTTACTAAAGAATTGATTTGTACTGGAGAATGCTGAGCGGGCAAAAATGGAATCCTTACACTCGTGTTGTAGTTTTGGAGTTTGCAAGCTTAACCAAAAAGAAAAAGCATGCCATAGAATTTTATTAGTTTTGGTTTTTTTTCTTTTCACTTCTTTTCTTTCTTTTTTTTTTTTTTTTTACTTTTTTTTTTTAATACGGCGTGGGAAATTTAGACCTTGGAAATAGATGTAAAAAATGTACCTTGGCTAAGAATATTGACTTGGAGATTTGGATTATGCTTTAGATTTTGAAGTAGCTGGGTAAAGCTGGTATCTTCATCTCTCAACGGTGTGTTTTGGACCTTCTCAAGGAAACTGAAAATTTGGAAGTTTAACATGTTAATGTTATAGTGGGGAAAGATGAGCGACAATTTGGTCAATGTGAACATGGTATCAGACATGATGACCAGTTTATTTACTTTGGTCCTTTCTGAACTATACAGTGAGTATACCTGCTGTAAGAACTGTACATCTGGAAGAGATCCTTAGGGTTTGAAATGTAGCGTCTTTGAGTTAGGAATGATGGGGTATTAAACTCACCCTATATCTAATTGAAGGTCTACTTCAAGTTGTACACCTGTTGTGAATAAATGTGGCTAGCCGTAAGCATAAATGAGGGGTAAGGGCTCAATACCAAACTTACATTATGATGACGGTAACTTTGAAGCAGCCAATTTAAATAGGCACCTGGCAACTACAATAAGCAGCATAGGTGTGTAAATAGTAGCCCTCAAGTTGCCAACATGTAATAGCTAAGAAATCTTGGTTACTGCAAGATTCCAGTTTTGCTCCTAAGCGAAAGACAATATCCTCCAGTCTTCTAGCAAACAAGCATCTCCGGCATAGATAGAGAAGGCAGTAGCAGGATTCCCCTTAAAAGCTAACATGGGCTGAATGCTAAGCGATGGACGTTCAGTGATCATTGGCACTATGAATAATTAGTTGACATTTGCTTTATCGACAGAGTAAGGGGAGACAGAAAGCAGACTAACCATTTGCACAGCTACAGAATAAAATGGTTGAGAGATGGTGGGACACAAGCTGGTAGAAGACCAGTTTTTGAAATTGCCTACATGAGGCTGAAATTTGAGAATTAAGTTTAATGGGAGGAGCAGTCACAGTTTGTTGGCAAATGGACCCAATTATTCAAACAGTTAGTTTATCTTTGCTGGAAAAGGGATAGTTGCAAGGACTTGAGGCAACCTCAATAGTAAAAGATAAAGGGAAACCGAGATTATTCCCTTTAGATATGGGCATCCAAATCATCTTAGCAATAGTTATATCATGAATCATGACATATGAACTTAGAATTGCACTTCACATAGCATTGCTATACTGAATTCTATTGGGTAAGATGGTGTACTTAATACCTTCAATTGAGCCATAAGGAATGTTTGAGACCTAAAAGCATGGCAAAGCTGACAAACAAGTTGAGAAAGATGAAGGGTAGGAAGTTCATGTAGATCTCTTTATTCAATGTCACTGAAGAAAAATATTGAGAGAGATGAGCAGATGGAGGATCATTGACTAACAGAGGCCATGGCAGGTGTCAACTAGGATTGTCCTGTAATGGACATTATGTGTGAGACACTGAGATATCTGTTTGGCTATAAGATTGCATTCAACACTGACACTGGATTTTATTGAAGCTAGTCATCCAACATAGCTCAAATGAATCCCAATAAGGAATCACCCCGCAAAAATTGTATGTCTCTTATCATATCAGTCAATCTTTAAGAAAACGACAAGTTCTATCAAAATTTATGTTAATGGAATTGGCAACAACTTCTTGGCTTGATTGGTATACTCCAAATCCTAGTGTTGTTGGTCATTGTAATTGTATGCTAAGTTGTATCATCTCATTTGCAGGCCACAAACAGTGTGATCTGAAAGAGGAATAAGATTGTACGTATATGTAAGCCTAATAGCAATTAGCTTCTGTACATAGCCTCTTACCAAATAAATGTACCTCCTGCATTAACTGTTACTTTGGCTTCTCAATGTTTCTTTTCCTCTCAAAAGGACATCTCGTTTTCGCTTTGTTTTCCTCTAGACTACCTTAGTAAATTTCGCTTGTTTCCGTCTGCTAAAGCAATCAATATCATAAAGTGTGTCAAATATATGGCCAGTCTTATCATTTCTGAGGTTCAAATTGTGCACAGGAGTCAGGACAAGGGTAATTGAATGTATTTGTGGTGATTCTTAGTAATTCATGGAAGAGAACAAATATGACTAAAGTCACGAAAAGAGAGAACATTTGGAACAAAAATTGGAGGGAGGACTTCAATTAAGAATTAATAGTGCATGCATGTAAATGTTCACGACGTCCAAGATTTGTCTTTAAAAGTTGTGACGACATGCACATTCCGAACATCAGGATGATGGAGGAATCGTCGAGTATATTTGTATGATAGATGCAGAAATGACCATATGAGGAGAAGAATTGTAGTCACATAAAGCATTGGCATAATCTCAGAACCAGACAAAGAAAGTATAAAAGAATGCTTAACTGTCTAAGAAAAAGTTTACCCTATATGGCTCAAGCTGCACTAGGTGCATTAAAAACTGATCCAGTCGCTCCCAATCCTGAACTTAGAAAGTTAAGTGGCACATATTGCAAGAGCTTCATAATGGACAATTTCTGCTTACAATCAGTTGATAGGGTATAAATATCTTGAGTATGGTAAAATCTTGAGTATGGTCAACCAGAAGATTGGTCAGACTGTGCTGAATCAGATAATGCTTGTAGCATGCTTGGTTGAACTGAAAAGTTCAGTGAAAATCCAGCATCTTTTTCATTAAGATTAGTAGACAAGTTGGATACGTAGAATTTCACGCTTAGAAATTGCCAAATTTGAGTTTCGTCAATCAAGAGACATTTGTGAGCAGCCTCCTATGGGGGTAAGTGATGCCTGTCCACTTATAATGACCTTTTGTATCATGTGCCTATCGATACGTTCTCATGGGACCATTATCTATGAAGGGTCAAAATTAACTATAAAATATCTCAAATTCTCATTACAAAGATGAGCTCTGTTGGAGAACTTGATATGTATTGTTAGGGTCCTTGCTTAACAGTTTAAGTTTTTAGGTCAGTTGGTAACTTAACATGATATCAGAACTCTGGTTGGGAAGAAGTCTTGGGTTCAAGTCTCTCTGTTATCATTTGTTATCCGATTGCATTTGTTTCTCTCTATCTGTATATGTTGTATCTACACGTGCAAGGTAAGGTTGCACGTGAGGGAAGGTGTTGAAAAACTTAATATGTATTGTTGGAGCTCTCACTTAACAGTTTAAACTTTTAGCTCAAGTTGTGACTTAACATGGTATAGAGTTTTGGTTGGAAAGAGGTTTTCGGTTCAAGTCTACATATACATTTGTTCCCTAATTGTATTTTATTTCTCTCTATCTTTGCATATTGTATCTCCACATGAAAGTTGGGATTGCACGTGAGGGAGGGTGTTAGAGAGCTTTTTATACATTGTTGGGGTTCTTACTTAACTACTTAAGTTTTTAGGTCAAGTGATGACTTAACAAGCTCTATAGATACTAACTACAGTGAGAAAACTTTGAACAACAGCACTTTGTCCTATGGTCATTCGAAGCCCTTCAAGTTAAACCAGTAGATACTATGGAGGATTAGAGGTGTAGAATTGATCTCAACTCAATAAATCAAGAGGAGAATGAAACCAATAATTAGTAAGTGTAATTGATGCACCGAAATATAATTTTGATCCTTGCTCTGGAGATGAGGATGATGATATAGATGGTTAACACATGATCACACGTTAGCCATACCATCCATCCGAAAAACGTGTCTCAATTACTGCCAACTCCCCTGTTTGTCTCCCTATCGAAAAACCAACCCTACTCATATTTTTCTAGAAATGCTAACCAAGTGACACTGTGAAAAAGGTTGATCTGCATCCCTCTGTTCTCTCTCTTGCTGTCTTCAATCCCCTTGAGCTGCTAGCGAGCGTAGCTTAATAAGCATTAGTGAGCGCAATGTTTCACTCCCATTTTATTTGAAGGGCTAGGTCCTCAGACAAGATTAGGCAAAAGAAAAAGAGGGACGCGTGTACAGTAGAGAACTCGTTTAGATATTGATAGAAGATTCTCTGGTCATTGTCCTAGTATGTTTTGTGGGTCTATGTGACTGCAAATTTGCTGGTATAAATGGCATGTACCTGGAGATTGGAGTAGGACTTTGACACACCCACACACACACACATAGCCATGAATTATACAATGAATTTATCTAGCACCATGCTGTTTACTTGAAAAGAAATTAGCCTTTTGAGAAAATAGTTATTCTCTTGCTTCTGGGATGAATGCAGCATGCTTCACAGAATATCTAGGCTTGCTGTGGCTTGGATACTAGATTAATGAAAAGCGAATATTTGGGTGTTTTAATACGATGGAAGGCCAGTTTGGTTGCTTTAGATCATTGATGATGCATATGGTGACATAGAACCAATAGGAGAAAAAGAGTTGAGAGATTTGGAGAACGAGAATAGATAAAACAGAAGATGGAGAGAACAAGAAATTATTAGATGAAGAAAAGAGAGATGGAGAGAGGAGACAGAGAAGGAAGAAGCAGCAGCAGAGAAAAAGGAGAAATCAGAAAGAAAGTGGGAAGGAGCGTAGAGACAAAGCCAAGGGGGAGAGAAATCAGAGGAGAGACAGATAAGTATTAAATATTCTCAAATTCAACAAAGGCGAAAAACTGATCACAACCTTACACGGTTGGCATATTTCTACTGCCTAAATGGCAATATCAATAGGAAACAAACACTAAATGTAAACTGCAGATAAAATTCCAATCCAACCAGAATATAAAATAACTAAATAAAGTAAAGCCTAGATAGACTCAAATTCTTCATCTTTCTTGATCTCCATCATTGCCTGGATGAGTAGAATTCTCCTTTGAGAATAAAGGCAATGATACTCCTACACTATCTGTGATCAAAGCAACGAATAGCGTCATAAAAAATCTGAGTGTCTTTAATAGATGATAATTCTTTCAATAGATAAGATATTTCCAAAAGCCATCTTGCGAAGAATGAATAATCTGAATCTGAAGAATATACTCAGGACAATTCTCATGTTGTGTCAAAGTAGCAAAAGATGAGTGACATGTGTTGGAAGTGAAGTCAAAGGAACACCACCTGTAAACAAAACTATAGCAAAAGATGCCTCAATAAGGAAACAAGTCCCCAACACGAAAACATATTTATATCTAGTGGTAAGTCAAGTAGATATGTTGTAGGTTTAAACTCATGAATGATGTGAAATGGTTCAGTGGCTCGAGAAAGAAGTGTCATGAAGTTTAGATTAGGCTCAATGGACACACAAACCATAAGATAGTTTGCAATATTACAATTTAGCTTGTCATGATGCAGATCCATAGCAATTATATAACTGTCACTACTTAAAGCCTATGTTACCTAGACTCGAATACTAGTGTCAGGTGTAGGTATATGTCTAAGTGTCGAATTCATTTAATTCTCATATCTAAGGGTACCCGGACACAGCTAGATTTTATTTTTTTTAAGTACTTTTATTTTTTTTTAAGGTAAATGGAGTTTACAAACGAAAGTTTTATGCATAGTTCTATAGTAAATTCAATTACTTATACATATTTGTTGGATGCATTTCTAACTAATTATATCAGACACATATCTCATACTCTTGTTCAAGCGTCAAGTGTCCGACATGGGTATTTCATAATTTAAAAGAGTCCAAGTAATATAGCTTAAAGCAATTGTCCTCCTACTGTCGGCATGTAGGTCAAGATGGTTTGGGACAAGTGATTTAGATGAACATGCATCTAGGAATAAGACACAAGCATGAAGAGTTTTGGTAGGGTTTAACATGAATGTCTCACCACCATGCTTAAACACAGTTTGCAGCCTTAAATGGTTGAAGGCATTGCTTAAGCTGCAACTCTATACTAGGCTGCAACTCTATACTAGCCATATTGTAGGAACCACATTCGTGGATCTCCAATTATCAATGACGACCTCACAAGTTTTATCCCCACATTCTTTGAATATTTGGTCACTACTAGTGTGCTTACTAACACCTTCCTCCATAGATGTGAAAATATGGCTATGTTCTAAGATCTCCTGAGTTTCCAATATCTAGCAGTTTATCCACCAATCCCAACTATGCTTCAAGAGATACCCAGATTCCTAAGTGGAATGGTTTTGGAGGATTGGAGGACCTGTAAAGCGACCTGTTTCCCATTCCTGGTGGTCCAGCCTGCTTGATCTGATCTGTTTTTTTCAAAAACATTTGTTCAGTATGGAGTAGCAATACTTAAGCACCAAAATACCCTTTATATGTTAGGGCAATGTTATTATTGGTTAAGGAGCTGAGGTCTGTGTAAACATACGCATGCAAGCATGTGATGAGAATGTACCATGCATATATAGTTGACCTACACACTGAAAGGTACAAGAGTATCTTCTTACTCTGTGCTTCTTGACTTTTAGTTGGACTTTTTTTTTAATAAGCAAAGGTAATTATATTAACAAGCCGCCTAAAGGGTGCACATCCTTTGTATAAGAGGCATTAACTAATAACTGAAAAAAATTTGATTTTAAAATATGCACAATATGTTTTTTCCTTGCTGTTTGTCTTGTCCAATTAGTGATTTTTTGTTTTCTGTATGTGGTGGTTGAATCATTACTACTATTACTGATAAAAGGTCAGCCTCATACGGTGGTTGATTCATGAGCACTAATAATACTGATATAACAGCAGCCCATGCACAAGGCTTTCGCCACTGCAAGGTCTTGGGAGGGTCAAATGTAAGCAGCCTTACCTTTGTGTGTGGTTAGGCTATTTATGTGCTTCAAACCTGTGACACCCAGGTTGCAATGGAGCAACTTTACCACTGTGCCAAGGCCAACCCTCTTTGTACTGAGTACTTATATGAAATAACATGATGCTTGTGGAAAAAGTGTCATATAAAGCTCCTTGTAAAATGTTAATGTGCGTCTATTAGTATGAAATTTCTTAATTTAATTTTGTTGTTTCTTTACTATTTTATTTTCATTGATTTACAGACCCGACATTATCATGACTTTTTTTTGTTTTTTTTAATGGATCTCATTATGGATTCATAATTCATATAAATCAACAACCTGTACCATTAGATTTCCATTAAATACATTCTTCTGCTGCAACAGTCCCGGAAGGCTAATGCAGACTCTGCAGCAGCTTGCCAGAAATTGAAGGGCGATCTGGAGGCAGTGTTCAATGTTCTTCCCAAGGACATGCAGCAGAGTCTCCTTCTGAACCCTCAGAGAGCAGCTCTTTTGCAAGGAAGTCATGAACGGACAAAACTTCCTGGGCATCCTCTCATACAAGTTGGAGTCATTTCTTCCACTGCTCCTAGATGATACTCAAAACATGGATGGAAATCAGATGGCTTTCGGCAAAGAAGTTTTTTTTTGTGCTGCTGAAAGACATGAACGGCATGACAGTTTTGCAATAATTTCACAGCCTTATTCTGTCATTGATTTGGGAGTTCTCTGATCTTCAAGCATAATTCTCCTTCTAGGTCAATTTTTATTTTGTTTTTTCCTTTTTTCTTCACAGTACTTCTTTCTTTTCTAAAAGTTTTTAATGCTGTGCAGTAGAATTTATTACCAATATTTCATCATTTATCTTTCAACAGATAAACAAAGGCAAAAAGAATCATGATTTACAATGAACTGCACTTCCCACAAGCACATTTGAGGTAACAATAAGTTCAATGACATACTTCTGCTCGTTTTAACCTCTGAATGGTTTAAAACAATCTGGAAAAGATTATTCAGAACTCATGGAGTAATGGTGGTTTCGACTTTCTAATGGACGTCAAAAGGTCGTGTTCCTTAGTACTTAAGCTCTAGTAAAGCTCCCTCCAATTGTTTACATCTCAACTTTGTTTAACTTCCTCTCAACGTCTTCCTTTTTCTGTTATTTGAAGTATTACATTACTTAAACATGGCGCCATGTTACCCATGTCTAGAAATGGCATTTATGGAGCCAATTTGTGGAAGTATAGCAGCTGAGGGCCTCGAGAGTTTGTTATGCAATATGCTTTAGGTTATATTTGACTTATCACTCATTGGATTTCCCTGTCAAAGCTTGGAAAGATAGGTGGCAGCAGGGCGGTTTCAAGAGAGGTCATTGGCATGCTTAAGAATCAGTTTTTTTTTTTTTTTTTCCTCCTTTTGTTCTACTTTTCTCTATGCATTTTGGATGAAGTT
This sequence comes from Euryodendron excelsum, assembly GCA_033060915.1. Taxonomy (NCBI): domain Eukaryota; kingdom Viridiplantae; phylum Streptophyta; class Magnoliopsida; order Ericales; family Pentaphylacaceae; genus Euryodendron; species Euryodendron excelsum. The sequence continues at coordinate 19,065,980 of CM065394.1, read as the reverse complement.
AATCCTTTTTCTTCACAAGAAAGAGTCAATAAGGTTACAATTGTGTGTGCGCTTTGTTTGTGCAATTGTGGTACGAAAGGAGATCCTGAAGCGTAGGTGCCTAAAATAGTTTAGTACAGAAACATGCATCGTAGAGGTTGCGGCCTTTATTATACGTAAATAGATAAAAGAAGTAATGACCAACTTGCCATCTAAGATGATGTGTTGGTGAAGATGGGAGCTGAGCCACAGTCCCTGTGGCAAAGAGAGTTCATAGACCAATCATGCAAGCATTTGGGTTGCAGCCATGATCAACCTGCCACACTGTGCCTCTGACCACAGAATTTTCAATTGTGGCAAATATTTTGAGCCTTGGTTGCTTGAATTATTGAAGATATCTTCTCTTTCTGCTTTTCTTATGATTCCATTCCTTTTAAAAAAGGAAAGGAAATTATTCAAGTTGTGAAAGGACCACAATCAAGTGATCTTATTCCATACCATAAACCTTGTTTGGGAATCAATGGTTGAAGGTGACTATTGAATCTTCTAGTCTTCAATCTTTTGGGCTATCTTAGATTCCATTATGTTCAAATGCTAGGTCATCAAAGAGATATGTGACTTAACACAATATCAAGGAGATATTCTGTTGTTTGGTTGTGGTCTTGGTTCTTATTTCTTGATTTTGTTTTTTGAAAATCACCGAGTGTTTGGTAAACTATTTTGACATTTAAACATCCAAGTTAAAAAAAAAGAACAGAAAAAAAAATAAAACAAATGTTTTTAAAATAATATCAAACAGACCCAGCCTTTATGACTCTGACTTGACTACGGCGAGGTCAAGGGTTCGATTTGCAGTGAGAGCATTGTACTTAGGATAGATAATATTCATTCCTCTTGTCATTTAAACTCTATAAATTTTAATATGCTAATTTATTAACTCCCACTTTCTTGCTGACTATACCTGTAATTGATCCCTTCGCACCAAAACAAAAAAAAAAAAAAAAAGAAAGGTGATCTCCGATTGAATATCAGGGAGTAGTATGCAATGTTTAGTCGTCCATATGGCTTTTATCCTAGGTTGCTTCTCCACCAGAGGTGTCAAAATGTCTAACTGAAAGTTAATGGTTAATGTGACTTTGAGTCTAACTGGTTCCATTTCTTATCCAATTTTCTTTGTCATGCAGTTTTGGAGGTCCATTCCAGCTAACACATGAAAAAAGAGATATTTTAAAGTGTAATTACCGCATCTTTTAAGGGGTAATTACACTATACTCCCTTGTAATTTGAGCGAAAATCACTTGATTTAAAGATTTCATGTAATTTAAAAGTAAACACATAACCGTTAGCTCGAAGATGCAACCCAAGTGGGGTGAATTAGGTTTCTCAAAATTAATTATAAAATAATACAATTAAAAACTAATTAAATAATGGAACAATAACTTAAACAAAGTATGAGCAATGCAAGCAAGTGCTATGATGCAAGAAAGAAAAACAGAACATAAGATAAACACCATGATTTACCAAGGTTCAGCTATAAGGTGTGATCTACATCCTCAATCTTAAGATCTTTTTGAAAGCTTTCCACTATGTAAAAATTTGTTTACACAGCAGGTACTAGTTGCCTAAGTGCCCAGCTTACTTTTTAAAAGAGCTCTTCTCAAGCTCTTTAAAACCTAAGTGATTTTGTCCAAACTTCACTTAACTTATAAGTGTTTTGTCAAGAACACTTCAACTCACAAGTTTATAAACCCACCAAAGTGAAATAAATGAGATTTATACAATTGGTAACTCTCAACAAGAGTAGATAATCAGGTTCAAGCTCAATAAATTACTCTAATAACCCAGCAAAGAAAATATAACAGTGATACTCAAGAATTTCAGCTTTCAATCTTAGAGTCAGCACTTAAATCCTTAGATTATTGTGTGTAAATATTATGGAGATCTTGTATATATAGTCTTGCATTAATTCTAGCCGTTGGTGGTGGTTAAGAGTGCATTAAATTCAAAAACACGTAGGCAAACTGTTTGAAAAAACTCTCCATTACAGCCAATATGTCGACCTTTTTTTTATGAAGGAGTCGACCCTTATTGTTCTGGTGCCAGCGTCCTCAACCTTTTGTCCAAATGTGTCAACACCTGAGAATTAAAAGTCGACCTTTTTTTATTTTTACCAAACTTCAACAAGGCTCTATCTAGATGTGTCAACCCCTGAGAAATGTGGAGTCAACCCTTTTTGCTGGGCAGACTTTGGTGCAAAGTCAATGTCTCAATGTGTCGACTCTTGAGATTTATGAGTCGGCTTTTTTTGTTTAGAGACTTTAACTTTTGCAAGTCTTCTTTAATCTCTTTCAAAGTCTTCAAGTACTTCAAGTATCATTCAACTAAGGCTTCTAGGGTTTAAAATGACTTCTCCAATACATGTTGATCTTCAAAAACATCTTTAATTTCTTCAAGGTTGAATCATTTCAATTTGATTGCTTCTAGCGCTTTTCAATCACCATGACTTCTTCCATTCATCCAAAACTTTATTAAAATCTTAAAGAGAACTTTTGAGTCTTGTGATCTTCTCTTCAATTGATCTTCATCACTTTTGAACGTCTTCAATCTCTTCGAGATAAGATTATGAACATAATTTTGTTCAACAGTCTTTTATCAACATGTCAACTGATTCTACCAATATGTTAACACTTGCTGCTGATCTCCTTTTTTGCCGATCTCTAGATCTTCTAATACCACAATGTTAAAGGTGTCAATACTTGCTGCCGACCTTTTTTTTCTGTCGATCTCCAGATGCTCACATGCCGCATTGTAGAAGGTGTCAGTTCTTCCAAAAAAGTGTTAGCACTTGTTGCCGATCTCCTTTTCAACTTAGGCAAATGGCTTCAAAAGCTTCAGTGGCTTCTCCAAATGGTCCAATAAGACTTTTAGGTCTTCTAATCTTCAAGATTCCATTAAAATCTTCAAGATCTCCAGTATATTAAGTTTCAAGTCATAATTCTAATAGAGATTATAGTTTGTACACTTAGTTGAATCTTTAGATCCTTAACACAATGTTTTGCTATCATTAAAATTAAGGCATGGAGTCAACAGTCTCCCCCTTTTTAATAATGACAAAACCTTAAACAATATAAATATAATATTCAGTATCTAAAGAACTTAGTTATGTGCAATATCAAAAAATTCAGAAATTTGTTATCTGCTTGGAGTACCAAAAGTTTTCTCGCCCTTTCTTTTGTACTTAATGCATCAAAGCATTTCTAAGTTCAAAACAATGATGTATTTCCAGCTAGATAGGTTCAGAGTAAAACTAAAACATTTATTGCGCCCGCTTTCTTATGCAATGTAGCATTTTATGTTGCTACCAGATTTTCTCAATGGTTCTTTCAGATATCAACTTTCAAATAACCAACACTCAAACAAACATTCAGCTATTAATACATCTAAGCCAATAATGCATCATTAATGTAATATTCTCTCCCCTTTATGTTGTCAACTCATATAGCAACTCATATCTTCATCTCAATGTTCAATATTCTTTTCTCCCCCTTTTGTCAACTCATCAAAAATAGAAATACATAGAGAATAAAGATAGGTACAATAGCAAAAAATCTTAAAACAGAAATAATGCTATTGTTAGAGTAACAACCAAATGTAATCATCAATCACCTCATCAAATTAGCAAAGATAAAGCAAAACAATTCAAAACAAACCATTTATATATAATAGGCATCCATAGAGCTTAAAAAGTAAAAACATTCACAAAATATTACAAACATATTTATCTTAAATGATGACACACCATCCTATATAAAGATAAAGACTATTGTTCAAAAAATGCAAATGACAATGCAAGTGTAAGCATGCTCATTTGGCTTTGGAAGATGGGGTTTGAAAGAGGTCAACAGGGTCATCAGCAGTGTTAGTGAATTTGAAGGCTGATTCTTTTACCTCAAACCATACTTGTGAGAGCTTACTGATGGCTTTGGAGTGGTTTGGCCAAAGGGATAAGATTGTTTTGCAGGTGATGGCTGAGATAGATAAGAAGAGGTGTTGGCTTTTTCAGTGGATTCACTCATCTCATCAGGAGAAAAATCCTCCTCTACTAACTTTACTGCTTCTGGGAAGAGGGGCTTGTACTCCTCTCTAATCATTTTCTTGATGTATTTTTCAATGTGCTCAGTTGAGATAGCAATGTTATTGAAGATTTCCTCTTTCAGCTTGTTTCCCTCATTTACAAATGCCTTGCTCATTTCCCTTACCTTCTTCTTAGTTTGTAGTTACCTTATTGCTCTATTATCAATCTTTTTGTCAAGCTTGGTAAACATCTGTTCTTAATATTTTTTCATTTCTTTCATCATGTTCTTTAAGACTTCCATTTGCACAAAAAAGCTAATAAGCACAATGTCTATAGAGAAAAGTTTCCTTTAAGTTCCAAAGGATTCATCTCTCTTAAAAATTCTTGCCATTGGGATTGAACTTTTTTAGCACTTTTTTCTTTCTTTGGGGTCCACTTCTTGGTTTGTGGATCAAAGAAATAACTCATCCTAAACAGAGTCTTTTGATTATACTCATCAGAATTAGGATTGAGTGTTTTCTTCTTCTCATTCACCAAGTCAACATTGAAGTGTTTGAAGACCTTGGTCAAGAAAATGCCATAGGGCAAACTAACTTTGGTCTTAGTGGCTTTAAGGACGTGGTTTAATATATAATAAACCAGATCAACTTTTGTCTCAGCTAGGTAAGCCCACATGAAGAAAAGCTCTTTGTCAAAAATATGCTCAAATTTCCCCCCTTTAAGAATAAAGATATGGCACGCAAAATGGTGAATCAATCTCAATTCCAATGGAAGTTCATTGGCAATGGGTTGGAGATTGTTATCAGTGACTTCCTTTCCTAAGAGAGTGGTTAGGGTCGCATATCTATCCAAATTCTTTTTCCCTATCTCTCCACCACCACCAATACCCAAAATCTGACAAACTACACCTTTGGTAAGCTGTATTGAAACACCCTTAACATAACTCAATGCATTAATTTTCCCCTCTCTTTTTTAGCATGGGTATAAAATTGTCCTACCAACTCAAGGTATACATCATTTCTTAACAATTTCATATGTTTCCATTCAAGTTTCTCAAGTTTGGGCTCAAAAGTAAACTTCTATTTTGCAAAGAAAGCATAAACAATCCATCTTCTATTCAAAATTACTTTAGAAGAAAAATCACTTTCATACTTATCTCGATTGGACTATTTTTTGAAGTAGACATTGTCCTCAAGGAAATCTTCTTCTTCTTCATCAATTTGCTTTCCTTTCCTCTCCTTTGAAGCCTTGGAAGACACCCTTTTGTCTTTCCTCTTCTTGTATCTCCTAGATTTGGGAGTCGACTCCATTAGAGTTTGTTTTCCCTTCTTCGGTTTAGCAATTTTAGGAGCCATTAGAAGTTGAAAAGAAAGTTATGGGCAGTTGAGGAATGATCTTGGTGGTTCAAATCAGGGATTTATAGAGGTTGAATGAGAGATTTTTGGTGGATTGGCAGTTGGAGCAATGATTCAAAGAGAGAGAGAGTGAGAGTGTTTGATTTGGGACAAAAACAGAGTATTTATAGGCATCTGAACATATATGCAAATGGGTTGACTCCTGTCTTTGGGGGGTTGACTCTTTTTTTGCCAATAGTTGTTCTGAGCTTTTTGTTAAAATGGGCTCTTTTCAACAAAAGTCATCAGAAGCCATTTTCAGAAATCAGGAATAGAATCTCTGAAGGCAAGGGCCGACTCATTTTCTTATGAGTACATAAATGACTTTCAAATAATATGTAATGCAGCACATAAGCATTCAATGAAGTTTCAATGATTCAAATACATAAATCAACACATATAATTAAGATAATCAATCAAGATAATGGATTGCTCATCTCTAATTCTCTCCTAATCATATAAAATCTATTCTCACTCAATGGTTTTATGAAAATATCAATTAATTAATGTTCAATGCTCATAAAATCAAGTTTAATATCACCTCTTTGCACATGATCTTGAATGAAATAGTGTCTAATTTCAATGTGCTTTGTGCGAAAGTGTTGAATAGGATTCTTGGTTAAATTGATGGCACTTATGTTGTCACATTTAATAGGAATGTGATTAAAAGTAAGTCCAAAGTCCTTTAATTGGTATTTGATCCAAAGGATTTGAGCAAAACAGCTGCGAGTTGCTATGTACTTAGCCTCTACAGTAGAGAGTGCAATTGAGTTTTGTTTCTTGCTAAACCATAAAACAAACATATTACCAAGAAATTGACAAGAGCAACTAGTGCTCTCTCTGTCCACTTTGCTTTCAAGATAGTCAGCATCTGAATAACCAATAAGGTTAAATGAAGTGTCTTTAGGTTACCATAACCCTTGGTTGGGAGTGTGCTTAAAATATCTAAAAATCTTCTTAACATCAATAACATGTGATTCATTAGGATTATATTGAAATCTAGCATATAAGCAAACACTAAACATAATATCAGACATACTTGCAGTTAGATAGAGCAATGATTCAATTATACTTCTATATAGCTTGGTATCTACAGAAATACCTTTTTTCATCACTATCCAGCTTAGTTGAAGTATTCATGGGAGTGCACAATGGCTTTGCATCTTTCATTCTAAATATTTTTAGTAGATCTTTGATGTACTTAGCTTGGTTAATGAAGATCCCTTCTTTTGATTGTTTGATTTGAAGTCCAATGAAGTAATTGAGTTCTCCCATTATGTTCATCTCAAACTCACCCTGCATATACTTACATATTCTTTGTAAAGTTTCTAATTAGTAGAGTCAGATATAATGTCATCAACATAGATTTGCACAATAAGCATATCATGATCTTTAATCGTTATAAAAAGTGTTGTATTAATCTTTCCTCTTATAAAACCATTTTCACTCAAAAATTTGCTCAACCTTTCATACCAAGCACTTGAGGTCTATTTCAAACCATAAAGTACTTTTGTAAGTTTGAAAACATGATTTGAAAATTTTGAATTTTCAAAACCAAGAGGTTGTTCCACATATACCTCTTTAGAAATAAATCCATTCAAAAATGCATTTTTCACACCCATTTGATAAAGCTTGAAATTTTTGAAACATGAAAATGCAATCAACATTCTAATGGCCTCTAATCTAGCTACAGGTGTATAGGTCTCATCAAAATCAATTCATTCTTCTTGACTATAGTCTTAAGTTACTAGTCTTGCCTTGTTTCTCACCACAATTCTAAATTCATCCATTTTGTTTCTAAAAACCCATTTTATTTCAATAACTGGATGATTTTCAGGTCTAGGTATAAGGTTCCAAATCTCATTCCTTTCAAATTGGTTCAACTCTTCTTACATGGCCAAAATCCAATACTCATCATGTTCATCTTCTTGAAAAGATTTTGGTTTAATGTAAGATAAAAATGTAAGATAATTACAGATATTTCTAAGGGATGATCTTATCCTTAACCCTTACGAAGGATCACCTAATATTTGATCTTATGGATAGTTGTGGACAAACTTTCACTCCTTTAATTGCCCTTGATCCTTATCTTATTGGTTTGAAGGAATGTCTTGTTCTTCTTTCTCCTTTTGTGAGGCTTTACTTGGATTTTGATTAATGGTCAAATTATCCATGCTATGCTCCACATCATCTGCCTCATCATTCACAACATTTATATGCAAAGAGTTTAGTTCATCAAAGGTAACATGCACAAATTCCTTAACAACCAAAGCTCTTTTATTGAAAATTCTATAAGCCTTACTATGTGTAGAGTAGCCAAGAAAAATACATTCATCAGATTTTGCATTAAACTTTTTAAGATGATCTTTATTGTTGTTCAACATAAAACACTTGCATTCAAAAGCCCTAAAGTATGAAACATTTGATTTTTTTCCTTTTCAAAGCCCATACGGGGTTTTGTTAAAAAACTTTCTAAACAAAACTCTGTTTAAAACATGGCATGCTATGTTAACAATTTTTGCCCAAAAATATTTCGGCAAATTATTTTCACAAAGAAAAGTTCTCTCCATTTCCTCCCAAAGTCTTATTTTTCCTCTTTACAACTCTATTCTATTGAGGTGTCCTTGGAGCTGAAAAACTATGTTCAAAATCAGTTTCATCACAATATTTTTCAAAAAGATTCAATCAAACTCACCACCATGGTCAGTCCTAATTGCTGTGATTGTAAAACTTTTTTCATTTTAAACCTTTTTGCAAAACTTTATAAAGAAAACAATTATTTCATCATTGTGAGCAAGAAAAAATGTCCAAGTGAATCTTGAGTAATCATCAACAATGACTATAACATATTGCTTACCATCCAAACTAAGAGTTCGAGTTGGACCAAATAAATTCATATGCAATAGTTTAAGTGGTCTAGATGTAAAAATCATGTTTTTGGATTTAAAAGAAACTTTTATTTGCTTCCCTAATTGACAAGTATCACAAATCTTATCTTTTTCAAATTTGAGTTTTGGAAGACCATTGACCAAATCATTTTTGAAAATCTTTAAAATAATACTCATGCTTGTATGACCAAGCCTTCTATGCCACAACCAACTATCTTCACTGTTCACAGCAGTAAGGCATTTATTTTATAAAAAGATAAATCATTTAAGTTAAAAATGTAAATATTGCCTTGTATATGACCAGTCAATATGATCTTATTATCATTGATGTTCACCACAATGCATTTTAAAGATTTAAAAATAATTTTAAAACCTTTGTCACACAATTGGCTAATACTCAAAAGATTATGCTTAAGGCCCTTAACAAGTAAAACATTTTCAATACAGGTTGAAGAATCTTCAATACTACCTATACCAATGATTTTGTCTTTGCTTTTATCTCTAAAAGTGACCAAGCCTCCATCCTTTGATGTAAGAGATGTAAATTGAGTCTCATCGCCAATCATGTGTCTTAAACATCCACTAATCAAGTACCAATAGTCATTCTTGGACTTTGCTTGAAGACATACCTATAGAAAAAACAACTCAAGCTTTGACTTTTAGTACCTAAACCATCTTAGGTTCATGGAGGTTAGTTTTCAATATTCCTTTTGGAATCCAAGCCTTCTTGGCAACATGTGATTTTTTTAATAAGAAAACATTAGTTAGTTGGGTGTCCTCTCTTTTGGTAACAAAAACATGTAATCTGTGATTTTCTTATAGGAGCCTCAAACTTGTTTTTGAACAACTTTTTTTTTTTTGAATGGATTGTATCCAATTTCAGCCTTGTCAAGAAAGCATCTTTATTTTTCCAAAATAGTATTTAGCTTCTCTTTCCCTTCAATACATTTTGCAAAAGATTTTTTTTAATTTTTTACTTTTTCTTTCAAAACAAAAATTTTCTTTTTCAAAACATCATTTACATTTTATAAATTCTCATTGTCCTTTGCGAGAGTGGAAACCATCTTTTTGAGAAGAGTGTTTTTGATGCCCATCTTTCTAAATTGAGCAAGTAAATTATCAAAACTGTCTTGTAACTCATCAGATGGTTTAGATGATGGTGCCTCTGTTTCTTCTTCTTGTGCCATGAGATAGAGGTTTGCAACCTCTTAAGGTTTAGCTTATTTATCTGAGCTTGATCCTTCTTCTTCACTCTAAGTGGTGGCAGCTAAAGCTCTTTTGCCTTTGCCTTTGCCTTTGCCTCTGCCTTTTTTTCCTTTCTTCTTTAGCATAGGATATTCAGCTTTCATCTGTTATGACTTCTTGTGTGAAACCCTAATCTCATATTTTCATGATTAGTTGAATTGCATATTAAACTTAGATGAATTAGTTTATTTAATTTTATTTACATCTATTGCATGGTTAATTATAAATTGTGTGTGCCACGTGTCATTTCATTAGTGGTTAGTTAGATGGTGAGTTGAGTGGTGAGTTATTAGTGAGTGGGTGTATAAGATATCTAAGGGTATGAGATACACTATTGTATCTCTATTGACTTCATTGGAGTGAAGTGTGAAGAGGGGAGGTAGTCGGTGGAGAGAGAGAGAAAAGATGACAAGAGGGGACAAAGAGGCAAATGAAAAAAGAAAAAAAAAAAAAAGAAAGAAAAAAAAAAAAAACAAGAATTGTGGGGGGTGAGTGGTCTAGCATGATGGGAGAGAGAAGAGAGAAAAAATAGCTGCCATTATAGAGAGAGAGAGAGAGAGAGAGAGAGAGAGAGAGATAGAGAGAGAGCAATTGGTGGAAAAGAGGAAGAAGAAGAAAAGAGGAGAAAAATCTATTGCACTTTGTTTTTCTCATTTAAGGTGAGTATCATGCTTATTTCATCTTGTTTTCTCTAATTATTGCATTTTGTATGAGTCATGCCATGGAAGGAGGAAGATGGAGGTGAGATCTTACATGGTAAAAACTTAGAATCATCCATGGCAGCCATAATAGAGTCTTACCTATGAAGAGGCTACTGTTTGGAGACATTTCGACTTTGCTAAAAATCTGATTTGTAGCTGAATTTTTGCACACTTAAACTTTGAGATCTTAGAAAAATTTGGGCTTTGGTTTCAGCCAAAAATATTTTGTATTCGAATTATGGTGATTTTTCAAAATTAAGCTACCACTGTAGAAGTCTGATGCTCATATCTGCCCAAATCTGTAACCTCTGATTTGACAGAACATTCGACCAAGTTAGAGTAGCCCACAAATTATAAAATTTTTACTGTATCTAGTAGAAAGGGTGATGATAATCTGTACCAAATTTCAAGTCATTTAGATGTCGTTTACCTCTGTTTCTAATTTATCAAAGATATACCATCTACTGTTGAATTCGAGTTTCTACAGTACTGCTCTGTTTTAGAAAATGCCAAATAAATACTTATACATGTTGAAAAAATGTAAATTTTAGTCTGGATACTCTCTGATATATCTATTTTGTATTTTCCAAAATTTGAAATTGTTTAGTATAAGCTCACGAAGTTATGCCCCGATTATTAGGTCTGTGTTAGTTTTGGCAGTTTAGAGGACTTAGTGTATTTTGGTATTTTTCAGCTCTAGCTTTACATTGAGAGTTTAATTGAGATTAGCATATGGTATTTCTAATGCATAATTTCAGTGCTATAACTTGTTTGGAGTATATACATTATATTGATGATTATTGAAGTATACATTGAGTTTCTTAAACTAATACGGTTGTGGTGATAAGAGCTAACGAAGAGCAAGATCTTTCAACGTCAACCAAGAAGTGATCTTTGACGTAGTGTGTGAGCAGTGACAGGTGAGATTTTGTGATAATCTTATTCATGTTGAATGCATAGTTATTTTGTATATGTATAGTGATGGTGAATGCATATAAAGTGTTGAAGGTGTTCATATATGAGGTGAAATTGGTATTTATATCTATGAAAAGTTTTGTGGAGACATTAATGATTCTATATATATGGTGGCATTGCATACCATCTATATTGTATGCCTTGTATTACACTAGAGAGAGTTAACCACGGTGGGTTAACCAAGGCTTAGTTACGGTGGACTAGCCTAGGGATGCCATGGTGGGCATTCTTTGATAACGCGCCAATGTTATCTAAAATTGTGCGCACATATAGGTGATACATTCATTGCATTGAGGCATCCACGATATATCTATTGATCATTTTTACCATGTACACTATGTGTGTTTATTATCATTCTTTATGAGTTTGATTATCTATCATGAGCACGTTGACAATTAGCTCACACCCACACAAACTGTTTTGACAGGTAACTTGAAAATGATGCTTTGGTTCACTACAGTCTTGGTCCTTGCTATGGTGGCAATCATGTGAATGTCAGGATATCGAGTCTCGGGGCTTGGGAGAGCTTCATTGTCTTACTTTCAGTTTCATGGTTGTATTTTATATGAGACGTTGGGTTTTGGTGTTATGTTTTAACTTGGTACAATGGTAGAGAATTTTAAAAGGATGTTGATTCTTTTTCAACGGTAATGTATCTATGATTTATGATTTCCTTTGGAGAGTTTATTATATTTTTCTCATTGTATTGTTTATATATTATATTCCGCTGGGTTCTTTTATTTTCGAGTATGTGTTGAGGTGTCATTCGCAAGTATGGCGACCTGTGCGATCACGCCTCACCTAATGTGACATAATTAATATTTAATTGGGTTGGGGGTGTGACATCTTGCAATCAAATCAGATGATGGTTGCATCCTTGTTGCTAGATTCCCCCTTTGGTTTAGGCTTCTTTTCTCCTTTCCACTATCTTCTTATGAACTTCTTGAACTTCCTTGTAATGAGAGCAAGATCTGCCTCATTCTCCTTTGGACTTCCAAAATCATCTTTTGAAGCAGAAGACCTAAATGCAACAGTCTTCTTTCTCTTATCTTCCTCTTCTTGAGTATTTTGTTTTTAAGTCAACTCATATGTCATAAAAGATCCAAGAAGCTCTTTAAGTGGTAAAGTGTTGAGGTCTTTACCTTCTTGTATGATTGTCACATTGGCTTCCCATGTTTTGGGCAAAGTTCTAAGGATTTTTCTCACCTGTTCACTGTTAGGATACACTTTTTTAAGAGACTTTAAATCATTAATAATATCAGTGAATCGAGTGAACATTTCAGTAATATACTCATCAGATTTCATTGTAAATAATTCATAACTATGCATAAAAATGTTAATCTTGGACTCTTTGACCTGATTGGTCCCTTCATGAGTCACTCCAAGTCTATTCAAAATGTCTTTGACAGATTCACAAGTGGAGATTTTATTGACTTCATTTGGGTCTACGGCATAATAAATGATGTTCATGACTTTAGCATTAAATTACAATAGTTGCAATTCATTCTCATCCCACTCTTTTTCAGGTTTGAGAATTTCTATCCTTTCAATGGTCTTGGTAGGAGTCTTAGGACCATTCACAATTATTCTCCATAACTTATAATCAACAGATTGAATACATATTCTCATTCTATTCTTTCAATAATTGTAGTTAGTCTCATTGAATATTGGAGATCTATTGGTGGATTGACTCTCACCTAGAGGGCTTCCAATCATGGTTGCCATAGATTAACTCTAAGGATATTAAGCCTTTAAAATAGAGCACTAGCTTTGATACCAATTGTTGGCCCAAATACGCAACCCAAGAGGGAGATGAATTGGGTTTTTCAAAATTAATCACAAAATAATGTAGTTTAATTAAACAATGCAATAATAACTTAAACAAAATATAAGCAATGCAAGCAAGCGATACGATGCAAGAAAGAAAAACAGGGCACAAGATGAACACAACGATTTAGCGAGATTCAGCTACAACGTGTGACCTACGTCCTCACCCCTAAGATCCCCTTAAAAGCCTTTCACTATGCAAAAACTCCTTTACACAGCATGTGCTAGTTGCCCACGTGCCCAGCTCATTTTTTACATGAGCTCTACCCAAGCTCTCAAAGATCTAAGTGATTTTGTTTAAACTTCACTCAAACTTAGAAGTGTGTTTGCCAAGAATACTCTAACTCACAGATTTACAAACCCATCTAAGTGAAATAAATGAGATTTATACAATAGATAACTCCCAACAAGAGTAGACAAGTAGGTTCAAGTTCAATAAATAACCCCAATATCCCAACAAAGAGAAGATTGCAATGATGCTCAAAAATGTTAGCTTTCAATCTTAGATTCAGCACTTAAATCCTTAGATTCTTGTGTATAAATACTGTAGAGATCTTGTATATATAATATTGCATTGATTCTAGCCGTTGGTGGTGGTTGGGAGTGTATTAAATGCAAAACAGGCAGGCAGATCGTTTGAAAAAACTAGTCATTACAGCCAATGTGTCAACCCTTTTTTCTAAAGGAGTCGACCCTTTTTGTTCTGGTGTTAGCATCCTGAACTTTCTGTCCAAATGTGTCAACCCCTGAGAATTAGAAGTTGATCATCTTTTACTTTTACCAAACTTCAACAAGGATCTGTCCAGATGTGTTAACCCCTGAGAAACGAGGATGGAATCATGTTGATCTTCAAGAACACCTTTAATTTCTTCAAGATGGAATCATTCCATTTGATTGCTTCTAGCGCTTTTCAATCAACATGACTTCTTCCATTCATCCAAGACTCCATTAAAATCTTTAAGAGAACTTCCAAGTCTTGTGATCTTCTCTTCAACCGATCTTCATTACCTTTGAACATTTTCAATTTATTTGAGATGAGATTATGAGCATAATCTTATGAAAGGTTTTCCATCAATGTGTCAATTCATTCTACCAATGCGTCAACACTTGTTGCTGATCTCCAGATCTTTTCATGCCACACTATAGAAGGTGTCAAGTCTTTCAAAAAAAAGTGTTAGTACTTGCTGCCAACCTCTTTTTCTGTTAATCTCTAGATCTTCTCATGCCGCACTGTAAAAGGTGTCAGTGCTTCCAAAAAGATATCAGTACTTGCTACCGACCTGCTTTTCTACCGATCTCCTTTTCTACTTAGGCAAATGGCTTCAAAAGCTTCAGTGGCTTCTCCAAATGGTCCAATAAGGCTTTGAGGTCTTCTAATCTTCAAGATTCTGTGAAAATCTTCAAGATCTTCAAAATATCAAGCTTCAAGTCATAATTTTAATAAAGATCAAAGTATGATATAGTCTGTACACTTAGTAGAGTCATTAGATCCTTACCACAACATTTTGTTATCATCAAAATCAATGCATGGAGTCAACAATAACTCTCGTGTGGCTTTAACTTAACTATAAAATAAATAAAAATCGTTAGAATAAATGACAATTCTACTATGAAGGTATTTTTATTATTTTATTTTTTTTAAATGAAACATCAAAAAGGATGATTTTGTCCTTTTATGTCAAAATAAATAATTGTCCTTCGTAAGTGTATTTTTTACATTTTATCAAATCTATCACGGCTCATCTATAAGGATATTATGTATTTACTTTTGAGTTGCGAAGAGTCGTCATGTTTTCGCTCAAACTAAAGGAGCCAAGATAAGATGTAATTACTATATCTTTTTAAAGAAGAAAACTTATTTCCATAGATTTTCTTATGTGATCACAAATTCGATATTTATTCTATTGTAGTACTGCAGCATTTTGGTTTGGTAAAGCCTTGTCAAGTGTCAATACTTTCGATTTCCAAAAAAATATTGATTAATTTATTTGCATGATTACATTTTTTTTCCTTCAAATCATTTAAGGATTAATATGTAATTTGATAAGTACGGTTACATAATAACTGCCACTCCCACAACCACAACATGTTTAACTCCAATATTCTCTCGTCTCGCTCGTAGTGTTATCTAATATTCTAATGTACAGTTATTCTAACATTAAGAACAAATTATTATTTAAAATATAATACAAGAGATAAACTCACGCATTGATTGTTTAATTTTCGGTTTGAAAAATTAATACGCTTTACAAAATGCCTTCACGACCTATTTATCTTTTAATCTGATCTTGAAGGAATTTTAATCAAGTTGATTCGAGTTGAGCTCTAATAGATTTTTTTTAATAGTCTAAGAGAGTTCATTAACTTATCAAGAGAAGTTCAAATATAGTTAAGAAAATTAACAAAAATCAAAATGTATTTAAGCTTTATATATTGTATATTAGGAGCCGAGCTTGAACGAGAACTTTCTACTTTCTAGTGAGCTAAATACAAGTAGTTTGATTCGTTTAACCATGGTACTTAAATATGCTTAAATTGTGTAAGCCAATTAATCAGTTATACAAAATGCACAAATTTTTCGAAAGATGTTTTTTAAGATTTCAAAAAGTGTTTGACGAATCAAATAGCTAGAATTCTTCAAATTAAATTGAGTTTTTCATAAAATTAATGCATCTATGCAAGGGCTAAATGGATGAAAATTGTAAGAATGAGCAAGATGATTTTGCCAATTGTCCTTCGTAAGGACATTTTTATCAAGTTTACAGATAAGACCAAATCAAAAGAGGATTGTGTGTGTTCATTTTTAAATTATAAAAAAATTATTTAATTTTTGTTTAAATCATAAGGAGATAAAATATAATTATTCTTGAAAAAAATAGACATATCGAACGATTGTGGGACATTACTTAGGGCCGTTTGGTAAGGTTTTTGAGCTTTTGTTTTTTTTAGCTTATAAGCAAAAAAAAAAAAAACTAGTTTTTTTTGACTTTTTTTTTATTTTTTATTTTTTTATTTATCTTTAGCATAAAAAAGTAAAAAAAGTAAAAAAAAATTAACTTTTTAACTTATAAATTAAAAAAAAAAACTTGAAATAAACTGTATCAAACCTACCCGTTGTTTGTCTGTATCTCATAGATCTAACTAAGATTTTTTAGAATTCGAAGAGAGAGTATGTGGTGCATTTTTGCCTAAACTAGAAATGGAGAGATGGCCACGTCTAAGAGAGAGAGAGATATGAAAGCTCCGCAGAGTTCTGATAAAAGTGCTTTTCCTTAACGTGCTTCTACAGCGCGTTATGAGCACCCTTCGTCTTTTGGAAGAGAAAAGGAACTTATGGACAAAGACTGTTAAGAACTTGAATGCTAACCCACCAATTAATATTCAGCGAAAATTAAAAAAAATAAATGAAAACCACTTTTTTCTTTTCTTTTTTTTTACTTTCTTGCGCTAAAGGTTCTAATGTAAATCTTGCCAAAGCAAATAGCAATATAAAATTAATGCTTTAAAAATGAATAAATTTTCAATAATTATAAATTTAACTTGTTTACCTTTCAAGCCAATATATTTTTTTTTATTTTTATCAGAAAGGATTACAAGGAGGGTTGATTTGAGAGAAAGGAGGTTCGAATTCCTAACCTCTCTAATAAAAACCAAGAACTCTGACCAACTGAACTAGGTCCGATTGATTAAAATCCTTTCAAGCCAATATCAATCTAAGCTTTGATAGTTTAGCTTTTTGTATAATATTAATGCTGAGTAGTTATTACAAATAATTTAAACTAAAATAAAAAAAAATTAAAATATCTATAATAATTACTATTAATTATAAAAATATCATTATCATGGTATTATTTTACAATTTTTTTTTTTAAAAAAAAGTCATTTTCATATAATAAAGTTATTATTATTATTATTATTTTTTGTATAATATTAATGCTTAGTAGTTATTACGGATAATTTAAACTAAAATAAAAAAATTAAAATACCTATAATAATTATTATTAATTATAAAAATATCATTACCATGGTATTACTTTACAAATTTTAAAAAAAAAAAGTATTTTTCATATAACAAAGTTGTTATCTTTTTTTACACAATTTAATGAGGCTTTATCAACTCCGAACTAGGATTCTTTCAACGCCCCTTGATTGCCGTTGGACCGAACCGAAGAGGTCTTTTGGCTTTTCCATAAGTTTGCAGTTGAAAACTTGAAACTTGAAATTTGAAACTTGTAGGAAAGCCCCTTTGTTGACTGTGTGAAGCAAAGTAAATTGAGGTGTTGCAATCCGTGTCTTTTTCGTATAAGCGTGACATTACAATTCAAAAAAGTGAGCGTGGCTGAGACAGCTCTTTGCCTAGTGGTGATGGTCACTTACAAATATCATAATATTCTCTGGGCCTCAGCCTCATTTCTCTCACTCAAATGATTGCGACTGTCTCAAGCAAAAATATTCAGCAAATAGGAAAGCGAGAGAGAGTTATTACCTTGTTTCACCATACTCGTTACTAAGTCCTTGGATTCAGTTTTACAAAGCCATGTGACTCAAAGTCAAAACCAACACCAGCCTTCTACAAATCCACTTAGTTTTGCTTCAAGAACCTTTCAAACTATAGTAACTGTAAGGTTGAAACTGGAATTGTAAGTTGAGAGAGAGAGAATTTAGAGTTGTGTGATTTTCCATGAACATCACAAATGAACGTCCTATCCCTTCAACCTCAAAGCGGTCCTCTTCCACTAACAACACTAATACCACCCATCCTTATCCTGCATTCCTTCCCCTCTCCTCCCTCTCTTATCCTGCGCACACCATTCTCTTCCTTTCTCCAACCCAAAACAATTTCACATAGCAAACCCATCAAACAGTATCTACCTTTGCCACACACCATCAAATTCATCTGAATAATCAAAGAACAGAAACATGTCAGCTTCAGCTTCAGTAGTAGTGTGGAGCAGAGAAGAAGAGCAAGCTTTCGAAAATGCCATTGCAATCCACTGGGCTGAGGACTCAAAAGAGCAGTGGGACAAAATTGCTTCCATGGTCCCTAGCAAAACCATTGAAGAGTTGAAGCAACACTACCAAGTTCTTGTTGAGGATGTCACTGCAATCGAATCTGGACACGTACCTCTTCCAAATTACATCGGGGAGGAAGCATCATCGTCATCATCAACTAAGGACCACCATGGCTTTCGCGGAGTCACAACCGCCGACAAAAGATCCAACTGCAATTACGGGAATGGGTTTCCAGGATTGGCTCATGACTCAGCTGGGCATGGAGGAAAGGGAGGATCCAGGTCGGAGCAAGAGCGGCGCAAAGGAATTCCCTGGACAGAAGAAGAGCATAGGTAATTCATCAAACAGCTAACACTGTTAAAAGAATATGGAGATCTTGCTGTGAATTGTAAACTATTGTGGGCTTACTTGTGTTTCTTCTTTCAGGTTGTTTCTGCTTGGTCTGGACAAGTTTGGAAAAGGGGACTGGAGAAGCATTTCAAGGAACTTTGTTATATCGAGGACTCCAACCCAAGTGGCAAGCCATGCCCAGAAATATTTCATTCGACTGAACTCAATGAACAGAGATAGAAGAAGATCCAGCATCCACGACATTACCAGTGTGAACGGCGGTGATGTTTCGACTCAACAAGCACCCATTACCGGCCAGCAGACTAACACGGCAAATCCGACAAATGCTGCAGCTATAGGACCACCGGAGAGGCATAGGACTCCACCAAATATGCCCGGTTTTGGCATGTATGGAGCACCGGTGGGACATCCGGTGGCTGCTCATGGTCATATGGCATCTGCTGTTGGGACTCCAGTTATGCTTCCTCCAGGCCACCATCCTCCCTATGTTGTCCCAGTTGCCTACCCAATGGCACCTCCCACAATGCACCAATAACATTAGATCCTCAATTCTTCCTTCTCTCTTTTAATGTAATGCAAATTTTGAGCATCTGAGCTTCACAAGAAAGTGGAGGGAGGGCCATTTCTAAACCGCAGTAACACAATCCAACCCTGTTTTAATCAGATTGTGTTAATTCAACCTATATTTTGAACACATCACAACTAAACTCTTTCTTGTTGTTCCCTTTGTATCTTGGGATAATTGTAATAGAACACTTTTTCACTTGTCTTGATTCTACCTTATATGAACCAAAAAAAAACTTGACAAACATCAACATAGAACCATGAAGTAGATGTCCAATATCGAACGATCCCTAGGCAAAATTTCTATCCAAAATCATTACTCAAAACAAATATTTTTATTTCACATGTTTCATCCTATTCTCAATAGTTGCAACTGGTTACAGATAAAAAGTGTCCAAGTTTGCATAGCCTTCTCTGCCCCAGGCACCATTAATTCCTATGCATGGAAGTCCAAAACAAAAACAAGCATACAGTCATTCGTTATGAATGGACAAATATTGAATGGTACGATAGTAGATACTACTGCCACTCACATTTAAACTTGTGAGGCTCATCAAATTTACGCTAGGAAAAATTAGAACCGTAGCAGTACCAAAAGAATTCCAGTGTTCGGTAAAAATGAATGAACATGACTGCAGCTTGAAATTATTCTTAAGGATAGAAGTTTAACCATAAAAAGCATGATGAAGGCATACCACTAGTTGTTATCCAATTGAAATAGTTGAAAGCAGTGTGGTCTTCAACTCATCAATATCCTTTAGTAGTTTCTCATTCTCAAGCTTCCCACTCTCTAACTCAACATGCAAAGCTGCATTTCATAAAATTTGCAGGAGATCATTGAATTAGTGACAGATTCCTAAGCTCCACTAATAAGTGCATAGAAGATTATATCCAATATCCTATAATCCAGCGGAGTGGGGTTAGCCCAACAGTAGTCACGGCCCCATCCATGCTATGAGGTTATCGGTTTGACTCACTCTCCCTCTTCCCCCTTCCCCCAAGGCTTTAGCCCTCCAATGTACCAAAAAAAATAATAATAACATAGTATCCATTATCCAACAAGTGCTTAAGATTAAGGAAAATAACAAATTTTCCCTGAAGTTCTAGATTGTTAACATTGTGTAACATAAGAATAGTTTCAAGGCTTTGGTGTAAGAAAAGTGCCAATCATATGGATGGTATACATTTCTAAGATAGCTATTAGGTTGCAAAATGTGAATGTACATGGACCAAAAGAAATGACTTAGCATAACAGCAAAGGGGATAAGCCATAACCCATGATAACATACCACCATACAGTAAGATTTTCTTTACCGCTATATCATATGCAAATCCTTCGGCTTCTATGCATGATCCAATTCACAAACATTTTTTGGAAAGATGGTAAGCTGCGGCTTTCTACTCAGACATAAATTTCTGTTGGGTTTTCAAAAAAAAAAATGTGCTGTCCTATATCATTAAATAAAATTCAATAAACCCGCCCCCCCCCCCCCCCCAAAAAAAAAAAAAAAACAAAAAGGAAAAAAAATTTCTCAGCTAATAATGATAATATCGCTTACATTTACATATCCATAAAAATTCTGCCCAGAAGAAAGATTAAAAAATGCGGCTAGAAATTTTGCCCAATTAAATCATTCATGTAACACTTTGGAAGCTCAAAAGAAGATAAATCTACTGGTTTGTGAACAGCCCCAAGCACCTAGAATCAATATTCCAAATGACCAGACACTACAAGTTAAGTTTCCATAAAACCATATCTTTACTATTCTAGGTGTAATAAGGGGTAATAAACAAAAGCTTTGTCCAAAACTTCTGAATTGGTTTCTTAGGGCTAATTTTTGGGCAGGAGAAAAGTTCCCAAATCAAATTGTATATTAGATAGAAAACATATTCTTTGGGAGATCATCCACACTTTGAAACAATTGATAACCCCTCCATTCCAATACATGGGTCCGTATTTGAAAACCCAACTTTTAAAGAGGTCACAGTGCAGTACAATCTTATTCAATAGGTATCAGTTTCAAGAACCACTGCTCTATTCACAATGTTGGTGTTTTAATATCTTCGGCACTTCAATACATTAGTGGTTAATTCAGGAAAATTAAAAAAGTTCTGCATGTTGATTCTTCAAACTGGAGAACTATTATGGAACATCCAGTAAAGGAGAAAATGGACCAGGAAATTGGGATGGCCTGTTATAACTGAAATCAGTTTAATGTGGAAGATTAAAAAATTAACTAAGAGAAACAACAGAACACTTTGTTCACATGATAGAGCGCATTAGAGAAATCTTGACAAAAAAACATAGTGCCTCTATGGACTTTTTATATGTAGCCTGTAGGTGGGTATAATTCATGGGTTCTAAACTGTTATATCTTTCACGCAATATTTTGTAAGGCAGTGGATTCTAAACTTATTCACATTATCACAACGGGATACAATCATTTAGTCAACAAAAACACATTACCAAAATACAGATAAGTTGTTAATATATAGATTTTTTTGTTTCAAGTAAAAGGAACTGAAATGAAAATTCTAAAATTACAAACAGAAATTGAGTACTACTGAAATGGAACATGTATATTAATGTTAGAAAAAAAGACATAATGACTTAAGAAAATACCAAATGCAAATGCAGGGAAAGAGTAATCAGGCGTGTCTGCGTAACTCCCCCAATTTTTTGAACATGTGATTTCTAGGTTTTGCTCATTAAGTAGTAAATGTACAATAAAAGAAAATTAACATCACCAGAGTTGGAACTAAGAAGTTCTTCAAGAATCTCCTCCACAAATGCCAACATTGAATTTTGCAAAGCACTATTTTTCTCACTTAAAAGATGAGATTCATTTTCAAGAAACTCCTTTTCCAACAGTAAAGTCTCTAGTTCATCATTATCTCCCTTTTCACTATTCCTCTGGAAATCGAGGCATAACGTGGTAAATTCCTCCCTGTACCCATACAATTCAGTGCAGATGTCAGCTAATTTTAAAACTAAAGCACTGGTGATATTTAAGGGGAACAATCACTCGTTAGCAAAAAAAGCATATATAGTGGGAGATTCTTATATCTACTGCACTGTAAAAAGCTACTAGCAGTGGGAACCGTGGAGGGAATGTTTCAAACCGCAAAGACAGCTCCTTAGACATAGTACTACTGTACTACCATATTGAATGCGGAAAATAGCTTTTACACCTACACTAATAAAAGCATGGCTTTATGAAATCCAAACCAACTATGTTGCTAATATCCAAATCATTAGAGCCAAAAAGTCTTATTTATAAATGGACATAAAGAATACACAGTTATCATCAATCATACATCACAATGAGGGTAATAATCATGTGCAGAACCCAATGACAGTGGAACTCTCAATCTCTTTTGCAGTGGAGCAATTTAACCCTGAGAGAGAGAGAGAGAGAGAGAGCCTTTAATCAGGTTGACCTAAATGGGAGATGGATGAAAACTTAGGGCCACATGACCTTGATGAGAATTCAAGCTTTTCTCCAATGAGGTAAGGTTCTTGTAGAGGCATACATGGACATTTTACTAAAAAGTAATTTTTCACCTTTCAGAATCAGGGAAATGTACAACCTACTTTTTTGCAATATCCAGACCTAATTGTGATACCTCATTCAATACAAGGGGCATTCCGACATTATTGTGTCGATGTATGCGGGTGTGGGTGTGGTTGTGGTGTGCATATGTGATATGTGTATGTGTATGTGTGCGCACGCGCGCATGTCTGAGAGAGAGAGAGAGAGAGGAGACTCATTATAAATTGAAACTGGCTAGACTGTGTAAAAAAAGAATGCGACGACTTGTGGCATCTTATTCCTTTTTCTATTCACATTCACATAGATTTTGCCCATTACCGTCTGTTGTTCATTCTTTTGAGAATCTCATCATGCTGCATTCTTAAACAACATAAATCTCCCTCCAAGAGTTTTAATGAGGTTCTTGAATCAGCTATCAACAAACAAGGAAAAAAGAATTAGATATCAAGAGAAAAACAATGCCCTAAAAAAAAAAAAAAAACCAGCTATGAGAAGGAGATCGACAAGGATGATACAAAACTACTAAAAATTCATCTCAGAGCTATCAAGAAAAGAAAGAAGAGGGGGGGGGGGGGGGGGGGGGGGGGGGGTGGTGTCAAAGATTAGCATTCAAAAACAATTAGTCAACATTCAACTTCCTAAGTCTTATATGGTAACCTCGTTCTTTTACAGAATAAGATTCTATTTCTCAGGGTAGAGATCTGATACTGTCATGTGATTTGGAAACCCAAGCAAGAAAAGCGCAAGGATTAGTATAATTCTATGTAGATATTTTGTATAAGGCGAGTTAACTAGACTTTAAACACTAAATAAAAGTGCAATTTCCAAAATACCAAATGGAGCCTAAAATCATAAAATGGAGCTGATTTTTCAAACCATTGATCTTCCGAATAAGCTCTATCACAAATGGTACAAAAGGAAGAGGATTCGAATTTCGAACTCTTGGTTACCAGTCACTGCAATCAATCCACAGATCTCAAAGTCCGATATATAAACCATCTTCGTCAGCTCCGATTTTCTGACTGCCAAACCGCTTTCAGTTTCGGAACACTTGACGATTTCCGATTCTATCTCCCTGGTAACCTGAATACTCGCTTCGATTTCTTCATTCACCTAAAAGGAACAGAATTGACGAAAATTTTAGTATAAACCCTAGATTTTTTTTTTTTTTTTAATCTGAGAAGAACCCAATTGACATATACATAGATGTATGTACGTAACTACGTAACGTAGGTGTTGTGATAAGGAGACGGTGAACCTGATCGAGCATGTCCTTCAGAGAAGAGATCTGACAGAGAATCGCTCCTGAATCGTCCATTCTCTCTCGTTCACTACACTAAACTAGCCCTCTCGCTCATTCTCACTATTCAAATTTCCCGCGATTGCCTTAGTCCAGTTCTTTGACTCTTAAAACTGCTGTTTGACAAACTCTCCCTGGAAACCGTGGAACGGGTTACTCACAGGCTGTGTGGGCTTGTGATAAGGCTTCGTTTGGACGGAGGGGAGGGAAGGGAAGTGAAAGAAAGTGTTATCTACTAGGGAAAGGAGAGGAATAGAAATATCACTCATCTTGTTTGGATAACTAAGGGAAAAAGGAAAGAGTCATTCTCTTTTTGTTGTTTGATTTGAAAATAATTAATAGAAAAATGTTATTTTTTCAAAACATTCATATAAAAAATCTCACCAGAATGATGTGGTAGTAATATTTTTTGTAATTTAGAGCGATTAAGATGAGTGTTCTGTTTTAAATTGTATGGCTCTTATTCAATCACATTATTCTAGTGATAAATTTTGTATGAATTTTTCGTTTGTATACCTTAATTAATAAAAGAAAGGCAAATGTATAACGCGGATTTAATATTATATATATCTATGTACAAATTCTTTGTTTTTAGTTATAAATTGAGTGCATAATTGGTATTTAAATTAAGATAATAATAAATAATTTATTTTTCCTTCGTTGCCTCTCAAATTTTGAGATGAAGAAAATTTCTGAAAATGTGGGTCTTGTGACTCATGTCTGTTTTCATGGCCCTTACTTCCACTTCCCCTGCCCTTCTTAAAAGTTATCTAAGCATGAGTGTAGGAGAGAAACCAAAAGAAAAGGAAAAAAAAATTTACTCTCTCTTCTTTTCCTATTGAATATCAAATAAAAAAAAAAAATTTTCTTGAACTTTTTATTTTATAAAATCAGACAAGGAAGGAGAAAATATATTTTATGTATTTATTTATTTCTATGTCCCTTCCTTCCTTCTCTTTCCTTTCACAAGTACTAAAGGCGCTCTAAAAATATTGAACCACAGATATGGATTCAACTGTTTGATTGGTCAATAAAGAAAAAAAATATTTTATGCCCCAAGGGTATTGCGTTATTCTTGCTCTATTTTTCACAAAGTGATAAAATTCCCCTACTAAATAAGATAGAATATCACTAAACAAGTAGAGGACTCACTTCTCATGTGAGAGCAAGAGTATGAATACGTGGTGCATCAGAAGCATTGGATAATATCTCTCTAGAAAGACTAAATACTCAGCATTTGGAGGTATACTTAAAAGAGAGAATTTTGACTGGGTATGGTCGGTTCAGTGCTGGTTGGAATCAATCCTCGAACCAAATCAATCTTGGTTGGATTTTAATTTTTAGACCCCGAATCAAAATCGATCAAAAAAAGTTGGTTTGAGTAGACTTTGTAGATCTAATTGTTTTAAATAAAATTCAATCATTTACTGAAAATTTTCCACTATTTCCATAACCGAAAATGACAGAAGCTCCTCATATGTGATAATTATGGGTAAAAATGTTTATGTAAAATGTAATTGTGGGGCAAAAGCATACGGCCCAACCCATGTGGCTAGGCCTAATCAACGTGAGTTAAAACTGGGTTGCTTGGCGGCCCAGATTCAGCATTAAAGAGCATGCCCAAGCCGCTGACCTCATGTCGACCTTGGCCCAAACCGCTAGCAGTCTCAGACCATTAAATGCAAAGCTGATCCGCATTAAATGCGCCAGCGACTCCCCACGCGACGTCGACCTAAACATCCAATCAGTCGGATTCTTCAGCGACGATAAAGTAGGCCCTGCATGCGGTTAGACGACGCTGAATAATGATGCCTATCCAACAGGCTATGATGACATGTTGGTAGGCCAAGGGCGAAACACTCCATCGATCACACTATAAATACCCAAACCATTGAGAGCCAGGTATGAATGATTAACTCCAAGGATATACAACTTTTATTCATTCTACTTCTTGATTAAGCTTGCTAACTTAATCATCAGAGTGTGATCGGCCCAACAAAGGTCAACCCATTCTAACTCATCTTTCTTGCAGAGAGTTTGGATCTGTGACCGTGGTCCTGAGTGTTTGGCTTGGCCTTTCCGGAAAATCCCACCTACAATTGGTGTCGTATTTGGGAAGGCTTAGAAAACCATGAGTTTGAACGATCAAAGAGGAAGAGAAGAGAACCACGATGAACGAGGTAACAGAGCCTCCTTTAGCAAGGATTATACCAATTCAGCGCACTGCCAATCTACCCCATTAGATCTGCACTGAGGCAGAACACTGAGGTCAAAAATACAAACCCTTGCTGAAAGCCACCAGGAAGCACCAAACGAGCTGCAAAGGAACCCGGACTATGTCAAGGATCAAAATTTTCGTAGAAACCACAACTGGGACCTTACCCCATCGCCCTCTAGTGGACAAGTCCCGAGTGAAGACACACTCCGTGCGGCAAAGAGAGAAATTCGGTGGTGCGGTGAAGAGATTGCTTACCTCACCTCCCAAGTTCGGGTCATGAGAGAGGCAATCTCTGAAAGAGATGGGCATGGGAGAGAAAGGTTCTCGAATCATGGAAGAATTGCAAGAAGCACGGACGTTCCGACACCACGATTAAGAGGGAGCTACACCTCTAGCACCAGGCGCTGTGACACTAAAGGAGCAGATTAGCGAGAAGGAAGGACCAAAATTCTGCCACATGATGAACATGCGGAAGATGGTCGATAGCGAAATGATTGGGAAAAATGGTACAATGAAAAACTGGAGGATAAGAAGCAGCAAACTAAGGAACGCACAACCCATGACCTGGTTAAAAAGGCCTTGGACCAGATCACATCATCACCATTCATAAAGGAGATTGAGTCCTACCCAATTCCTTGAAAGTTCATCCCACCAAAGTTCACTCTATACGACAAAAAAGCCGACCGAGTAACCCATGTTTGGCATTACAAGCAGCTGATGGTGGTATGATGCAGAGAGACCAAACATTAATGTGCCGAATCTTTCCCTCCAGTCTGGGGGACGTAGCCTTACGATGGTTTGGCAAGTTGCTGTCTAGATCCATGTCAAACTTGTGGTAACTTGCCGAGCTGTTCACCGCTCGATTCATAGCTAACCGCCTGCAGCCCTAGGAGGTCGATTTCTTACTCACCTTGCAGAAAGAAGAAGGAGAAAGATTACGGGCATACGCACGACGCTATTGGGAGGCTTACAACAAAATTGATGAGGGCAGTGAACAACTGGCTGTGACTCAATTCAAAATCGGCCTTCTCAGGGAGCATCGTTTGTGACAGTCCTTGATGAAGAAGCCGGCCCTCACCATACAGGAATTGATGCTACGAATTGAGCGTTACGCAAGACTAGATGAGGATGTGCCTCAACCGAGTTCAACAAAGGTCGGCGTTGTCGCCAGGAAGACAAACAAGAGGGAGGCCAAGAAAGCCTGACAAGAAGACAACAATTGGGGGAGAAAGGTGAATGAGGGGGTCTATACAGTCTTTAAGGACCCCATTTACAATATCTTGCCCCAGATCCGTGACAAACCGTTTTTCAAGTGGCCCCCAAAGTTGGGAGGGGATTCAGCATCCCGGGACCAAAAGATGTTCTACTTCTACCATCGCGAGAAGGGGCACAAAACGGAGTAATGTCGGCATCTTAAGACCCACCTAGAAGATTTGGCCAAGGCTAGCCATCTCGACCAATTTATTGATCGAGACAAGACGAAAAATGAGACCGAGTAACCTCGAGTGGAAGAAGTACCCCAAAAGGAAGTTGAAGCAAGACCGATCCGAGTAATCCATGTATTGCACGGTTCGGCTGAATCAGGAACCGTCGACCCACATAGATACCAGGCTGAAATACAGAAGGCTGCACACTTGAGGGAAGTCATGTAGATATAACCACCCAGCAAGAAAGTCAAGGTCGGCGATGGCCCCGCGTCCATTACATTCACTAACGAAGATCTCGTGGGGGTGCAGACCCCACGTAATGATGCCTTGGTTGTAACACTAAGATTGGCAGGCTGTAATGTGAAAAGATTGCTCATTAACCAAGGAAGTTCATCCGAAGTTATGTATTACAGAATGTTTAAAAAATTGGAGCTTAAGGAGTCTGACCTCCAGCCATCACTCAACCCATTGGTCGGATTCAGCTTAGACCCAGTTTGGCCCATAGGGAAGGTGACGGTTCTAGTGATTGCTGGAGGAATTACATTGCAGACAAAATTCCTAGTTGTCAACGTACCCTCCCCCTACAATGCTATCATGGGATGAACCTAGCTACGTCTCATGAAAGCTATCCCCTCATCCTACCATCAACTTATCTGATTCCCCATCCCCGGTGGAGTGGAGGAAATAAGGGGCGACCAAGTGGCTGCCAAACAGTGTTTCCTGACGGCATGCACAACAAAGACAAAGGCTGAGAATGTGCAGATAATGGAACTGCACGATGACATCCCCACTATTGACGATGTGGGAGAGACGCCTGAGAATAAGACCGTGGAAGACCTAAAAAATATACACATTGATCGGCAGAATGATAAGTACTTCGTCATCGGCACCTCTTTGTCCAAAATGGAGAAGCGTTCTCTAATCGAGTTATCAACAAGTTACCTGGAAGTGTTCGCCTGGACCCCTTATGATATGCTGGGAATTGATGCCAATGTTGCCTGTCATAGGCTGAATGTTGATCCAAAATGCCGACCTGTGGTCCAAAAGGGGAGAAGGGCGGCGACACAACATGTGGACGTAGTTATTAAAGAAACTGAGAAGCTTTTGGAAGTTAGGGCAATTCGGGAAATCAACTACCCGAGCTGGCTTTCAAATATAGTGGTAGTAAAGAAGAAGGATAGCAAATGGAAAGTCTGTGTGGACTTCACTAATCTGAACAAAGCATGCCCCAAGGACCCTTTCCTCCTCCCCAAAATCGACCCACTCGTGGATACAACGGTTGGCTTCGGGAGGATGAGTTTCTTGGATGCGTATCGGGGTTACCACCAGATTCCCCTCCATCTAGATGATCAAGAGAAGACGGCCTTCATCACTCCAAGGGGTATATTTTGCTATAAGGTTATGCCTTTTGGTCTGAAGAACGCCGGGACAACGTATCAGCGGTTGGTCACCAAGATGTTCAAGAATTAGATCGGCAGCATCGTGGAAGTCTACATCGATGACATGGTGGTGAAAAGTAAACTAAAAAACTCTCATCTAGAAGATCTAAAATAGGTACTCAGTATCCTAAAGGAGTATAAAATGAGGCTGAATGCTTCGAAATGCAATGATCAGTGCAATCCGCGATAGATCAGTGCAATCCAGAGCATTCAAGCCCGGAATAATGCCAAGGAAGTACAAAAACTAACTGGGATGGTTGCAGCACTTAACAGGTTCATCAATCGATCATCAGACAGGTGCCGACCATTCTTCCAGCTTCTCAAAAAACGCGAACAGTTCAAATGGACTCCAGAATGTGACCTAGCTCTCAATGATCTGAAGAAATACTTGACCCAACCACCCTTACTTTCCACCTCACTCCAGCATAAGGAACTCTTCCTCTACGTCTCGGTGTCGGAGCATGCAATCAGCGTCATATTACTCAGGCAACAAGATCGGCAGCAATTGCTCGTTTACTATGTTAGCAAGACTCTTCTCGAGGCAGAGAGTAGATACTTACCGCTCAAAAAATTGGCACTCGCACTGATAATAGCTTCCCACAAGTTGGTGCACTACTTCAGAGCTCACACCATCAACGTCCTCACAGACCACTAGCTTAAACCTCTTCTCAGAAGGGCCGACTTCTCTGGCAAATTGAAAAAATGGGCTGTGGAGTTGGGGGAGTTTGATATCAAGTTCCATCCAAGATCGGCAGTTAAAGAGCAGGTCCTTGCAGATTTTGTTGCCGAGTTCTCCGTTGAACTGACACTCGAAGTCGACCAAGCAACACCGCCTGTCCAACCACACGACGACCTTTCCCTGGATCTTTAGGAAAAAACTGATCATTGGCAACTCTACGTCGACGGAGCCTCCAATGACCGAGGGGCAGGATCGGGCATAGTGCTCATTACACCAGACGGTCTGACCATCGAACAAGCTATCAAGCTTGAGTTAACTACCTCCAACAACGAATCTGAATACGAGGCACTGATCGCCGGACTACGCCGAGCCATTGAACTCAAAATTCCTGAGATTGTCATCTATTCGGACTCCCTGCTTGTTGTCAACTAGATTACGGGAGAATACGCAACGAAGAATGACAGAATGATGCAGTACCTAGCTAAAGCCAAGGAGCTGCTCAGCAAATTCAGCAGTTACAAACTCCGCCAGATCATCCGGGACAATAACTCTTATGCGGATGCTTTGGCGACATTAGCAATAGCCTTGAAGTCGGGGTCAAAAAGGACAATCAACATGGAAACTTTGGCCAAGCCAAGCATCTTTCAGGAGGAAGAACAAGCCCTGACTGTAGAATAGTTGGGACCATCCTAGATGGACCAATTATCTCCTACCTAAACAAAAACGAGCTGCTAAAGGATAAAAACAAGGCTTGGCGAATCAAACACGCAGCTCTCAGATATTGGTTGTCACCAAGCAAGGAACTTTACAAACATTCCTTCACGGGTCCATACTTGCACTGTGTCCACCCAGATAAAGTGCAAGGTGTCCTATTTGAAATCCACAAAGGAATATGTGGAAGCCACGTCGGCAAAAGATCGGTAGCACACCAAGCTATCTCACAAGGATACTGGTGGCCCTACATGTAAAAAGATGCAACTCAGTACGTCCTAAAGTGTGACAAGTGTTAGAGGTACTCTCCCATCATCCATCAGCTAGCTGAGGATCTCGCAACCATTACTAGTCCGTGGCCTTTCGCTCAGTGGGGACTAGACATAGTCGGGCCTTTGCCCTGAGCTCTGGGTAATAAGAGGTTCCTCAACGCAGCGACCGACTACTTCACTAAATGGTTGGAGGCGGAGCCTTTGTCAAGCATCAGAGAGGTCGACGCTAAAAGGTTTCCATGCAAAAGCATAGTGACAAGGTTCGGCGTCCCTCGTGCCATCGTCTCAGATAACGGCACCCAGTTCGATGGCAACATGTTCAGATCATTCTGTGAAGAGCTCAGGATCAGAAATTATTATTTAACACCAACCTATCCCCAGTGCAATGGGAAGGCCGAAATCTCGAACAAAACTATGCTCAATGGAATTAAAAAGCGGCTGGAGAGAGCTAAAGGAAAATGGGTGGAGGAGCTTCCAAGCGTCTTATGGTCGTATAGAACTACCCCTAGAAGATCCATCGACAAAACCCCCTTCTCTTTGGCCTACGGGGTAGAAGCAGTCATACCTTTGGAGGTAGGCCTACCAATGATCAGATTGGCAGCATTCAATACTGGACTCAAAGAGCAAACACTCGCCAAGGATCTGGATCTTGCCGAAGAAAAAAGAGAAACTGCCTTGATCAGACTCACCGAATATCAGCGGCAGTTAAGGCGTTCTTACAATAAGCGGGTTCGTTCGAGAAACTTTGCTCCAAGTGACTTAGTTCTGCAAAAAGTATTGGGGGCAACAAAGAACCTAGTGGATGGTAAGCTCGGCCCCAACTGGGAGGGCCCCTATAGAGTTGTATCCAAGGTCAGCGTTAGAGCATACCGATTAGAAACTGTTGAAGAGGGAAAACAGCTGCCTCGACCTTGGAATGCGAACAACCTGAAGAAGTTCTTCTAGTAGTATAAGATTCCATATGATGTAACAACTCACCATATGTGTAAAGTTTTTATGAGATTAATGGAAAATGAAGTTATTCAAACAAATCTGCTCATAGCACTGTCGGACTAAAAAACCAAGTGTAAAAACTTGGTCCTGTCCAAGTTGGACAGGTTGGTCAAAGAAGGTCACAAAAATCAAGTGAAAAAACTTGATCCTATCCAAGTTGGACAGGTCGGCCGAAGAAGACTACAAAAACAAAGTGTAAAAATTTTGCCCTGTCCAAGTTAGACGGGTCAGCCAAATGAAGAAAATCATATAACATAAGGATAAATGAATTTCAGCAATCAAACACATTCACCAAGTAAAAGTAATGTCGAGATGAAGACAAAACAAGCTTTTCATTAAAGATAGCACAGTTGGTTACAAAAAGATGTTCAAGAGAGGGAAAAACTACAATTATTCTGCCGACTTCTCCCCTGGCTGCCCAGATTTCACCGCCGAGTTATCTGCGGTCTCTTCTCCAACCTTGGACGATTCGGCGGCGGCCTTCTCCTTCTCAACAGTAGCCCTTTCCCCTTCAGCAGCAGCCTCCAAAACGAGCTATCTTTGATACTCGACGTTAGCTATCACCTTCTTTAGGTCTACAACGCCGTCTTCAGTAGTGTCAAAGTAATCTGGGCACAAGTGCCAAATATCGGAGGACTTCTCCACCCCAGCAACATGAAGGGCGTCGTTCTAGCCCTATCGAAAAATGACACGGCTCAGATCCATCATCTCAATGGCCAGACGATTGGCCCCCCTTTCTTCACCCCTCATCATTATGGCCTCTTCATCTACCTTCAACTTGGCCACTTCGGCTTGGAGTGCCTCGATCTCTGCATTTGCCTTGTACAGGTCCACAGACTACATATCGAA
Source organism: Euryodendron excelsum (assembly GCA_033060915.1). NCBI lineage: Eukaryota > Viridiplantae > Streptophyta > Magnoliopsida > Ericales > Pentaphylacaceae > Euryodendron > Euryodendron excelsum. The sequence goes on along the minus strand of CM065394.1, from coordinate 19,033,526 downwards.
TTTCTTCTGGAGATCGGCCACTTCCTTGTCCCTCTGTTCATAATCTGCTTGTACCATTTTTAGCTCGGCGATGGCCTCTTTGACTTGCTTTTTGAAAGTAATTTGATCCTTGGTAGCCTCAATCCACTCTTTTTTCAAGCCACCGTGCACCTCTATAAGGTGCTCATGCTCCTCGGCAAACTTCTGGTAGCGGCTCATCGCCTCCAGCGAATTCAAGCAACCCTATTCCCAAGGCAAGATTTGTGTTAACATAAACTTGAGCAGAATCTCTAAACAAATTAAAAGGCAATGCCAACTTACTAGCAGGGAATCGTGGAAGGCCCCCATGAAGATGGTGGTGTCGCTTACCTCTCCCAGCTTGGTCATGTCCTTTTTCTGAAGAACGCTCTTCATGCCGAAAGCTACCTCGTCTTGGTCGATCATCGAATCTGCCGTTGTCAGAGGTCGGCCTAGTATGTCCGGCGTAATGGTTACAACTTCACTGACTTCCCTCGTCGTGTCTTTTCCAGTGCCGACCTTTGGCTTCTTAGGTGCCGGAGGCGATGCGGCAACCTCGGGTGCCTTCTTCTTCTGCTGCCGTGTCTCCATCCTCTTTTGGACAGGGGCGGCCTTCGTCACCGGGGCGATTTCCAGCTCGGCAAATGGAGGAGTAGCAGAAGTTGTTGCAGTCGTCTTTAATGGCTTGCCCGCTGCAACAAACATCCTCTCCCTTAGATTCATTCTGTCCTCCTCATCTGGAGATGGGGTGGACTCTTGTGTTCTGATTGGGACTCTAACTCGGCAGTCTGGGACCGTAAGTGGTGACAAACTCGAGGCCAAACTGTTTGACTTCGAGCGGGCCTCACATAGTTCTTCGGTAATAGGCTCTAACGGTGGAGCAACTGCAACCGTCACTCCAGTAGGGGCACGGACCCTTTCGACAGTAACACCAACCGGAATATCTTCGAAGTCCCCCTTAGCGCCTTCCTTGGCCAAATTCGCAAGGACACTTTGCGGGATCCCCATGTTGGCCGTAAAAGTTGAGTAGCGGAGTGGGTAGTTGAGCAATATATGGGCGGTCCGAGCAACGTGCCTCAGTTTGCCTTCACCTCGAAAGTCCAGAACCTTCTTCAAATCGGCGTGATTAACGAGCCAGTTTTGTACTATCGAACGCTTCTTCTTCTCTGCAAAATATCATAATCTACTTCAGACCTATATTAGAAATAAACCAGACACGCAAAATAAAAGGTCGGCATCAAACTTATTTTGAGGGGAACTCTAGAGCATCGAAAGGCCGGTCTTTCTCCCCCAGGAATGTCGCCGAACTCCCAGGGCTTGGTTACCCAAACCCTAACATCATCAAAGCCCTTCCCGGAGGATGGTAGATACTTTACTAACTCTTTGGATGCATCTATGACCCGCAGATACACTTTGGAGCTCCCTTCAACCTTACAAAACGAATAACAATAATCAAGTTCGGCTAGCCCCAAGTTCACACCCAGGCGCCAATTGATTTCGAGCATGCCAAAGATGATCCTATAAACATTCGACGACAATTGGGAGGGCGACACCTTCTTCTTTACTATAAACTTCTGGAGTAAGGGATGTAGGGAAAACCTAAGGCCCCCTTCTACAATGGCAATGAGCGGGAATGGTACTCCCTTTTCGGTTTCCTCCATGGGGTGATCTTTGGGATCGACTAGTTCTAAGCCGATCTCGTTTGGGATCTCGAACCTAGCCCTAAAAGGGGCAATGACCGTCGGACCCTCTACCATTTTCCTAAGACGGGATCCCATCAGGGGACAACCGTCGAAGACAAGAAGGAAAACAAAGAGAAGAGCGAAGGAAATATGGGCTGAGAAAGACTTACAGTGGTGGAAGTTGAAACTGGCGACGCACACGCTAAACAGAAAGACGAAGAAAAACCAAATGCCTTTCACCAGATAGGGCATCACCATTTTATATACATCCAAGCCGTCAGCTCGTGCGCGGGAAAACGGCAGTAATAATGTCGCTCTATCAAAACGTCACATCAGCCATTGATTCGATGGCGCCCCATCAATGGAGCTTTTAAATCCCCGCCGTCCGCGTGGCCAAGTAACCATAGAAACGGTCGCACACTTGAAAGGATGCCACGATTATCCATTGCAGCCCTTGGCCGTTTGGAATTCAAAGCGACGCAAAGGCTGGAAGGTAATTGTGGGGCAAAAGCATACGGCCCAACCCATGTGGTTAGGCCCAATCAACGTGAGTTAAAACTGGGTTGCTTGGCGGCCCAAATTCAGCATTAAAGAGCATGCCCAAGTTGCCGACCTCGTGCCGACCTTGGCCCAAACTGTGAGGAGTGAGCCCAAACTGCTAACGGTCTCAGAGCATTAAATGTGGAGCTGATCCGTATTAAATGTGCCAGCAGCTCCCCACGCGATGTTGACTGGAACGTCCAATCAACCGGATTCTTCAACGATGGTAAAGTAGGCCCTGCATGCGGTCAGACTGTGCCGAATGAATATGCCTATCCAACAGGCCATGATGACTTGCTGGTAGACCAAGGGCGAAATACTCCATCGATTACACTACAAATATCCAAACCATCGAGAGCCAAGTATGAACGATTAACTCCAAAGATATACAACTTTTATTCATTTTACTTCTTGATTAAGTTTGCTAACTTAATCATCGGAGTGTGATCGGCCCAACAAGGGTCAACCCATTCTAACTCCTCTTTCTTGTAGAGAGTTTGGACCCGTGACCGTGGGCCTGAGTGTTCGGCCCGGTCTTCCCGAAAAATCCCACCTACAGTAATCATAACAATAACCTTGAGAGACAAGTTAATTAAATTATAAATTTCAAAAGATTTTATTTAAAATATATAAATAGGTCAGTTTTCAAGTTATCCATTAATTGGTAACCCAAGAACTGAAACAAATTCATAAAAATCAACCCAACCCCACTAATCAAAACTGAGTTAGTTGGTTTGACAGGCAATTTGGTCTTTTTTATGCACCCTTACCTTACCATTCATAATTCCACTTTAAAGTTTGCAAAATATATTGGACTAATAGGAGAATTGCAGTATGCCCGGGACATAGCTTTAATCATGAATGCTGCAAGTAATAAAAAAGAATATATAATTTAAAAAATAATTAGTGCATCCAATATATTCAAGAAACACTCTTTTAGTTGGATTATTTTTTATTTATTTATTGCATCTTTCGCATCTTGCATTAAAAACAAGATAAAAAAAAAGAAAAAAAAAAGTGATTTTGTTGGCTAAAGAAACAAGCATATGTGTATATATAGGACAATTAAATAGTGAAATTGTGCAGACACATATATGGATATTAAGATCTTTTCATTTTGCACATGTTCATCTTCTTCAATTTATTAATTTGGCTTACCCTGGTCAAAGTTGATTATTAACGAGACTAACGCTTCTAATAATGATAAAATCGTAAACACTTGGCAAAATTTCAAACAACAAAAAGAAATGTATTCTAGTTATTCAAAAAGCACTAATGTAAAACATTAATACAAAAATAAGTAATTTTATTTATATGAAAACAAAAGTAGGATAAAATTCTACATATTTTGATCCTTCGTTTGTTTTTATTTTTATTTCTAGGGATTCTATATACTAATTCTATGAGAATAAAATCTATGTTCAAAGCCATAAATCTATGTTGTTTCCTTGCAATATCGCATAGCATAAAGCATACAAGGACGACTTCACTTTGTAATGTCACACTATACATGGAATATTCTGTTGGTTATATAATCCCTATTTAATTACTATATGTATAATTAGTAATCACAAACAATACATAACACGAATTATCTAATTATCAACTAGAAGCAATTTTAACTAGAAAACAATTAGAATCTGAATAAGAACAAATTAAAACGTAACGACTTACCCGGTTGTCGTTCACAAAAATAGAAAATGTAAAAATCGAAAGATAAATCGAGTCGAGTGTTTCACACTCTCTCCTTAAAGACAGATTCACCCCCCACAGCTGGTGCTCACGGGATGTTGGGCGTCTGACTCCCAGGATAAAACGATCTCAGCAGTCTTTAGGCAGCACTTCAATAAAAATTGCTCGGCGGCTTCACCAGATGATCTGAACTCTCTCAGAAAATAGGGACGGGAGGAGGAAGAAGAATTCGTTGTATGCAACAATTCGGAATTTTTTCAATTGGATATTATGAATGCTAGAATGCTGCTCTATTTATAGAGCCCAGGTGCCTGTTCGAAACACTGGTTCGAACAGGTACCAGCAGGCAAATAGCCCCTTACTGAAGGGACGCACCTGTTCAGTCAATGGTCACATCTGTTCGGTCAAACCGTTAGAAATTAATTAATAAAATAAGACTTGGACCCATGACCCACGTCCCGACCCGAACAGGCGGGCGGCGACGCGTGGAGTATTGGGTAAACCCATGGGTTCCATAGGTCCTCCCCCTTCCACAAAAGTGGGGTGCCCCTTGGGGCCCAAACCTTACTCCAAACTTGGGTTATATATGGACAACTTATTTCCCATAAGAAATCAATATGGGATTACCCACTTTCAACTACATAACCCATATTCAAGGGGGTAACTTTGGAGGCCAATAACTCATTCAATCCTACATGGATTTGAGCAAGTAAATAGTCTAGATTCATCTCCTCTCGGAAGTGAATCCAACGTACCAAAGACCCGACACAAAGGATGCATGGGTCCTGCATTTATATTGGCTCAAAGATTAACAAAATAATAGGTTCACACCCATTTATTCTAACATATTTGAATCTTCTTCTTGTTCCAGTTTGAAAGAAGTTTAGGTTAGGTACATAACTTGAGGTAAGAAAATAGAAGGAAAGCGAAGAGATAAAAGTATCCACTCCATATATTTTTGATGCATGTTCATTGATTTGCTACTCTTTCTCATTTAAGTTTCGGAAATAAATTTTGAATGCTCATATAATGAGCTCATGTGGAACTAAGAGCGAACTTTTGCTTTTGAATTCGATGTCACAAGTTTGTTGATTCAAAAAATTACATACACTAGTCTTTAAGAATTTGAACAATTTCCTTGAACAAAAAAATTATATTTTGTCTACCTCAACTACTTAGCATTACTATGCTCTGTTCATCTGAAAAAACATAACAATTAACTGTCAACTATCAATTTTTCTTTTCAATTAACTCTTCCGCTAGGCTACCGTTAGCAAATTAACAAACTCGTCCAAGCCCGCTTGTTATTTATAGGACTTTAGATTTATTTTAGGCCCAATTAAATTAATGGACAGGCTTGAAAATTGTTTTTGAAGCCCAATCAAGTCCGAAATATATATAAAATAAAATATTTGTATATTTTAATATATTCATGTATTTATATTTTATATTATTTAGCATTATTTTTGAAAAAACACATTTATTAATTTATTTTAGGTTAAATGAGCTTGGGAATTTAGTTTTTTATTTTGATCAGGCTTGTAATTTAATTTTAGACCCGATGAAAACAAATTTATCACCAGCCCAGCTTGACCAATGTCCACCCACACACATGACCAAACAAATATATTTTGGGCAAAATTGCCCTTGAAAATAATTTCTAAATACAAAATTAGTTTATACTCTATTTATTTGCTTAGTATGTATATACTTACTATATATTAGGATGACAATAGATTGGAGAGGGGCGGAGGTTGGGATTTTCATCCCCACCTCCACCTCAAATATTTACATCCATCCCTGCTTCCATCCCCGCATAGAGATTAATTTAGACCTCCATTCTCGACTCCAAGGGTATAAGTCTGTCGCCATTCCCGCCTCTATCCATGCCCCTGGCTCTGCCTCCGCTCAAAGAACTAAAGTATCAGGAATATTAATAACCTTATGGCCTCTACTTAATAGTAAGATGGAATTAATTTCTAAACTTTTTGGGTTGCATATACATAAAAATAGTGTTATTGTATTGTAAAAAAACTAAAACCTAAAATAATAAATTAAAAGTCCATCCAACAAACTACATTAAAAAACTATTAAATATAAATTGAACACCAATCAATACAAAACCTAATGATGGTATCACTATCATACCAAACACTAGAATATACTTCATACAGTTTATATAAAAAAAAAATTTAAAAATACTAAACGAGGGGGAAGTGAGGCTGGGGCAGGGCGAGGGAAGAACTTAGTCCATTCCCATATAGATTTTCATTTTAACTTTTATATGCGCCTCTATCTTCATTTTGTATTCTCCATCCCCATAACAAAAGGTACGGATGCAGTCGAACCTCCACTTTTTTTTTATTCTCCACTTTTTTTTGATTCATTGCCACCCTGTATATATATATGCACAGTCACTGCCTTACCCTCATGTTTTCCTCTCTCTATATCTCTTGCTCTTTCTCTCTATGTTTGTACCATTTTTCTTCCTTATTTTCAAAATGCAAAACCTAAATTTATCAAGTGAATGGAGAGGCATCGTGGGGGAGGTCAGATCAATGGCGGTGGCAGAGCAAAGGGGGATGAGGCAGCATTGGGGCGGGGGAGGAAGCAGGTCGATGATGTCTACATTTTCTATGTGTGATGATCTGTTAAATAGTTATATACATATGTATGCATATATATTTCCTTGTTCCTTTTCTGTTTTTAGTTATTGTTTGCTCTATTGTTTTGATCATCTGTAGAAACCAATATGGAAGTAATTTCCAGTTGATTGGGCTATTCAAAACCAAAGGCAAGATTTTTTGTTAATAAAAATCTAGAAGTACTAAAAAAACTAGAGTTGATGGAAATTTGCTCAGAACATAATAAAGCTACTCCAGGCCAAAGACAAAATTTGTATCAATAAAAATCCAATTATTTGAAATAGGGTATAGATATAGGTTGAGGAGATGATTTTGGTTTTTTTAGTTGCTAATACGCTTTCTGTAATTGAGTCATTGTAATTCAAGTTTTTGTCGGTTCAACACTTTGTGTTTATGTTTTTGGTGGGAATCTTCATCCTCTGATTATCACATGAACACGGAGTTGGAAACATTCCAGTAGGTAATGGACCCACAGAGAGAGGACCACCGTGAGCAGGGAGGAGGGTGGTGGTGGGTCGTGGGGGAGGGGAGGGGGGAGGCTTTGGGCAGTGGAGAGGAGGGGTGGCCTTGAGTTGTGGATGGGGGAGGAGATGAGTTGTGGGGCTAGGCAATGACTACCGTGGCTCCTGAGTTTTGAGCTTTCACATTCTAATAGGGAGAGAGAGAGAAAGAGAGAAGTAGAAGAAGAAGAAGAAGAAGCATTGTCCAATTTGTCTCTAATCATGGAAGGTTAAAAAGGTCATTTTACAACTTCTGTTAACCACATAACCCTTATGACAATTGTGGTAGTGTACGAGGTGTGGTAGTGTAGGAGGCGTAAGTGTTGTGTTTTTGTTTAACTTAGAAAAGGTTAAATAATACCGGCCATAGTTAAGGGAGTCAAAGTGTAAGTTATTTCTAATAATGATAGAAGAATTGTGATGAAACATATACAAAGTTGCATTTAAGAAACTAATGAAACAACATTCAATTCTCTTCTTATCCTAAGCTAAATTTGTGACTTGCATTTTATCTGAATGATAACTGGGGACCAAAATCCTTTGCATCAGAATCCTTAGCATGTTCTACAAGATAACTCAATGGCGGTGAAAATGATGGCAATGTCGACAACAACGACAAAGTAGCAATGAAAAGAATCATACTGCTATATGCTTGATAGTAATGCATATTAAGGCATATAAAGTACAATGTACAATAAAGATCATAACAATATCCTAACCACGGTCATATTTGGAAGTAATTCAAGCAGTGATTTTTCATTTACTTTTTTTTTTCTTTCCTACTTAGTGTTGATGATAATGTAGGTACTCGTATCTCCATAAACCACGTGACGGAACCTTACCTCCAGCTGGCATGCCACATGACCTCTTAAGATACCTTGTGTTGGCCTCGTGCAAGTGATTTTGAGGAGTGAAGATGCACTTATGTAAGGCCCTGCGCCCGCTCGCTCACCTTAACTCCCATACGCTCATGCCTCTGCTGGACAAGCGAGCTTAGACAAGTCAAGCTAGGTGAAAGAGAGCACCCTCTAGACCCAACTCTCCTACAGCCCACTCTCCTACATTAAGAAGTCTAAACTCCATTCCATCCTCGTTCGGGACCTCACATGGATCATGGACAAGAGACTAGAAACCAAAAGGGAAGGTCGAGCTGTTCGTCCCTTGAACGAGCAAGCATCTGGGTTATTGACAGCTAAGAGATAGAGAGAGGTATCCCTCCAATTGCACTCAAGTTCAAGATCAAGTGCACTAATGAAAGAATCCTAACATTTAATACAAAGTAGACTTCGATTTAATACAATGACACGAGACGCATCCTGAATATGGAAGACCTCACATCCATCACAGATGTGGCATGTCCCCACATCTAATTGGATGGTTCTAGCACTGACATGGCTGCCTTGGACCATGATGGTGCCTTTGAATGCCTAATCAGCGTGCATCACATGTCTGCCACATCAGATTCCCCTCTACTATAAATTGTTAGAAAAACATGGGTGTTAACTCATTATTTTGTCCATATTTGAGCCAATATAAGAGTGGGACCCATACCTCCGTTGTGTCGAATTATTGGTGCGTTGGATTTACTTCTGTGAGGAGATGAATCTTGAATATTTATTTACTCAAATCCGTGTAGGATTGAATGAGTTATTGACCTCCAAAGTTACCCCCCTTGAATATGGGTTATGTAGTTGAAAGTGAGTTATCTCACATTGATTTCTTATGGAAAACACGTTGTGCATATATAACCTAAATTTGGAATAAGGTTTGGACCCTAAGGGGCATCCTACTTTTGTGGAAGGGGAGGACCTATGAAACTCATGGGTTGACCTAATACTCTACACACACGTGCGCGCCACCGCCGCAGCCCGCCCGTCCGGGTTAAGTCGAGGTGTGGGCGTGGTTCAGTTCAACCCTTATCTTTTTGGGCCAGAGTTGGATATAAATTAATTAATTAATTTTATTTCTCACCGTTGACTGAACAGGGTGCCCGTTGATTGGTGCCGTTCCGATGAAGAGTTATATCTCTCCGTTTCCTGTGAAGTGATGTGTCCCTCCGATAAGAGATTGTTTAGCTGTTGGTACCTGTTCAAACAGGTGCAATGAACAGGCACTTGAGCTCTAAAAATAGAGCCGAATCCTACATTCATAGTTACGAATTTTTCTCCAAATTGCATTGCATAGATTTTTCTGCACTGCATCTTCTTCCTCCTCCCATTATCCTCCAAGAGAATGCAGAATCATCTGGTTTTCGCCGAGCAGATTTTATTGAAGTGCTGCTTAGAATCTGCTAAGATCGTTTCATCTTGGGAGGCAGACACCCATCTTCCCGTGAGCATCGACTGTAGGGGGCGCATCTATTTTTAAGGAGAGAATGTCACACACTCGACTCGATCTAACTTTCAATTCTTCGATCTTCCGTTCATCTTCAATATTTCTAATTTAAATACGACAACCAGGTACGTTGTTTAAGTTCTGTATTGTTATTTTTTAAATTGCTTCTAGTTGCTAGTTGCTTTATTTGGTTAGAACACTTATTACACACACAGTTTAATAGGGAAACATTATTTCCAACATAAATAACAGACTCATTTATAACCAACACAATGAATGTTTGACCCATTACCTTTATGCTCATGAATTTCCACGTATCTCTTTCTTGTGGTTGCCTTTGATTCTCTCATCACCATCTTCTAAGCCAACTCTACTACTTCTTAGAGGATATGGTTAAGAAATTCTCCTCAAAATTCTTTTACATTGAAGAATGCCTCACCAATCTGGATCTCATTTGAGAAACCCAATGATAAGTAGAAGAGTTGTTACTTTATGTCAAACAGCGGGCCAGATCGTTCTAACGCACGATAGAATCGAGAACTTTTAGAATTCAATCCTTGATGGGTTTGGAAACTTCCTACTTCAAGATACACTTCGTCTAAGGCTCTAAAAACACTCCAGATTCTATATAAAGGCTCTGAATGGTTCATAATTGATAAACATACAATCAGAGAGATCTAGTTATTCAGAGAGCTTATTGTGCTTCAAAGTTTATTGGAGTGTTTCTTTTAGTCAACAACAAATCTTCACACACATTGTCTGTGACAGATTCCAAAGGTTGACATTGAGAGCATGGGAGAACGGTAAATTGTGGGTGTCTAGAGTTCAAATCTAAAACTTCTACCATAGTTGTGAATCAACGCGACATTGTGGATCAACGGGTTATTTTGTAAGTTTATTCTTGCAATTGTTCAAAGTTATAGTACCGAGTACGTTAGTGGTTATGTGTAGCCTCGTGGTTTTTGATAGGGACTGCTGAATTTTTCACGACCCAACTATAGTGCAAACGTATAATACCGAAAATTTTGATATGATTAGCAGAAACTAATCTACGTAATTAGAATCATACATTTGAGATCTATCTGGTTTGATCCTGAATAGCAGCAAGTATAAACTTTGAAATCCCTCTTCTTTGATCTCGAACAGCAAGCAACAAAAATAGCAACAAGAAAGATACAATTGTTCAAACTCAACTTTCGAACTTCTGATGTATCTCTCATTCACGCCTTACTCCAGAGAGAGTGTGCTCGTAGCAAATAGAGTTTTTTTTTTTATCACACAAACGTGTATTTCTCAATTATGAGTAAGTGTAACCCTAGATGCTCTTAAAGTGCATATATATAGAGGCTACAGTAGAGACCATAAAATTAGTATGACTAAAGCTTTCTAATCAAATAAGGATGCCTAATCCAACCAAGATTAATCCCTATTTACGTAAATTATAATTTATACCATTAATAAATTATAATTGCACTCCCCGTCATAATAGAAATTATATTTCAAACTCCATATTATTAAATGTTTATTTATTTTCCCGCATTAATATCACAGATATCCATCTATTAAATTAAATTAGTAATAATTAAATTTAATAGACTTATTTAATTTCTTGAGACCTTTCACTTAATTTATTTGATATGTCGGATTCATAATAATCAAAATTTATAAACTTTCTCAAAGTGGTATCACCAATCCCTATATCGAGACGTGAATTTAATCAATAATTAATATTCGCCATACATGTAATGTTATTGTCCAATTTACTGAGTTTATTGACCTACAAAGAATCTCACTCTTCTGTGAATTAAAACAATAAACACTACATGCACATGTCCATTTATTATACTAGGATTAAGAGCACAAACACTCAAAATAATCATGAGGTATTAATTGTTTATATAGTCAGTAAAAAAAAATTACATCAACACTATCATGCTCAATACACACTAAATGTACTAGTGCAAAAAGTTGAAACTATACCGTTCCCCATAGTCAAGACAGACCTATTAAAACATTGTGTTACAGTCATACTAATGGTGTGTCAAGTTCCATCTAAAACTATGAATGATAAGCTTATATTTCACAAGAATCGATGATCTAATCTTCTGTGTGTAAGCTGTATTTTATACACTAGATTATCTACTATATAGAATAAGAGACACACATACATAATCAATAAATAATGCAAGACAAACATTACTCGCACAGATTCTCATTAAAATGAAATAACTAATTTAGTAATAAAAGCTAAATCCATTACACAAAGCATGCATTTTAGTATAAATTCCTAACAATTTTTTCCTTGGTTGATAGGATTTTCACGCTAAAATCCTGTGTCATATCTCTTTACTTTATTGCTTTAGAGTTGCATATAGGATTGACATACCTAGATAATTAATTTGTTCTTGTAGTTGGATCTTTAGGTTAATTAATCAAGGAAAATTCATGCCTCCAGGCTTTTTCAATTGGTATCAGAGCGGGTTTACTCTTGTTTTTCAAAATAATTTTTTAAAACCCTACGAGTGAGATCTTTTAACCTGGGGTCATGGATATGCCTAAAGAACGATTTTCCACTGTTAGACCACCATACTTTGATGATACTAATTATTTATATTAGAAAGTACTCATAAGATTTTTCTTTAAAGCAATCGATGAACGCGTATGGATTTCAGTTATTGATGGTTGGACTCATTCTACTACTACTATTAGAGAAGTTATGTCTAAGAAACCTTCAAATCAATGGACTCCACTTGAAACTGAAACTGCTGGATGGAATAGAAATGTCATGAACATCCTCTATAATAGTCTCTTACTTGAAGAGTTCAAACGAATTTCAAATTGTGAGATTGCTAAAGAGGCATGGGACATCCTTAAAATCACTCATGAATGTACTATTGCTATTAAAATTGCAAAATTTCAAAGGTTGACTATAAATTTTAAAAATCTTTTTATGAATGAGATTGATACCTTTGATGAATTTTATGCAAAACTGAGTGGCATTATGAATTCCAGTTTTAATCTTAGAGAAAAGATTTCTGATTCTTGTGTTGTTCGAAAGATTCTGATGCAGCGGAACTTTAGAGAACAAGAAACTCAGCTCCAATCAGTTGATTCACCACGAATGCTGAATTGAAACTCTTCTTTCAACCTATTGAATCACCACGAATCACAAGCTCAAAGGCATCAAGCGTTCGTTGATTCGCAAGAATACCGAATGATTGGAAAAAAAAGTGTAATTTTCAAGCACAAATTTTATTAACTTCAAAACTGCTGAAAAATGTCTTAACACGACTATAAATATGCAACACAAAACCCTAGGGCCCGGGACAAACTGGATTAATTAAAAAAAATGACAAAAGCCCAAAACACAAAACAGGCCGAAAATCACACTTAGAAGCGTTTTTCCGCATTTTTGTAGGCCAAAAAATCATTCCATCATTTCCCCCTTTCCCCGGCTCGTCGCTAGCTCCTCGAAAATATATTATAATAGAAAAAATGAGCTACGGATCAAAAGTTATGCCCAGTTGAAGTTTACCGACCACCGGCGCGGGTATATCGCCGCTGCCGCGTCTCCAAGTAATCTTCAGCTATGCGATCCGCATCAGATTCTTAAATCATTACTTGAAAGATTTTAACCCAAAGTGATTGCTATTGAATAAAGCAAAGATATTGATTCACTTTGGGTTGATGAACTTGTTGGAAACCTTTAGACTTATAAGACTAGTTTTTGTCAAACCAATAAACCAAAAAGTTTTGCTTTAAATACTTCCAAGGTTAACAAAAACAAGTCTGTTGAGGAGGAAGAAGGAGAAGAATCTAAAGTTGTAGAGCATCTTGCCAATCGATTTCATAAAACTCTTTTGAAATATGGAAACTTCAAAAACAATAAGTTATATAAGAAGAATGGCAACGAAAACAACAGTAGTCCCAAGGTTGATGGTAAGGGCAATAAAAAGGGCAATATTGCTTGACGTTTTGAATGATAAGGATTTGGTCACTTTGCTTAAGAATGCCTTAACCGTCTAAAGAGAAAAGGTAAGCCTATGACTGTGACTTGAGATGATACTACTAATGAAGAACAATTAGATCATGAAGAAGATTCAGGTAAATGAAAAACTAAAGTTTAAATTGCAAGTTTGGGGAAGATTAACCAAAATTTGGCCATCAATCTTAAGAATTTTCAAAAAGAACATAAAAATCTTTTAAAGAGATATGATGAAAGTCAAACCTTGATTACTCAACTTGAGACTGATAAGAGTACCCTTTCAGAAAAATTGATTGTAATTGAAAAGGGTTTGTTTGAAGCACTTGAGAAAAACAAGAATCTTGAGAAGAACTTGAAATTGTTAAATCTGGTTTGTCTCATACTAAAAATTCCCTCAAGGGTTTCAGTATAGACTCCAAGAAGATTGATCATATCTGGAGAAATCAAAAAATGTTCAGAGATAAAGACGCGATCGAATTTGATGGAGAATCATCAAGCAAAATACCAGAATTCATTCCTCAAGCAAATCCATCAAAGTCAGAGACATACTAGGACGTGTCAAAACCCTCTAGAAATCAAAAATAGGTAAAATATCCCAGGTATGTTCCTAATTTTGTAAATTTCAACTCTAGACAGTGTTCGAATGAGAAAAGTATGCATTTGAACGTTGGGCGTTCGAACAGCCAGCAATGGCGTTCGAACGATAGGCATTTGAACCGTAAGGGTAAGAGTTCGAATAACTGGCAGTTTCCTGAACAGCAAACCATTCGATCAAAGTTTGTTCCTGCTTGCCATTACTACGGCATTGTGGGACTTATCAGGCCTAGGTGCAATATGTTATAAAAATCTTTTCATCAAAAACAACCTAGAATGCCTGATAATGCCCTACACAGTTAGATTAAAGATCTCAGCATACAAGTTACTCAACTCAAACAATAAATTTTAAAATTAAAAATTACTAAATCTGTCTAGGTTGGAAAATCTGATTTATATGTCTTGAATACCCCTAAAAATTCTATAGGGGTTTACCTTTCTAATTGAAGTCCTGATTTTGATATAGTAGAGGAAGTTATTTGATTCTTATTCTTTTTTCCTAGTGCTATGATTATTGTTGTAGATTTTAGGGGTTATTTTTCTTTTAGAAATTTTAAAAATATCAAAAATATTTTTTGATTATAGGTCACTGGTATTTTTGTAATTTGTTGAGTAATTGTTCATGACAGTGATATTATACATTGTTAGGCACTAAGTACATGATTTAGATTTAAATTTCTTCATTTTTGCCTACATTGTGGGTAAATTTGAGAACATAAGTCATGTGCATATGAGCACACTTGGTGTGTCTGATTTGCGTGAGTCATGTATGTGATTCTTGTTAATTTGATTTATTCTCATGTTCTCTACGAGAGTTGCATACTAGAGTGACCAATATTCATGTATCATACTTTTATCTTTAACTCCCTACCTTGACATGTGTGAAAGCTACTATGGATGTATATCAAGATATGCACCCTTTGGGTAAAATCGTAGAAATGGCTACTATGTTTTAAGCATTGAACTTGCTCAAAAAGGAAAAAAATACAAGCTACCCAAAAGAAACTCAACTCTCAAAGAGTTCAAATCTTGCGCTCAATTAAGGGGGAGTTTTCCACATGCATGATTGGTCACTCTTTTCGGTGTGTAACTTTCTCAAGAATTTGAATAGACTTATTAATTTTGATAGCTACTAAATGTTCGTGTAAGTCTATAGTTTTTAAGTTCACCGAGAGCATCCACATGGCTATGTTTACACATTACACCTTTGTGTCTAAGATGTTAAAATTTTTAATTCATTGAGTGTATTTTGTGTTCACTTTAATACTTGAGTCCTGAAATTACTAAATACATATCATACAATTGTACTTGACCTATTTTTCAAACCTTTTAGAGGTAACTTTCTTAGGACTATGTCAAAGGCATTAGATTGCATAGGGTGTGAATCTCTGTTTTTAGTATTCCTTCCTTTTTCCAATGAGCTTAATTTGTCAATTTGTAATAAAAAGGGGGAGTAGTAGAAAAGGACTTTCTTCTTGTTTGTTGCATTGCTTAGAGTTATATTAAGTTATATTATTCTTCCCACACTTGCTTTTCACTAGTTAAGGTGTGGATGTGCAGGCAATAGGTGTTGATCTCTTGAAAACTTTTTGGAAATGCTGAGCTTTTGATTCTATCTTTCACTTGTCATTCTGAGTCATTTACTTGCAAATTGTTCTTTATTGTGTTTTGTCACAGAATTCGCAAAGGGGAAGATTGTTAGGTTTAGATTGCCGAATTCTGAGCAAAAGCACTTTGTATATAATTCTAGCATTTAGATAGAGGTTTAAAAATATAGGAATGAATCAATGTGCTGCAGCAAAGGCAAAACAAAGAGAACAAAGAATATGTCATGCGTTCGAACGACTTGCCTGGGCATTTGAACGTTAAAGGCATTCAAACAGTAGGACATACCATTCGAAAGCACGATAAAAACGAGGACTTCCAAAATTCATCCTTGACGGGTTTGGAAACTTTCTACTTCGAGATACACTTTGTCCAAGGCTTTAAAAATACTCCAGACTCTATATAAAGGCTCTGAAAACTTCATAATTGATAAGCATACAATCAGAGAGATCATCAAGCTATTTAGAGAGCTTTATTGTGCTTCAAAGTTTATTAGAATATTTCTTCTGGTCAATAATAAATCTTCACACATATCGTTTTTTACGGATTCCAAAGGTTAACGTGGAGAGCACAGGGAACCGTGAATCGTGGGTGTCTAGCGATCAATGCTGCAACAAAGGCAAAACAAAGATAACAAAGAATATGTCATGCGTTCAAACGGTCTACCTGAATGTTCGAACGTCAGAGGCGTTCAAATGGTGGGCCAGATCGTTCGAATGCACGACAGAATTGAGGACTTCCAGAATTCAATCATTGATGGATTTGAAAACTTTCTACCTCAAGATACACTTTGTCCAAGGCTCTAAAAACATTTCAGACTCTATATAAAAGCTTTGAAAATTTCATAATTGATAAGCATACATTTAGAGAGATCATCTAGTTATTCAGACAGCTTTATTGTGCTTCAAAATTTATTAAAGTGTTTTTTCAAGTCAACAACAAATTTTCACACATATCATCATTGGCAAATTTCATAGGTTGACGTCGAGAGCACGGGGAACCGTGAATCGTGGGTGTCTAGCGATCAATGCTATAACAAAGGCAAAACAGAGAGAACAAAGAATATGTCATGCGTTCGAACGGCTTGCCTAGACGTTAGAACTTCAGAGGCGTTCGAATGGTAGGCCAAACCGTTCAAACACACGACAGAATCGAGGACTTCCAAAATTCAATCATTGATGGGTTTGAAAACTTTCTACTTCAAGATACATTTCATCCAAGGCTCTAAAAACACTCCAAGCTCTATATAAAGGCTTTGAAGGTTTCATAATTGATAAACATACAATTAGAGAGACTATCTAGTTATTCAGAGCGCTTTATTATGCTTCAAAGTTTATTTGAGTATTTTTTCTGGTCAACAACAAATTTTCACACATATTGTCTTTAGCGGATTCCAAAGGTTGACGTCGAGAGCACGGGAGAACGGTAAATCGTGAGTGTCTAGTGATCAATGCTGTAACAAAGGCAAAACAAAGAGAACAAAGAAGTTGCCAAGCATTCGAACGGCCTGCCTGGGCGTTCGAACGTCAGAGGCATTCAAACGGCAAGCCAAACCATTCGAACGCACTATAGAATTGAAGACTTCCAAAATTCAATCCTTAACCGGTTTAGAAACTTTCTACTTTGAGATACACTTCGTCCAAGGCTCTAAAAACACTCCAAACTCTATATAAATGCTTTAAAGGCTTCATAGTTGATAAGCACACAATCAGAGAGATTATCTAGTTATTTAGAAAGCTTTATTGTGCTTCAAAGTTTATTGGAGTGTTTTTTCTGGTCAACAATAAATCTTTACACATATCATCTTTGGCAGATCCCAAAGGTTAGCGTCATGAGCATAGGAGAACAGTGAATCGTGGGTTTTTAGCAATCAAGTCTGAAATTTCTATTATAGTTGTAAATCAACGCGGAGTTGTGAATCAACGGGTTGGGTTGTAAGTTTATTCTTGTAACTGTTCAAAGTTATAGTGTTGAGTACATTAGTGGTTGTATGTGGTCCAGTGGCTTTTTTCTTGGTTGATAGGGCTTTCATGCAAAAATCTTGTGTGCCTTGTCTCTTTACTTCATTACTGTAGAATTGGATATAGGATTGACGTACCTATATAATTGGCATGTTCTTATTGTTAGATTTTTAGGTTAATTAATCAACTATAGGTAAATCCACCCCCCAGGCTTTTTCAAAAATAATTTCAATCGGAAGATGAAACGGTAATTTTGTTATAAAAAAAACATATCATCATAAGATTAATCTTATAATTGATTAATCAGAACTTTGCAAAACTAGTTATTTGATTCGTAGGGAATTCCAAACATTCGTTGTACCCGTAGTTAACAATGTATTAAGTGATTTCACAAAATAAAAAAATCTTCTAAAACACATGAACAATCAACTGAAAAGACTTAGAATTGAAAAACATTAAGGGATTAAAGTACAAATACTATAACTTCATTAAAAGTTTCACTTAGTAACCTTGGCTAGGAGCTTAGCAAATCATTACAACTACTATAAAAATACAATTTTAAGCCATTATCAGGCACTTCTCGAAGGCCCTCAACTGTGTATGCAACAGAAGCCTCTCGTCGTGGCAACACTAGTGGAAACAAAAGCTCGTACGGCGATCCCCCTCCTTTGCCAATGTATATGAAAACGGTTGCCGCTCTACCAGATGCCTGGGTTATAGATGGCCAAATAATGTTGCCTGAAGTGAAAGTACAACCCACCGAATGGGAGCCGTCCAAACTCAGTTATTGCATCTACCACGGAACTACCATACATCCCACCAAAGAATGTTGGGCTTTGAGAAACATCTTCCTTAAAATGAAGCAAGAAAACACCCTTTAGCTCCCAAAAACTGACGTGCTAGAGGATTAATCTCTCCCAAAGCACTGAGACAATGTCAAAGACATTATGATGGTATCTCATCATGATGCGCTGGAAGACACATCAGTATGCCACATCACCGAGCCCAGCGCCCAAAACCCAGACTTCGAGCATCAACGAGCTTCCACACTCTAGGCTACCACCAAGTTCAAGCATTTTTTCGATCAATTCGAACTAGTTAACTATATGTGGGTGTTATCTAAGTACCCTAAACCTTGCAACAAGGTGGATAAATCATGCTCAAATCCTTGAATGGGTGAATTAGGAGCAAATCATAGTCAAATCTTCGAATTCTACTTTCGACCATTAGTTAGCTGCTACAACTATTGTTATGCTATAATATTGAAATCTACAATAGCACATCTTCTATTGAGATTTTGGATAAAAACTTTTATAATTGAAGTAAATAAATTATTACCATGATTATTGTGATCCTTTTATTTAGTTTAAATACGATAAATGTGGTTATTTTTTTAAATAAATTGATGCATAGAATAATTAAAAATTATTTAAATAAATAAATATGTATGTTTATTTGATTATATAAAAATATATATTAGTATGTATGTATATCACGTTCTAGAGACACTCCCACTTTCAATATATTTTTATAAAGGATGCTCTCACTCGCCACCAAGAATCAATTATTTAGGGTGTTTCGATGGTGTAAAGGTGGCAATGTGCATTGGAAACGCCAGAACCTTTGGAGGATACTAAGTGAGCAAGAGACCAAGTAAGCCACCCAGAGAAAGCGGCAATAAAATCTAAGAGTACTATATATTGTGAGTAGAAGATGAAGATGAGATCAAAAGTCCTTGAAGGAGATGTATAATTTTCTTTTTATAGAAGGAAAACACTTTCTTTTCTTTTTTTTGGTTCATCAGAAAGGGATTACAAGGAGGGCCAAAGCCGGAAAGGGGATATGAGGAAGGGGGTTCGAACTCCTGACCTCCTAAAAGGGGGCCAGAAGTTCTAGTCAACTGAGCTAGCCCCAATTGGTTAAGCACATGCGCGTAACTATATGCCAATGATTTTAAGAAGTCGTTAGAGGAAGTTGTAGGCTGTTGAGGTTCTATATGCTACCTTTTAGCGGGAAACCTTGTCTTGGAAGCCAAGGAACCAAATTGCTAAAAGGTTATAGGAGATATCCGAATATGGAGAAATCTCTCTCCCTCCCTCTCACACACACACACACAATTGGATTGGCCCAGAGCAGCTAGACCTACGCAGGTTGACAAGCCATGATGAACTTTCCTCTTTAGCCACCAAGCCACAAAACCCCGATGAAGGCAACACTTGACATCTCTTAGCACTAACATCCCTTAGCATCAAGCAAATGTTGTTTCGAGTTAATTAGTCAATTACATGAGCCTCGGGAGACCACATTGAAGGTGAAACCGACAAAACCAACACCAAAAATTGATTTATCAGCCAATGAGATCCCAACACGCAAAAGATAAGTTCTTCTTGTGGTCCCTTAGAACCATTATTGATGAACTTAGCATGTAAAGTTTAGAAGAAACAAAAGCAAGATCATATATTCTTCATGTCAAAGCAGAAAAAAAGTTGGAGGGGTGAGGAGATTCTGATAATAGGGTTGAGACAATGAAACCATATAAGCATGACTTCATTTATTTATTTATTTTTTGCTGTGGAATGTTGAGGCTGTCGATCAATTATTCTTTCAAGCTCGTGTAAAATCACCGTTAATATACTTCATGCATTACATAAATAATGATCAGCCAAAAAAAACATAAAGAAAAATCAAACTTGAAATCTCATGCTAAAAACCGACCAGCCGAGTGCTAAGGCCCCCTTGTGTTTGCTTGACTTTAATCGAAGGTGCTATGTCACTCTCACTTGAAAAGTTGTAATAGCACAATGAATCTACAGATTGTAGTACCAACTAGTATATATCCCCCACCACCAATGAGCACACGCCTATATCAATTTCTGACCACAAATAATTATAGCCCTCTGCCTGTGACAAGTGTCATGCACATAGCGGTCAGAAATCTGTGCAAGTGACACGTAGGTCATCTCCGCTCTTGCCACATGACTTGATCAAAATATACCTCGTGAACTCCCTTTTGTGATCCTATAAAACTAGCTGGTCAGTTAAGCTGATCCTATGGCTTCTCCAGTGTATATCCCCACCCTTTCTCTCTCCCCCCCCCTCTCTCTCTGCATTGACACAGTGTGCATTCAAGCAAATAGACACCGGGATGCCAAAGCCCATGGTGAGTGCCAAAATATAAGTTGATGTAGATTCCATTGAAACCAATACAAGGGAGCTCTAATCAGCTAAAAATTAAATACCAGATAACGGTCATGAACTCGCCCTCTATACAGAGAAATTACCAGGAACCCGAGCACAGCAACGGCAGTTACCATTGCAAAGGCAATGGTGTGATGAAAGAAGGCCCCGGACGAGAGAAGCTATTCGATAAAGTGGTAACAAGGAGCGATGTCAAACAGTATCGGCTAGCTATACCGAAACACCAAGCTTTGAAGCACTTCCCACCGCACGTTGCAAGCAGTTCCAAAGGTGCTTTCTTGTGCATGGAGGATGATGAAGGTAAAGTCTGGAGATTCAAATACTCATTCTGGAGAAGCAGCCAAGGTCACGTGCTCACGAGCGAATGGAACCAGTTCGTGAAAGAGAAGAGCTTGAGCGCAGGGGATGTGGTTGCTTTCCTTCGCTCGACAGGGCCAGACAAGCAACTTTACATAGATTGGAAGCCACAAAACCAGTCAGGTATAGTAGCGAAACCCAAGCCGTTTGAATTCACTCAAAAGGGCCAGACAGTTAAGCTTTTTGGGGTCAATATCTCAACAAATTGACCAAACAAAGTATATATACCACTGGTCTTCTAGCTTAGTGGCATCCAAATGAAAGTCCAACCTATAGGTAAGATGTTGGAAACTCTGTTTTAGAAGTACCCAAAAAAAGTGAAAACAAGGTTCAAGGTCCAAAATCAAGATGTCCTTCCTGTTCCCATTGAAATGAAAATAGAAAGAAAAAGAGATCATATTTAGCATAATTTCAAAAAATTTATCATAACAGATGAAGCCATTACACAAGATTGTACCCATCGTCACAAATGGCACCAAAAACTTTGAAATTGCATTTCGGAAAATCCTAAAACTTATCCCATCCAAAGGAATAATTGCTCCAAATTTGTGAATTGCTTTATAGGTGACAAATTTGTACCTTCAAAAGCCATAGCAGACGAGGAGCCGGTCCAATGTAGATGTTCAAAATCAGAAAGAACCCTACCTATTACACCACCAATGTGAGCACGTTCCATACCCCATCAACTATTGCGCTACAATCAGCACCATGCCCGGTATCACCACCACTGGCACCCTCCACCATACCTGCGACATTCCAAGCCCTAAAGTTGTGCCTCGAACAAATAAAGTTAGGTCATTTCCTAGTGCTACTAATTATTGACGAGCATATGAGGAGATGAACGATTCAACAGACGACAATCATTTTTTATCGATAAGCCATGATTTGTATAACTTGGCAGCAAAACGACAATCATTTTTTATCGATAAGCCATGATTTGTATAACTTGGCAGCAAAAATAAACAAAGTATTACGTGTACAAACATATATACTGTTGTATTTGGATATAATGATGCCCAGCCACAAAAAAGGGACAAAAGGATGCCTCATAATAGATACACAATAAGTTATCTAGCTAAAACAGGGCAAGGCAGGACAATACAGCAGCATAAATTTTGGAGAAGATATGAAAGACTTCTCTTGTTCATTTTTCAAGCCGCCTGCAACCAAAACAAATTAAATATAAATCTCAATTTCTTATTAATAAAGCAGTTCAGAATTTAAAAATCAGACACATCCTTGTGTAAGTTAGGCTTCAACAGATCCTATATATGGCTGGCTAGCATTTTCACTGAACATATTCAAAGACATTTCAAGCTCATCCTGTTCATTTGCAGCTCCCTTATTATTTGGCTCTTCAAACAATTAGGAACTTAAATATCACTTTGGAAAAGAAAAATATTGTGAAATTTTACAATACGCTAATAATAACTGAAACTTCTGCCACAAAATAGTTAAGCATACCTTGACACATATTTTTCAACAATTGCTGCTTCCTCAATATTATAGCTAGACCATCTTTCTTTAAAAGTAACTGAATCCCCCTTTCCAATGTCTGCACATTAAAAGAAAGCAAAAACTCATCATTAAGAAAAAGAATAAAAGTACGAATTAAAGAGACAAACTTGCATTGTTATTTAGAACATACCTTGAAGCAAAATATCCCTTTCACTAGCAAAGCCTCTCAATTTCCAGAATATTCGACCATTTCCATCCAGTAGTATAGGCTCTGACCTAACAGCATCTGATCGCTGATTCTCTTAGGGCATTATCAAAGAAAAATGTCAATTGAAAAACACTTAAGCAATATACATGCATATAACTATGAAGCAAATGCAAAAATCATGTAAGGCAAAAGTTGTACATAATTCGCTATGTGCTAGTATGTGTCTAAGTATCGGATTCATCTAATTCCCATATCCAAGGACACGGGTACACGACAAAATATTCATATTTCTTAATGTATACTTCTTTTATTTTCTAGTATAAAATACTATTTATAAAGTGTAATGGAGCATTTCATGCATAATATAAGAGTTTTATGCATATTTAACTCGAATTACTAAACATTTTCGTTATATAAATGCCCAACAAATATCAGGCACAAATTTATACTCATACCCTTATCCAAGTGTCGGAGTCTAGGTGTCGGTCCAACACGGATACGTCATATGTTTCAGGATAGTCCATTTAACATAGGGATTTCACATTTTTTATTTTTTTTTCCCAATAAGTATGAACTTCATGAGATTATTGGCCTTTCGATTAAATTACCCTTAAGATTCAAAAGATTGGATTAGAAATATTATTTTCAAAATATCAATACAAAATCCAAAATTATTAAACGCACTAAGCAGCAAACTCCTGGATTCATAGTGAGTATAGAACTCAAGAGTGAGCATAGAGGAGAAGTTGGAGCTCATTGACTAGGGACAATCATAAACAAAGTCCCAAGAGATTATTCTGCAGTGTGCATTGAAAACCGATAAGCGTGTCAATGAGTCTGTATTGTTCACAACAAAAGTGCTACAAAAGATAAGTGGAAAGCCTGTTGCATGGGGCCCATGGTACATCCACATGGGCATTTGTATATAATATGTATATATCACCACCTAGTGATAAGGTGATAAGGAGATAGTCCTAGTGAATTTAGATTCTTAGAAGATAAAGATAAGTGGGTCTTATGTTATCATGTGTGTATATATGTTACACACATAGCACATAAGAAAATATACAACGTATTCTATTTCCCACACACTCATTCCATTAGTGTGTTCTCTCTTATTTCTCTCTATGCATCATTATAGAGCCTTGGAATTTGGAATGTGTGTATTATAGCTGCATTACTTGATGAGGAAGCTATTCCATAGCACCAAGATTCGTTCATGGTGTGTATGTTACACGTAGGGCTCATAAAGCGAGCAACAACGATCCAAATATTGAGTTGTAATCTGCATTAGCTATTCCGTATACCCTCCTACATTAGTTTAAGAGCTTTATTAAGTTTGTTTTCTCCCATAATATGCCATGAATATATCGATTACGTGCATCTATGAATATACACTGATGATAATGCGAATTTTTGCGCTTTGAGTTTCAGATGATGGAAGTTTTATTCAAATGTTCATTATAGTGTCAAGAATTCACCCATGAAATTTCGGGGGGGGGGGGGGGGGGGGGGGGGGGGGGGGGGAGGGCACATGATTTATGAGAAATCATGATTCCAAGTTTTTCAAAAACTATGATAAACCCAAAACTTTGACCTTAATTTTGGACCAGAAAATCAGTTTTTTTATTCCAAAATTTGTATAGATAAGTTCTATTTCGTGAGATCTAACTGTATACTGTTTACGAAAATCCACGTCAAATAAGTGAGTTGCAGATGCCCAGAGTCGGGCTAGCGAAGAGGACGAATCTGGTTTTGTTGGTTCTGGGTTTGTAAAAAAGGTTGAAGACGACCTCTAATGCCCATGTGAACAGGGTGATATGTGTGTGTTAATCCCACTATAATTGGTCCTGTATTAGTGCAATAGACCTACTAAAACACCGTAAAAGGTAACATGATTGGAACACCCAACACACATGTGGGAACTGACAAAATGCACGTGATCTGCAAGTGCAACCACTGAAGCCTGGACATGCCACTGCTAACATCCAGCCACATTAGCTGCTGAGCCGAGCCAGATGAGCCACAAGACCTGAGCCATGAGCTGTCAGTCACTGACTTCAGAAGTGCATCATCCGATGATGTCGCACCCTGCATAAGCAATGCCATAGAAGTTGACATCATCCATTTGTGACGCACATACGGCTCTGGTTGAGCTGCGCACGTACTACATGTGCTGTACATCTGGCCCTTCAGCTCAAACAACGTGGTGCTACAGTGCTTGCTTGCTGCCTGATTAATCCCATACGCTAGGTATGCATGTGGAGCGTGGTGGGAATCCAGAATCCTTTTTTGACGCGATTTTTTTCTATAAACTTGTGTCGATGCGTACATCCTAACTGTTTGTGCAGTTTGAGATAAATATGCCTCAGGGCTATTTTATTATTTTTCTCAACAAATAAATGATATTTTCGAGAAAATTTTTTTAGGAGTTGTATACTATTTTAATGGTTCTAATTTATTTTTCTTAAGGGTCTATTAATCATTCTTATTGCAATAGTTGTATTTAAATTATTTTGGTCACATTTGTTTAATTATATGCTGCATATTAATGTGATTAATTCTTGGGTGCCATATGGGCACACCATATTTTACAACCTAGGATTAATTTGTTGGACCATATGCCTGCTCCCAGATGTGGTGAGTGTGTTTACCCTCCTTTCTAGTAAGCAATGTATGTTATATATGGGGAAAAAAATTGTGATGCTCATGTTATGAATGTATGTTACTTATTGTTTCTCCCAAAATGGTTCTTTGAATACAAAGGAGGTGTGGCATCCCTAATTATTTGATTATTCATTAGATTTGATGTAGTATAATTTCCCATTTGTACAAAAGGATAAAATTTTATTGTTGGTTTTTGAGAAGCCTTGTAAAGGGATGTGTTTTCACACTAACTTTGTCAACTATGGATTATCTTGAAAAGAGGCACTAAAATGCCAATGGAGTCCTAATTGGGCTCAATTCTAGTTTTCAAATCTGACATTTGGCATGTTCAAGTCTTTTGACCTAGAATTTCATATTATTGTTGGAGCATGAAATTTCTGTAAATGATGTAAGAACATGCCATCTAAAGGAATTAGATATTATCACATGTTGACAATAATCACCTCTGGTGCAGGAGATGATTGGGCGCATAGCAAATTTTTGATCTCGGGACTTGTGAGAGTGGTCATTATTAGAATTTAGGTTTGTGCTGCAAAATATTTTTGTCTGTAATCTGTATGCTAACATCCCCACACATAGATGATCTTAAACATGGAATATTTGAGAATTGTGGTTGACTTGAACAAAGTAGAATAATTAGATATGAGCAATAGGTCTTAGAGACCATAGACCGGGTTATGGATGAGTCTAAGGGTGGCAATTTAACTCAACGTTGCTTTGATCTTGTTGCAGCCTATCAAATTTTGCACAAGAATGACTGATGTGTGAGCCATGATAGGCTGCACACACAATGGGTTGTTTTGGCGAGTGGGAGCATTGTTTTGTAATTGCCTTATGAAACCCTTAAGAATAGATCTTGGTTGCACCGAGTGACTATTACCATAGAATTTTGTGTTATTGGTTGAAGCCAAAATTAAGGGTCATGTCTACCATGATACGCGAGCTTTATGGTGTTGGACTATTGGGCATGACGTGACAACAAACAAGTTTAGCGCCTTTTTTGTGAATAAGTGCCCAGTAGTCGCATAATCCACTAACATAGCTTGTGGATGAGCGCCTAGAAGCTGCAAAATCCATGTGCACTTGTTACTTGGCTAAGTCGAATGCGTGTAGGGTGTCAACAGTCAAACACGAAGCCGGTTCAATTGGTTGTATTATCACCTGGTTCAATAACGGTCCGGTCAACCCTCTAAACCTGTTTAGGGTAAAAACCAGTCAAACCCATCAAGAACCGCGGTTAAACCGGAAACCTTAACCGCTAATGGAATTGGCCAGTTCAATACTCTCTCTCTCTCAACCCCACCCACCCCACCCCCCTCCTCCTTGACTTTTTGGTAGTTTGGTTACACTTGGATTCATTTCGATTGGTCAGTGCCCAATTGGAATTAAATCCACCTACATCCCCACCGCTATACCCGTATAAAAATTAAATTTAACCTCCATCCCCACCTCCACGGGTACAAGTCTGCCTCCATCCCAGCCTTCGCCTCCGCCTCCACCTCCAGCCCAAGCTTTTTTTTTTCCCCTAAGAAAAACAAGAAAATAAAAAAAGAGAATGAGGATAGACAAAAAAAGTCTATGGCACATTACTAAATGATTGAATTAGGAACAAAACTAATAATGATCTAAGACTATTATTCCTACCTGGAGACATCTAATTATTTTTCACACAAAATCAATATTCTCAAAAGAAACGAAACATGTTAATATGATGGTATTTGCTTCAAGAAAGTGACTATGTAAACTAAGTATACAAAGACAACTAAAACTACATGCACTAGAACCAAAACAAATAGAGCTCAGTTGAGCACCAGCAATCTAAAAGGTCAAAGACTAATTAGAGGCTCCAAAAACCAACCTATATAAAAAATTATAAAAGCGGAGAAGAGGGGCCGGGGCCGGGGGAACGTTTAATCCATCCCCGCCTCCATACCCGCATGAATTTTTATTTCAACCTCCATCCCAGCTTTCATTCTTATTTTGTATCCTCCATCCCTACCCCAGACAGGGTGAATTTAGTCAGATATCCACTTTTGCCCGATCCATAGCCATCCCTAGCCAAAGGAGAAAGAGCATGGCATACTCCAAAACTAGTCACCTCGGTAACGGACCCCATAACCTCTGCAGAAACAGAAGCTTATACCTTCTTCAAACCCTCAGTCACATGTAAAGGCCTGTGTACAGCTTTGGCGGTCTCGCCACCCTCAGCAAATGAATAATCGTCATCGTCCTCCGCACTTGTGAGCAACTCAAACTCACCTGAGGCATCCTCCAAATTAAAAATTTTGTCATCGACAATAGGAACATCGGGAAGAAAGCCTGGGCACACTCCAAAAATAGACTTAGTCAATCTCGGCCTCGACTCCCCCAAAACCTCTCACACAAAAGTAATAATGTCCTTACCCCGGCCATGAGAAGCATGAGGCAAAATCAAAGCTCCAGGATCTAGCCACTCACTTCCTAAGGCCTCCCACTCAGCCTCGGCCTTGTCACCAAGTGGTCCCAAAAAATCAGAAGGCGAAGGCAAAACCCCAGCATCAGCACTGTGCGATAACCCAAGGACAACTCTAGCAGCAACTCTTTTAAACTCAACGTGTGAGCTCGACCCAACAACCTTCGACCCTCCAGGCCCCTAAAATATGACAGTGTTAGCAATAAACAAAAAGGGGGGAGGAAGCAAATTATAAAATGCTAAGTGTCAGTTGTTACCTTACTCCTCTTTGAAGCCGCACCCTTTACAATCTCGAGGGTTACCGCTTGCTTCTAGCCAGCGAGACTCATTTCCTTTGAAGACTGGCCTCGACGGCTCTTCGAGGCATTCACCGCCGAAGCACCAGAACCCAAGGCATTACCACCACTAACTCTCTTGGGCCGTAGCAACTGCACTCCATTCACCATAAGACCGGGCATCGAGGCTTTTGCATATAAGGATACCACCCTTCAATCCCTAGGAACCAGAGCTTTCACCCTTGGCAAGTATAACGAATGATCATTCATGTACACATCTGGAACATTCAATGCTGGAGTCACTCCATCAATGTATTTCCGAAATGAAGCCAAGTTTTCCTTCCAATACTACCTCCACCCGGCGTTGGTCCTACCCTTCCTACTTGCACCAGGAAGAGTCATACTTGAAGCTCCTCAAAATGGCCAATCTACTTTGACGAACAAGAAACGATCACATGCCACCAAGACACTAAGTATCCCCACATACCGAGGTCTTACCAAGTCAAACCCAAATTGCCTTGCAACCCGATGGGGATTATACACTTCTTCATCCAACCCTTCAATATCAACAAGGGCAGGAAGATAAGATGGAAGCATAACACCCAACAAGAATAACTTATTGTTCAAATACCCCCCCAAGCTTGCAAGCATAAGCAACCTGATTTTTCTCCAAGTACATCGCCACACTGCCCACCCCATCCAACGAATCGACATATGGTCTTCGCACAAACTTGTCTTCATCACCAATTACCTCGGCCAAAGGCCTCCTCAGCAAACAATTGGCCCACCTCCAAGCACAAGGTACCTCCCCTATCAAACTGTTTTCATTGACTTTACTATAACACTCAGGCTTAAAGGCAGCAGAAGGAAATCTCTCATAAAAAAACATCAATAAGAACGGGGTGGAGATGTAGGTAGGAATGTCAAACTTACCCAAAAACTTCGCGGCACATGACTTCAACAAATCAAGGCAGTGAAACAAAGTCCAGAGGAATAATGGAACAAGTGGCAAAGACCTCCCAAGGTAAGTATGCAGCAAACAGAAAAGGCACTGACATTTATCCCATCTTATGGCGGCCCCTCGAATATGTGTCTTGCCAACCAACAAGTAATGAAAGCAGC
Source organism: Euryodendron excelsum (assembly GCA_033060915.1). Classification (NCBI taxonomy): domain Eukaryota; kingdom Viridiplantae; phylum Streptophyta; class Magnoliopsida; order Ericales; family Pentaphylacaceae; genus Euryodendron; species Euryodendron excelsum. The sequence goes on along the minus strand of CM065394.1, from coordinate 19,004,254 downwards.
AAGATGGTGGCGACTCTACAAACACGGTCCTTCAACTCCAACACGAGGATCACTAGAGTCATTCCCTCTCAAATCCCAATACCAATAACAGATCCAACCACTAAAAGAACCCTTCATCAATTTCTGCCCTCCAGCATCAACTTCATTCCCATCCTTATCATAATAAGATGGAAACCTAGCCTCCTGCTCAGCCTCTTTTAACGTAGTATAAGTCTCTTGCTCTGATTCTGTCATCTCAAGGTTATCCACCCTAGCCTCACCAAAAATGTCGAAGCGCATCAACCCACAAACATCTTCCAAGGTGAGGCCGATCTCGCTCCAATCAGCCACAAAGATATGAGAGCTCGTACACCACCAAGACAGTATAGCAGCTAGCCACTCCTTACTCCTCAAAATAGAAAAGCCCACAGTGCTCTGAATAGCAAGAAGAATGTTGGCCTTATTCAAAATTTCCATAAAAGTCTCATTTCCAAGCACCTCACACCCTATACATCCATACCTTTGGCGAGATTAACATAACCTTCATATTTAGGAAAGTTATAAGGAAAGTCACTTCGCTCCAAACAAAAAAGAGATACTGAGCTCAACGGAATAAACTCTTCGGTACCTCCCTCGGCCGCAAGATGAAGCATGGTCAAGTTATCTAACGAAGGGCCTCGCTTGTTGAAAGTAGGAAGCAGCTCCCAAAACCTATTGCCCTCCAAATAAGGCGCTCAATACCAATGGTCAACACCAAGAACCAATGGTGGAGCTTCACCCTTCCGTCGTTTCAAGTAATGATTTTTTCCTAACCCAGGGGCGGCAGTAGCACGTCGAGGTTTACCTCGCCCAGCCATCACCTCCCCACAACCCCCAAATCTCAAAACTCAATCCTCAGCAAACACCCAAGCCACAGCAAAAGCTTAGCCAAACCTCAGCACAGCCCAAAGTTCTAGCAACCCAAATCCTTGGCAAAACGAAGACCTCGATGCCTCACTGCCTCGGTACTCAACCTCCACGACAAGGGGCAACAAACTCACGGTGAAGATGAAACCCAATGCTCACAAAGCCTCAACAAGAAGCACAACTTCGGCAAAGGCAGCTTCGATGAAGCTCTGACCTCAGCAAAAAGCTTGATGAAAGCCTAAGGGAACCTCAGCATAAATCAAAACCACTTATCGACCTTGGCAGAGACCTCGCACTTGTCGACCTCGGAGTAAATCAAACACCCTCGACTTGTCGACCTCAACATAAATCACGGAGCCGACCTGAGCAAAGATCCCACACAGTCAACCTTGGCAAAGACCTCACCATAAATCATGGAGTTAAACTCGGTAGAGACCTTGCAGAGCCAACCTCTCGGTAACAAACCTTGACAAAATACCCTCAATGAAACCCCTGGTCACGACTCGTCCTCGGCGAAGCAAAACCTCAACATGGTTGTTAAACTCCTAATCCAAATCTTACGATCCTACAATCCATTTTGGCAAAATCAATCCTGATCCTACGCAATCCATTCTAGAGGTAGGATCTTACGATTATGGTGTAAGATATTACTGGATCGTAGGATCCCGATCCTATCCGATCCCTTTTTTAACCTTATTTTGCTTTATATGTAATTTTTTTTTTTTTTAATGTTTGTGGCCTATGTACTACTCATTTTATACTAGGTTCAAATTATATAAAATATGTTATATTGAATCAAATATGTGAGAAAAAACAAATTAGAACAATCGACTAACATATTCCTCCGTTGCAACATTCAGGAAAAACTAGAGAGATAAAGGAACATAAATGTCATTCAAGCATCTCCTTCACCATCTCTAACCCATTCCACATTTCAACAATACTTCATCGACTCTCTCTCTCTCTCTCTCTCTCGCTTTGAATTTGTATAGTTGATTGCTTAATTGTATTTTTTTCCCTTACTTTTCTTTAGTTAATCAAATAGCTTAAAATTTATTTATTTTTGTTTCTTTTCTTTTTTTATATACACTTTGTTCTCCTTTCTTTTTATTATTTTTTTTTTATCCGTTAAACTGCGAAGCTCTTATTCAATCATTTTTTTTTCTTTTTACCATGGATCCTTTTTGTAATACATAGTTTTTTTTTTAATATTATATATATGTGTATATATATGTGATTTATTATATTTTTAACATTATTCATTTTTTTTGGGTATAATATAGACTCATTTTGCGTCTCCTTCCAATAAATAATATTCACGTAAAAATTATCATGTATTTTTTTTTTTAGTTGTAAGATCTTACGATCCTCCATCTGATTCTATAATTCAATCCTGTAAACCCCTCAAACGATCCAATGTATGATTCCGATTTTAACAACCTTGAGTCTTGGTGGAACCCCCCAAAGCAACGAGCCTCAGCGAAACCCCCCTCGGCAAGACCCAACCTTAGTGAACCTTCTCAGCAAAAGCCCAACCCTCATTATGCATCTTACCTCACAGTGGCCTTTCATCGGTGAGCCAAGCCTCACAGTTGCCTTGGCCCAACCGCCCTCGACCTAACCTCGCGACCTCGGTGCTTGGATACCTCGACGAAGCCCCACCGCGACACTCCAACCTCATCCAAACCCAGACCCTGTCTCGCGGCAAAGATTCAACCCAGCAGCGTCTCGACCTCGCGGCACCTCAGAGTCAACCAACCCCCCCCAAACCTTGATATCTTGTCTCGGCCAAGAAACCTAAGAACTTTTCTTGGCCTCAGCAAGACTAAGAAAGCACAAGAATAGAGCCCTCGGCCTAAAAAAAGCAAGAACCCCAAGTAATTCTTTTGAGAGTTTTGAGAGAGAATTTGAGATCACCAGAAAGATTGAAAATTTTGTAAAGGGGCAAAATGACCAAGGCTCCTATTTATAATGGCCTAAGGAGCACCTCAAAAATGGAATCACCTACTAACATGACTAGCGTTCATTATGAGCAGACTCAAAAATGACAAAAACATAGACAAAACACTGTTGAATGCATCACCTCAATAAAGACATGATTGATTGCGTACCACCGAATTACCAGCAATAAGTGTGTACGTGCACCTCCAGTATTAGTAACGACACATGCACAAAGGACATATTGTAGGTACAAGTGTCCATCTCTCGTACGTACAAGGACACCAAGGCGCCTCGTTGCCTCCCTCTCCATACACTTGGTCCCACGTGACAGTCCGCCGAGGTGGCACATGGATCGAGATGGCTTCACCCCACCAAGGATAGCAGGAAGAGCATCTCCTCCAAGTTTAAGGCATCAAGAGGGCTCTCGCCCACATGTGATCTTAAGGCACCTCCTTCAAGTGACCTCGGGACATCTCCTCCGTAGCCCTCGCCTATGGCCTCGCGCTCAACACCTCTTAACACGGCCATAAAACCTTTTTGCCGAGCGCCCTCTCCTTAGGCACCTCTCCATACTTGATCTTAGGTCACTCCCCTCGACGGAACCGAGGGAGTCTCTGCTCGAGAGCACCTCGCCCATGACCTTGCGTTCGGCACCTCCTGGCACTGTCATGGAATCTCTCTGCCGAGCGCCCTCTCCTTTGGTCATTTCTTTGCACTTAGTCATCATTCTCCATTCAAGTATATCTCCATAACCTAGGTTAGGAGCAGGATCTAAGGACCCCCTTGGGATCACCCTCGTGCGGGATCATCAGGAGACAAGTGAATTGGAGGCTAGAGTTAAGGGTTCGTCGAGGGACCTCGGCCCTTTACTGGTCTTAGAGAGAGAGAGAGAGAGAGAGAGAGATAGAGAGATATCTTCACCAAATCACGCTATCAGAGCAAGACGACAAAGACATTTAATAAAAACTAACCACTGACACCTGGCCAAATCCTTGCCACCCTAAGGGAATTGTGGCACAGAGTTGACATTTAGAATGTCGACCCACGGGGAACCGGCTCTCAAACCTGAACACTTGCAGGTTGCAGGTTGAGGAGCCAATCACTGAGGGCCTCCCTCACTTATATAAAGGGGAGACTTTCACTCAAGACAAGATATCACAACACTCGAACAACAAGAGAATACTCCAAAATCTCTCTAGCTCCTTTGGGACACTGCCACTCTCTCTCTTCCTAGGATCGCCTCAACTCTCTCTCTCCGCCACCTCCAATGGTCCTCCACCTAGACAACGCCTGTCGTAACTTTCCAGAGGGTCTCCCTCTACTAGATTTGACCACTCATTCCTCACACAATACTACACACAAAAAGCATTCTATTTTTTTAGCTTTTGACCTTATATAGATAGTTAAGAGGCATTGTCTTGTATATATTTGTTTTGTTTGGCCTTAGGGATAGGCCTAATGGTTTGTAATAACCTTATGTATAGGGTTTTGACTTAAGATGTGTTCGAAACATGGGCACTTACTCTAAAGCTTGGTTTGAATGCACAAGCACTATATTATGTTTCCACTGTCATCACTATTATGGATGAATGTATAAGTGATCAACCCATTTCATGTGTTAGGCCTTTGATAGCTACGCAACTGGTCAGCTATAGCCCTTACCCGCATAGGATGAGGTTTGGGTTATGATAGATCGCTTTGGCTTTGAAATAGCGAGCAGAAGAAGACATAAAATGATCACAGAGATATCAAGATAATGTGATTTCCTTGGTACTTAGAAAGCAAGCAAGGGCTGAGATATATTGATTTTTATTAAGAGCTCAAATGAGACTATGTTAGTCGAACATGGAGTATATCCACACCTTTATGAAGCTTGCATATAGCCGGATCTCAGATTCTTGAGAAAATGCTTGGTTGCAATTATTTCGAGATACTCAAGTTAGGCATTGTACAGAGCAACTAGACTAAGATCTGTATAGTGTTAGAGCATGATAGCCCTAAGTGGGAGCTTAACCATAACATACATATCATACTATTGTGCAAGACGACCACAATGGGAGAGTGATAGAATGGATCCTTGATCCTCATTGTGTAAGCCCTATGGACTTTTAGTCCAAGTTTATACCTTTAGGAACTTAGAACTATGTCATGAACCTGAGGCATGATGATATTAGTTCAGCATAAAACGTTCCAATGGAGCATGTCTAGGCAAGCAAATAAATTTAAATGGATTGGCATGAGTGCCTAAGGAAAGATCATTTGACATCACACTAATGATTTATTGCTCATACCTAAGTCAAGTGAAAAAAGGACCAGCCTCATCGTGGTATTAGAGGACACGTTCACTTCTAATGTGACACGTTTCTTCCTAGTTATGATTAACGGAATCATATAACTAGGACCAGCCTCATCTTGGTGATTAGAGGACACATTTGATTGTCCACCTTTACTGTTTTGTTATTTGTGATATGATCAAAAGCACGAATGTATTGATAGGTCTTGCATAACTTTGTATTAGTGACAAGAGGGGTTAGAGGTGCATGACTCTACATTGGTTAGAGGTGCATGACTCTACATTGGTTATAGGAGGGGTTAAAGGTGCAAGATCCGATATGGTTGGGTGGTTTTGGGAATACACGAGATGATTGAGTTGCACTATTATGTTCGTTAGATGATGACCTAATAACACTCCTTACCAGTACCTCAAGTCGCATGTTCCATTTTCTTATATGAGAAGGTAAACACGATGATAGATTTATTAGATAAGATTATGAATACCTATTGTTCATGTGGGAGATTTGCATGGGCCGATGGTACATTCACATGGGCATTTGTATATAACATGCATATGTCATCACTCGTCACTAGGTTATAAGGTGATAAGAAGACAATCCTAGTGGATTTAGACTCCTAGAAGTTTAAGGTAAGTGGGTTTTATCTTATCATGTGTGTATATATGTTAAACACAGCACATAAGGAAATACACAACCTATTTTATCTCCCTTATTGTCTCCCCATTAGAATGTTCTCTCTTAGTTCTCTTATTATCAAAGGACCTTGGAATTTGGAATGTGTATTACGTAGACGACTTTTATAGAAGAAGTCATTCCACAACATTCAGATTCGTTCATGGTGTGCATGTTATGAGTTGGGCGCGTAAAGCAAACAATAACGATCCAAATATTGAGTTGTAATCCACATTAGGTATTCCGTACGACTCTTGTTATCCTACAAAAAATAGATGTGGGCCTATAGCACTGTGAAAGGATAAGCAAGTATAAGATCTGACAAGTTATGGCTCCATAGAGGAACATAAACTTAAGATTCAATTTTGATCTCCTTCAAATTGGGTTCACATGCATATGCATTCTTTTGCAAGTGTGTGTGTATGTGTGTGTGTGGGTATGTGTTTATACAGCCACAGGACCATAGAGTACCATATGCACTTAAATTATTGGAAAAGAACACGAGAAAAGGAAATAGGTACCATAAATAAATGTATCCTATAAAATGAAGCAACCTTGAGAGTTGAGATATGAACTTTCAGAAAGGCCATTACCAGCTTTAGTCTATCATGCAGGTTGGTAGAAGGGATGGACTGGGTACAAACCTACCATATTTCCCAGATGGTTCCCTCCACCAGCCAACTCACTTCCAACCGTTCACAATCAGTATCTCACATAAGACCCGCAAGGACTATGACTAGAAAAAGAAATTTTATTTATGAGTGAATCTATTCTTGAAATTTAAAAAAAAAATCTAGAAGTAGTAGAGTAAAAAAATAAAAAGACACATATAGAACTATAATATGACATGTTACAGACATAAAACATTGGCCCATCCAGGGTATTGAATTAGGGAGAAGAACATACTTTTCATCAGTGTGTCTTTTGCTTGTAGTGTCTCTGCAAGAGTTTGAGCTACTTCTGCCTTTATCTTTGAAACAAGATCCTGATGTTCAGAAACAGAAAGAGGAGAACCGTTTTTTATGAGAATAGCTCTAGCCACCTCATCCTGCAGCTTCATTTTCATGTCCCTCTCCTATGCACAACATCATATTTGGATCAGAAAGCAATAGTAAATCAGATGTTCAGTATATGCTCCCAAAGATGATTTGCCAAATTGAGGAATTACCTTCTCTCTTTCAGCAAGAACCTTTCCTTTTGCTTTTTTCTCTTCTTCAACAAATTCCAAGTTTTGTTCATCAATCCAACTCCTTAACTCCCTGGAAAACAATGAAATTTATCTACAAAAATTTTCCCAAATGGAAAGATCAAAGAACAAATTTCTGAGCCGCAAGCTATCACTTACGCTGTGCCAAGAGCTTCATCACATAGAAAATTCAAAATTCTGAGCTTCTTTGAGGAGCTTAACTCCCCATATCCATCAATCGCCAAATTAAAACCATCCGCCAGCAGTTCTTTTGATTGATACTGGGATTCAGAGATGTATCTACTAAGAGCCTGCAACCATGAATTTCTACCTTCAATTTTCAAAGAGTACCTGCAGAAAAATTGTTTTTTTGGTTAGACAACCAATTTATTCAGCTAAAAGCCTGGAGAATTTTTCAGGTAATGAGATAAAGAAACATACCCTTTTCCTGAATCATTTTGCATCATAGAGAGCAATTTGATATGAAACCTTACTATTAATGAACCCTGGCTCCAACGTGAACTTCGTCCACGTGCTAATTCCCGAAGTAAACATTCAGGCTGCCCTTTCTTTAGATCAAGAACCTAATAATTAACAAAAAGGTTTCAGGAAAATGACACACTGCAATAACATGAAAGGTGTGGCATCTCTGGCTGTTATATATGACTATAGAAGAAGGGTTCTAATCATTGATTTGAGGAGAACTGGGTGTAGGTATAAGTGTCCAACTCTTCTCCTTAAGGGACACTTAGGCGACTCACCACTCCTTCATACCGCTCCTCCTCTCACGCTTGGCTCCACGTGGCAGCCTACCGAGGCAACATGTGCACCAAAGCAGCTCACTCACCGAGGATAGCGCGAAGAGGGCCTCCTTCGAGATAAGATATCAAGAGTCCCTCACCTACAGGTGACCTTGGAACACCTACTCCGCAACGTTCGCTCATGGCTTCGCGCTCGGCACCTCTTGGCTCGGCTATGAAACCTCACCGCCGAGCGCATCTCTATACTTAGCATAATTCTCCACATAAGCGTATCTCCATAACCTAGGTTGGGAACAGGACCTAATATTCCGCACAGGATCATCAGGAGACAAAAAGATTGGAGGTTAGAGTTAAAGATTTGCCGGGAGGCCTTACCCCTCCGACCGGTCTCAGAGAGAGAGATCTCCAAGCAAACGACAAAGCGCATTTAATACTTAAGCCGCCTGAATCACTGAAATCACTGCCACCCACAGAATCGCAGAGTTGACATTCAGAATATCAGTCTTCGAGAAGCCCTCAGATTGAAGAGCTAATCAACAAGGGCCTCCGCTCAGGTCTAAGGGGCCAATCACCAAAGACCTCGAAAGTTGAAGAACCAATCATAAAATACCTCCCTCACCTATATAAAGGGAACCTTCATTCTCTATTGAGAAGACATTCATTCCACATTGAATGCTCACCACCAACCCTTGAGAATCTCTCTCAGTCTCTCCAAGTTCGTTTGGGACACTGTCACTCTCTCTCTTCCTAGGACCGCCTCAACTCTCTCTCCTCCACCTCCAGTGGTCTTCCCCCTAGACAGCGCCTGCCGTTCACTTCCCAAATGGTCACCCCCTATAGGTTTGACCACTCATCCCTCACACGACTCTACACACACTAGCTAATAAGCAAGTCAGCAATGAACATCCATAGATTTTGCTTGATAAGCTTGGATGAGCATCCATCGATGAAAATCAATGTAAAAACTTTACAGCAAAAGTCAAAATCTCAAGAAAAGACTGGAACGTTTTGAAATTCACTAAAAAACTTGAAATGAAGCAATCAACCAACAAGGCAATAAGATGTACAAAATTTCCAAGATATCATACATTACTAGGAACTTATAATATGAAAACTTCACCATAATGCAAAGGGTCAGTTTCTAAATCAATTTGTTTTCAGATAAAGGTCTGTGAATTATATTTCCTCAGACTTTGGGTTTTGTAACTCATACTTAACCGTGTTGTGTCTGGAGTCTAGACAACAGCTAGTTTGTAAAAATAAAAAGCACTCTAACGTGGTTTAAACTTGATTACTAAATCACATGAATAGTATAATTAACCTTTCCAAAAGCTTCACAAAATTCTAGGAATTGCAAGGCATAGCCAATATCCTCAGCAGGCAGGCCAATGTTAGCAACGTTTGTTAATTCAATGCCTTGAGGTAGTGGGATTTCAACATCAGAACCTTTTCCTTGGACTTCTGCAGTCTTCTTCTGATGCTTGTGAGATCCATTGACTTGATTATATTTGGCAGCACCCTCATTGGTCATTTTTGCCTCATTGTCTTCTATCTTATTTGGCCTCACATGATTTTTCTTGGGACCCTGCTTATCCAACTTCATTTTTTTCAATTGGCCACCATCACCCCTTTTGCATGTCTTTTCTTCTCTACAAGGTACTTCCTTGGAAATCCGGCATTTCTTGGGATTTTTTTCCACTGTAAATGTAGCTTCATCCTCTGCACCAGCCTGCCTTAATTTTTTTGACTGGCCATTTCGACTATCCTTCTCATCGCCATTCAATTGTAAAGGTTTGGGTTGCAATTTCGAATCACTTTCTCCATCCAAAGAGTAATTTCTTTTACATCTTCTATTTGAAGCGGTTGCAAGCTCCTGCTGATAGTCAACAAAGGTTTACAAGCAAAACAAAACACCTAATATATTCATCAAGCATTCACAAAATTTTGTATGCTGCATACCCTTATGCAAGAATAGAAACTATGATCTGACCTTCTTAGAAGAGGTCAGCTTTTTCAGTGAGACACCTGCATCTTTTGAAATCTTTGTAGCCTCCTTCTCACTGCCGTCATTCTTTCTTAATCTTTTCGTCTGGGAATTTTCATTTCTCTTATCATCACCATTAGATTTTTGTTTAGACTTTGGGTAACTTTTCTCATCAAAACCATTTTCCTTCCAGTGTTTTCTTGTCGAAGCCTCTCCCCCCTCCTAGAAAAAGCAATTATTTTCATGAGCATAACTTTAAGAAAAGAAATTAAAAAGAAGAAAAAAAACCTTTAATAATGGAGAAACCAAATACAGAATAGACATTATCAGACCTCCTTTGAAGCAGTGTCGTTTTTTGGTGATGCAACCACATCTTCACTGACCTTCTCAGAGTCCTTTAATTGCAACATCTCAGACACTGAAGAAAACCCAAATGCCTTTGCAGCATGCACAAGCCTCCCAGTGGGACAACAACCTCGTTTCTTCCTATGAAAGCAGATTTCTCATTTTTATCAATAAACCTTCAACAATAACACAAAGGAAGAGGAACAAAACAGAAAAGGGGGAAACTGTGAAATGGGCATTCCCCAAATTAGCAGGATGAGCACTTACATGCACTGACTGCAATTACAAATGCCCCTGCATTTGGGACACTTCCAATCACCCAATGCCGCCATCTCTTCTGCTTTCTCGCCATATCTATTCCAAAACAAACCAGAACAGCTATAAGTTGAGGGGGGGCGAGAGAGAGAGAGAGAGAGAGAGGGAGGGAGGGAGAGATGTAAAGGCAAAGAGCTTGACCTTAACATCATATCAGAAATGGTAAGTACATTGCATGTTTCAACTCTTTTAGCGAAAAAAAAAAAAAAGAGAAATGTAGACCTGTTCAGGAGGCAAATGTGACAGAAATGGAAGTTACATTGTTTATTCTCACTCTGGTTCTTGCATGACACTGCAAAATCGACGGTCTTCTGCCGACACTGCACCAACATTCTCATTCAACACTTCACCACCAACCAACAAAAATGATACATATACAATCCCCCATACACGCACACAAAATATATGTATAAATATATATCCTGTGTTTATATTTATAGTTTTATACATTAGGGTTTTAAGAGTACCTGGTGACAGGTCTTGCCATTCTCGGGATCGTGGATTCTGCCATGGATGACTCGAACTCCGGGTGATTTCTTGCGCTTGGAGGGTGAAGAAGAATGAGAAGGACGACCGAGTTGTTTTTGTTGGGCATTACCTGACTCTGTCCGAGTCGAGCTCCGAGTGGTGTTCTGCTTCTTGGTCTCTGTATTTTTGATCGTCTTCTTGCTGTTGGTGGTTTTGGTCTGGTTTTTGTTTTTGTTTTTGTTTTGAGTGTTTTGATAAGTAGAAGGTGTGGCCTTTGAAGCAGAAGAGGAGGCACCAGTAACAGCCATGGCTGGAGTGCTAGACTTTTTTGGTTTTTGTTTTCTTGTTGTAGAAAACAGTGTGAGACAACAGATTGATTTGATTGTCCGCGGCTTTTTGGAGCCTTTGCTGTCTTCAAAAGCTATCTTGCCTCCCTGGCGGGAAGAAAGAGGAAAGTTACATGGAGAAGGTGCACTGAGTTTTCATTGTTTTATTTATTTTTTTTTTTTAAACAAATCGCAGTATACTATAAGCTCAACGGTAATCATTAAAATTATTAGTTGAGTGAGGGTACATGGGAAAGAGACAAGCAAGGAAAGGGCGGATTGAAACTTGCTCTTCTTCTCCTCTCCTTTCTTTCCTTCTTTCTTTCTTTTTTTTTTTTTTTTTTGTTTAATAAATTACGCTGACTACACTGGAGCTTTTACAAAATATAAGATAATACTTTTTATATATTAACAATTACATTACATTTCTTGTCAGAGTTTGTCAAAAGATGAAGGTTAACAGAAAATATTAAATACTTTTTTTACCCTTACAAATTCATTTTTCTTTTAGTGCCATCAACTTTTTTAATTAAAAATCTTATCTTTTTCTTACTCTTCCCCTCTCTCTTTTCACATTTTAGGCATACTTTCCCTCCTTTCCTTTCATCTCGGTATTTATGGTCAAAACATTCAATTTAAATTCCTACTCCCCACACATATTATATGTATGTATATTCATACAACACCCACCATACCAACATTCACCATAATTGTTCATGCAATCAAAATAATCCAAGTCGGCAGTTACCAATGATTCACCCAAAACCCACTTCACCCAATAACCTCCATTACCATTGAGAAAATCCAAAATGCTCTAACATGTAAACCCTATCGGCCCATCTTCTTTGATGCCAACCGACCCACCTATATGTATATGTGTATATATATATATATCCCCACATATATACATATATAAAATATTTTTATATTTTTATATAATATAAAAAATAAAAATATTTTTATAAATATTTTTTTATTTTTTTTGTAAAATCAAATAAGAAAAAACAATATTTTTCCTTTATTTTTTTTTACCTTCCTTTCCTTTCTGTTCTCTTCCCTAAAAAAAAAAATGACACTATGTGGTTTCAAAGTAAATACATAAAAAATTATACAATGCTATATAACAAGAACAATTATACAAAATTTCTGTAGAGATTACAGAGTGATGTGGATCTCAATTATAGAAATATTATTGTCACATTATTCTTGTGAATTTCTGTGTACAAATTTTCTAGAAGAATAATATTTTTCATCTGTAAGATGGATGCAAGGCCGATTTAAACCCTAGTTAAGTAATGTCCTTGCCTTAGGCCTTTAATTGTTTTAAGACTTTACATCTTATAGTAAAAGTTCTATATAATTTTTATCTGAAAAAAGTTTTTTGAAAAAGAAGACCCAATAAATAAATTATACAAATAAAAAAATTTTAGAAGGCCCCAAATTTTTCAAAACTTTACATGTTGTAATTAAAGCTTCTACAATTTTTTCAAAATAAAAAATGCCCCAATCAAGATAAGAAAAAAGCCCCTATGAAAAGAAGGCCCAAAATCAAACTTTAAAAATTTTTAAAAAATAGTCAGTTTAACTCAAAAAAAATAAATTGTACAAATTATTTTTGTAGTCAATAATTTTTTAAAACCTTATATGTTGTATTTAAGGTCATATATAATCTCTACATATTTTTTTTATTAAAAAATTATTGTTAGGGAAGAAGACCCAAAATCAACAAGTTAGTATAAAAATTAATATAAAAATTTTATAACAAATTAAAAATATAAAAATTCTCATTTAAAGTTGTTGCTTTATGTCTCAAGCTATCGCAAGACCCTAAATGGATAACTATGTCTTTTCCTTATGTTTTTTTAGTTTTTGTGCATTGGCTATACATCTTTTTTTCCTTTTTTATTGTCCTCTTTTGTTTTTTTAATGTGTGTATGTATCGAAATAGTGTGGTTGTCATGGCCTTAATAAAGCAAAAGAATGAGTATTAAGAAAGAAGGGGATTTGCCTTGGTTAGAGGGATGATGATAGTGGTGGTAAGATGATAGCTGACGACTGTAAATGAAGGTGGGAGGTGTGTTGTAGAGAGAGGAGAAGGAGAAGGAGGAAGAGAAGGTGTTGGGTGGGGGTGATTGGAGACAATGTGATTCTATCTTCATAATTTTGGGGGTGGCAATGGTGGCGACAATGGCAGCATAGTCATGGCTCAAGAACCATTAGTCTGCAAATAGAGAGGAAGAGAGACCTAAATACACAACTTAGGTCGTGACTTACAATGACATAGAGGGAGTAATATAACGGGGAAAGAAAAAATGTAAAGTTTTTTTTTTCTTGTTAAAAAACCAAAACCAAGTAGTTGAGAAACTATTTGGCAATAGCAATCATTTTAATATTATTTTCACAAAAATTTTTTTTAAAAGTCATGGAACCAAAACACGATTTTAAGTTTGAAAGTCTTCTTTTCATTCCATAACTTCAATTTAAAGTCAAAGTCATGTAAAAACAATAGGCCAAAGTTGGAGAAGCAAACTACTTGATTTTTAATCTTTCCATTTGAAATCAAGGGCAAGTTTTCCTACCCTCTATGTCATTATGAAGTTCATTTGCTCTTAGCTTTGTCCTTGATGAAATTCATTCATTGAGAGAGAGAATAGAGAGTGAGTTGTTCTTGTGCAAAAATAAAGTTATGTTTTCAAAACAGATGAAGGCATGTCTTCATTCAACTAATTAACCTTGAAGTTGTATTTTGGTTCAAGAAGAAAATCAGTTTGGCAAATATGTTAACTACTTGGGATTGGTTCATTGGCTGTTACTCTGGCTCCACAATCGATTACTTAGAGAGCGAGCATGATTTGTCAGAAGTTGTAGAATTATGCTCTTTTTTTCTAAGATTTTATATATACAAAATTCTTCCTCTCCTATTCTTTTCTCCTTTTTTGGTGTTATTATTGTTATTGTCGTTGTTGTTGTTTAAATAGAAAAAGCAAAAAAAAAAATACTCGTAAAATTGGATGGATCTTGTGTTATGTCGACCCCTGCAGTTACTGAGCATGTACATGTAATTAGGTTCGGTTGTACAGTCTAAAACCTAGTAAGAAATCTAACATGTGTAGAATTTTTCTAATTGTACCAAAAGTAAAAATTATAGGGTTTGCCTAAAAATAAAAAAACTCATAAGAATTCTGCAAAATAACAAAGAAGGTTGGCTTATAGAGAGAAAAGAGTAAGGTATGTATCCTTTTAGTAACTGTAACACCCTCAATTTTTAATATGAAGCTTATGTAAAGAAAGAAGTTTACATAAATTATAAAGGGTAACGCTAGAAAATACTTGTAAGTGCAAAATTGAAAGAATGACTAAGGAAGAATAGTCAGGAAATTAATGGCCAAGGGGATTAAGAGTTAATTACAAGAAATTAGGGGAAAATGAAGAAATAATTAAGATAATTAATGCCATTTAGTTATGTAATCTAATTACTAAGGATACTCCTAGTAAAATAACAATAACTTAGAGGTCATATCCAATAAGTGAGCATCATCTGTCAATCATCTAGCCTTCCTCAGTTCCTTTGGGCTTATAAATATCAAGCTTTTGAGAACAAATATGCATAACTTGTTGAAGATATATCAGCTATATAGAGGGGGGCCAATAGTGTAGAAGAGGGAGGAATAGAGTAGAAGAGAGGTGTGTTTGCTAGGAAAAGGGGAAGGACTACCAAAAGGGCGAGGAACAAAAAGAGGGAAGAAGGTAAGGAGGGAGGCACAAGTAGTAGCAAGTCAGGGCATAGAGCAAGCATTTGAAAGTATAAACTCTGGCTTAGGGCATGGGGCTGGCATATGAAGGATAAACTTTCTCTCTCTCCAAATTCTGTATGTGATTCTTGAAAATATTTATGCATTACCGTTGCAAAAATTTGTCAAAAATTAGATTCTTGATAACATAGGGAAAACATAAAAATTAAATAATCAGAAGTGACTCATTCTATACTAATGGTTTATCATATATGTATGTGTGTAATAGGCTCGTTTCAACAGAAGATGATAGGTTAGAGGGCTATGATCAGAACTTTATACATGATGATGAAATTTTCATTTACATGAATTAGGATCTCGTTTTAAACTAAATTACTTTTTATAAACTCTTAGAATAGGTAGTAAACTAAACTAATGGGAGATTTATAACTTACATTGAGGGGAATAGAGAAAAAATGGGTTGAGACTTGAAGTTGCAAGTTACAGTTCACGCTTCAAACAGGGGATGAAACTATGACATTTAGAAGTGATTTTAGCTATCCAAATACTGTTGGAATAACTTTATAAAAATACCACTTTTAGGCCTTGAAAACATAAGCGAAATAGACTCAAATTCCACCCCTTTTGGATGAGAATTGATAAAGAAAACTAGTATTAAAGATTGGAAAACAAAATTGGCGCAAACCAATTCTACCAGCAACTTTCAGGGCCATTTTGAGTACTCAAATGAGCACTGATGATGAAAATAATTACATCAAGTTGTAGGGTCCGAAAAATAGATGTTAGACACAAATTTTGTTAAAGTATCTCGAGAAGTGACTGAAATGTGGAGGTTGAAAGTTGAAATTGCGAAACAGGGAAGTGATTTGCCGAACATGGTAATGAACAGTATTCGGTGAGCCAAATCCCACGCTCACCATCCGGCGCGTGTGTGCGCGTAGACTAGAATATTGGTCTCCAGTTTGTTAAAGATTGTTTAATACATTTTATAGAGTATTTTGATAGCTTATTTTGCCTAATTCAGATATCATGGATAGTTTTTTTAAAATTTTCAATGAATAGTAGTTAAAAAGCCAAATTTTCAATATTCAAAAAATTACACCAAATTTTCTAGAACTTTTTTTAATTATTATGGATTGTCACGACCCCAAAACCCTATGTGGATTAAAAATCATAACCGATCAGTAGCGTAGCTACTGAATGCCAAATAAATCAAAGGAGTTGATCACTTGTGCCTTATAATCATTTGATAAGAAAATAGCAGAAGCTTTACATATAAAAGTATAAGTAATAGTGCATTCATTCGAAGCAAGTGCCTAATTCTTAACTAAACATACCATTACATGACATATTAATAAAGTAATTATAATTTGGGCGAACCCCATAGCCATATGTAATATACATAACTTACCCCCAAATATATTACATGAAAGTTATAACATAGCTCATTACTAACATATAGAGTACATCTTTAGCAAAATATGACATTGGTTTCTAACAAGCCTCAATAAACTTCTATTAGCAAAATATGGCATGGCTTCACAAAATATCAACATCAAACATCTTCAAACAAAGTCTTTAAAAGCATAGGTATGGTATTTAATCTTGATTTTTTGAAAATATTAAATAAAAGCATGAGCTCAAAACCCAGTGAATAACAAAGCAATCGAAGCATGAAAATATTATGGACAAGTTTAGCTTAAAGTACAAGCTATCGAGTTATATCAATGCATTTGATATATGAGCAATAATTCATAAACAAAAATATTATAATATATACAGTTGAAATTAATCTCTTGATACTTGTAAATTACATTTCTCAAAAAGGTAACGTAAGGTGTTTCATAATTTTAAAAGAAATATTATTCATAACTTTCATCATATCAAAACCTTCATATTTTCATCAACATGATAAAATATGTATAATGTGCCTATTACTTTATATCAAAAGTGATTTACCCATTTCTTTAGATAAATCCCTACGAGCTCATATCCACTAGTAGTATGTCTAGAGGTGAGACTTTCACCCATCTCTCAGGACAGACATTTGGGAGCAAACCGTCAATCGCCACTCTAGGGACGTCTCCCCTATAATAATCTGTCATGCTTCTAGCTTATTTTAAGTCCCTTGGTGTAGGACCGTAGGACCCTCGAGAATGGCATATATTAGCTTTAAATATATATTCCAAATAACATTCATATAATTAAGTCCATGAGTTTACATAGTGTGATAGATACAAGGTTTATCATCAGAATATGGTAATTATACTTGAAAAATATCATAGATACAACCTTTATATGGAAAGCATTTCAATTGTGCATGCTTGTAATAAAGAAAAGTATTTGTATAGAAAATACAATAGAGTTATTCCAATTACTACATTACTTACCTTGAGTCCCTTAGTGCTTTGAATTCTCCTTATGATAATCTTACACAATCGAGAGATATAATGTTCAAGGAATGACTCTTAGTTCCCATTTATAGGTCCTAAAATAATGTAAAAGTATTTAAAAGTTAAAGGCTTTTGATGTTATAACAAAAGTGTAAACTCCTGATTAAAGTGTCAACACTTAAGTAAGAGTGTTAATACTTGGACAAAAGGTGGCGACTCTTAGAATGACGGTGTCGACTCTTTTCTACAGAATGTAAGACTTGGTACTCAGGAATGTTAAGGTGTCGACCCCTGAAATGTAGGTGTCCACCATTTTTTTGCACACCTACATCCCAATTAGACATTAATTATATCGTATTAGGTGGGGTGTGATCGCACAGGTCACTGTACCTGCGAACGATAGCTTAATCTACACCCAACAAATAGAATGCATCAGAAGAAACACCAACCAACCATGCATAAATATAAAGTACATCAGAGTAAATCATCCCATAACTTTACACATATCATGTCAAGAATAGGTATATGACAAACTCTCAAACTCAAGCTAACATAAAGCAAAATACAAAAATAACTCAAATCCAATGGTTTATACAAATATACGAAAAGATGAGGGTAAAGCGACAAGAGCTTTCTCAAGCCTTGAGACACGACATCCGGACACCGACATGAATGCCACCAGGGCAAGGACCAAGACTGCAGTGAACCAAACCGTCATCTCCAAGTTACCTGTCAAAACAGTCTGTGTGGGTGTGAGCTAATTGTTAACGTGCTTACGATAGATAATTAAACTCATAAAGAATGATAATAAGCACCCATAATGCACACAGGTAAAAATGATCAATATATATATCATGGACGTCTCAATGCAATGCATGTTTCACCCAAATGTGCGCACAATTTTAGATAATGTTGGCCCAATATATCGATGGCGCGTTATCAAAGAGTGCCCACCGTGACAACCCTAGGCTAGTCCATCGTGACTAAGCCTTGGTTAACCCACCGTGGTTAACTCTCTCGAGTGCAATGCAAGACATACAATATGAATGGTATGCAATGCCACCATATCTATATATTAATACCAATTTCACCTTATATATAAACACCTTTAACATCTCATATGCGTTCACCACCACTATAAATATAAACAACAAACAATGCATTCAACATGAATACGATTATCCCAAAATTTCACAATTCCACAATTGACACCAATATAGATAATATTACACATAATATATTCATTCAATATAACTATGACTATCCTCATCCCACAATCAACACCAATATTCATAATATTACAATAAATATATTCATTTAATATGAATGAGACTATCTTAAATCCCACCTGTCATCGCACACACACTACTTCCAAGATCACTTTTTGATTAACATTGAAGGATTTTGCTGTCCGTTAGCTCCTATCACCACAACCGTATTAGTTTAGGAAACTCAATGTATACTTCAACAATAATATTCAATATAATGTATACACTTCAAGAAAGTTATAGCACTAAAATTCTGCATTAGAACTACCTTATGCTAATCTCAATTAAACTCCCAATGTAAATTTAGAGCTAAAAAATACTAAAATGCACTAAGTCCTCTAATCTGGCAAAATTGACACAGGCTTCATAATCTGGACATAATTTTGTGAGCTTATATCCAAAAATTTTAAAACTTTAGAAATACCAAATGGACATCTCAAAGAGTATCCAGACCAAATTTTACATTTTTTGAACATACCTAAGTATTTATTTGGTATTTTCTAAAATAAGGCAGTGCTGTAGAAACTCGAATTTAAGAGCAAATGGTTTATCTTTGATAAATGACTAATATAGGTAAACGACATCTAAATGACCTAAAATTTAGTATTTATTCTCGTACACATTTGTAATAGATACAGTAAAAATTGTATAATTTTTGGAGCACTCTAACTTGGTCGAATGTGCAGTCAAACCAAGAGTTACAGATCTGGGCATAAAAAATCTGCAAAGACAGTCCCACTTCAAAAATTCACCATAATTTGAAATTACAACATTTTTAAGTGAATCCAAAGCCCAAATGATCCTCATAACTCTAACTTACACTGTTCAAAAATTTAGCCACAAATTAAATTTTTAGCTAGGTCCAAATGTCTCCAAACAGCAACCTTTTCATAGAGAAGACTCTGTTATGGCAGTCATGGATGATTTTAAGTTTTTACCATGAAAGATCTCACCTCCATCCTCCTCTTTCCATGGAATAACTCATATAACATACAATAATTAGAGAAAACAAGATGAAACAAACATGATACTCACCTTAGAAGAGGAAAACAAAGTGTAAGAAAGCTTCCTTAGGTTTTTCTCCCTCTCTTCTTCTTTTTCCTCTTTTCCACAAATTGCTCCCTCTCTCTCTAAACTTCTCCCCCTCTATAACTCTCTCTATATATATATATATATATATCTTTCTCTCTCTATAATGACAGCTATCTCTTCATTCTCTCTATTTTTCTCTCTTCTCTCTCCCATCATACTAGGCCACTCACCCCCATCATTCTTTTTTTTTTTTTTTTTTCTTTCTTTTCTTTCTTCATTTGCCTCCTTGTCCTCTCTTGTCATCATTCTCTCTTTCTCTCTACCGACAACCTTCCTTCTTCTCACTTCACTTCAATGAAGTCATTAGAAATATAATAGTGTATCTCATACCCGTAGGTATCCTATGCACCCACTCACTAATGACTCACCACTCAACTCACCATTTAACTTACTACTAATGAACTGACACGTGGCATACACAATTTATAATTAACCATGCAATAGATGTAAATTAAATTAAATAAACTAATTCAACTAATTTTAATATGCAATTCAACTAATCGTGAAAATATGAGATTATGGTTTCACATTTTTCATAGAGAGTAACATTAGTACTTAAGAAGGTCAAAGGTGTCAACCCTTGAAATGCAACTGTCGATCTTTTTTTTACAAAGAGCTCAGATTCAAGTTCTGGGTTTAAAGGTGTCGACTCCTAAGCACAGGGGTCGACCAATGTACACATAAAGCAATTCGGGACAGAAACAGGGTGTTAAGTTCAAATAACCAGAACACTCTCATTTTAATTCTGATTTTGGTTTATAAACTATCAATAGAAAGGTACAAAAGTTTATTTTTCAATGGATTTAGTTTCATAGCAAAGTTTCAAGTATTGAAAGACTTATGGCTAGAAATGTAGAGACTGTCTAAATAGAATTTTCTTGCACAATGTCTAGTATCAAGATGGAAAATCCATGGCCTCCAATAGAATCTCGTGGTTCTAACCCTATGTAAAGCAAGGTCATAATATAGCCACAAAAGATCTTCAAAATAATTTAATAAAAAGGTTTTCCAAAATCTTCATCAAACACTACTTCTTTTCAAAATCAAAGTATTGATTAAAGCATAGTTTTCTTCCAAAAGATAAATCTCCAATTTCTCATCATAAATGGGGTTTAGAGGATTTTCTAACTGATTAAATGTAAGGGTATGAATACATAAATCAATTACGTACATTGGTCAAGCTAGATTGAAGTCTTCTATGAATGTCTTTCATTTTCTCTACACTTTTCTTCATTTTCTATTTAGCCGAACACCATAGCTCTCTCTCTCTCTCTTTCTATAGAATACATACAAGGTCTTGCATACAAATGAATAGATACATGAGTGTATAAGAGATAGTGGGCTATGTCTACAAAGTCTAGTACTCATTCTCTCTCTTCATTTCTCTCTCTCTCTCTATATATATATATATATGCATATATACACGGTAGTATGCAAAAGAGTATACACACATCATAATACAAGTCTTGTAACTTGCAAGACCAAAGCTTAGTGGGACACGTCTCACTAGGAGGGTTTATGGAGTGTCTTTCACATGAGGTGGCACCTCCTTCACGCAACAAGATAGTCATGTTCCACCATCCCATTATCGAATCATGAGATTAGTCTTAATTAAGCATACTTACACTAAGTTAATCCTCATAATCTAGAGGAAAAATACTTAGCTGAATTAACGCCGACTAGTGTAATTAATAATACTTATCCTTAATTAATCAAAATCAGAGATTTACATAAAATTTGAATCACGCTCGATTAAATACACATAATACAATTTAATATATTACAAATTAAAATGTGTTGGTTCGGGGTGTTACATGAATACTCTAAAAAGTTAAATTTTTATAATATTTTCTTATTTTTATGTATAAAAATGGTCCTTAAAATAACTCTTTAACCAAGAAACAATAACTTCACTTAGATCAAGACCAAAACTATTTTCATAAATTCACTTCAAACCTAACAACATTATTATAAATATTTAGAGGATTTCTATAAGTTTTCTTTTATTTTTTGAGTTAAATCCAATGTCAAGACAAAGCAAAACCAATCCTGAATACTTGGGGCGACCACATATAAATTCATGAGACCAATAAGAAATCATGAGATTACTTTTTAGATTACATCTAGAGTTTAATTTAAAAATATATTTGAGATAATAATTATTATTTGGCAAAAATTACATGCAGTTCGAGAATGTAACTACCAGTTAATCAAAGTAATAGGTAAGGGTATCAATCCTGCTCCTACAATTTGCCATTTGTTCATTACTACTATTTTCAACTACGTTATTGTAATTATTTACCTTATTTCAAAAGCATGATATATTGTTCCTCTTTTTATAACTGTTTTTAAAAACACTATTGAGACAACATAAAAGTATAATTGAATTGAAAACAGATATAGTAATGATGATGGCTCTTATGTGGCAATGATTGGTTGATTGATGCGGCGATGCCCTTATGTGGTAATGATTGGTTACTGAATACCCTTGTATGGCAATGGTTGATTGACAAATACCCTTGTGTAGCAATGATTGGTTAATGGATGCTCTTGTGTGGCAATGTTGATTAATGAATGCCTTTGTGTGGCAACAACCGGTTAATGAATGCCTTTGTGTGGCAATAACCGGTTAATGAATGCCTTTTTGAATACTCTTTATTTTTGAATACTCTTTTTTGCACTTATCGATGAATCTCCCATTTGCCAAAGTTCTGGTAATATAGCTAGAAAGAAAATTTATAATTACTATAGTTTTTATCAAAATCATGTTTTATGTTAATACTTTTTCATTGATTTTCAACTACTTTACTTAAACTACAAACTTATTGCGTTATGGGATATTATCTTGTCATTGGGCTTTATAGTTCACCCCATCTAATGGGCAAATTTCAAATGAGCGATTAATGGATCTAAGGGAGATATTGTGGAAGCAAGATGTAATCTATACAGTAATCTATTCAAATTGTAATGTAAATGTGAACTCCCAAAGAGTAAAATAGAATAGATAGTTGATGTAATTTATTCGAAGTGTAATGTAAATGCCACAATAGAACTATTTTAATAAAAATGTTGCCTTATTTTAGAGATAGATTATGTTTAGCAAGTGGGTTGTTGTTACATTATTATCATTGCAACATCTTGAGCTAATGAAATAGATTCACATGAATGCATTAAAATTCTCATCACCCATAAGTTTACATGTAAAAAACATCTCAACCAACGACATGATTTAAGTGATTAAGATAGGTTTTGTTTGATAACTTTATTCAGCACTTAAAACTGAATAGATTAAGTAAAAATAAAATAAGCTGATTTGATAACCTAAAATAAGGGAGCTGAATATTTTAAGTGCTAAGCAAAAATAAGGAACAAAATATTAAGTAACTCCCTCCATACTTATTACTTTTTACTTAACACACTCAGCTTTGATATTTTTTTTCAGACCTAATTTTGTCTTTGCCTCCCTCTCCCCTTACTTCATAAAACAAACATCAGAGAACCAGAGATTGAAATTCTCTTCAACGAAACCTTCTGCCATTTTCAGGTTATCTCTCTCTCTCTCTCTCTCTCTCTCTCTCTCTGTACGTGAATTTTTTTAATTATTTTGTATGTTTTTACTCTTTACTCTTCCTTTTATTTTTTTCTCTATTCTTCGACTGAAATTATATTTTTTTTTTCTTTACTAATCTCCTCCCATTTTGCCTCACTCCATCCCCTCTTTTTTTTTTTTTTTTTTTTCTCCTCCTCCCTTTTATTTTGCCTCTCATCCTCTAATCTGCCTCTTTTTTGTTTTTTCGTTTTCTAATTCTCCTCTTTGTGTGTAAAAAACTAATTTGCAATGTTAATGGTGATTAACGACATCCCACATCCCTATTTCGAGATTTTTCTCTTTGACTCATTTACTTTTTTTTATTTATTATTTTATTCTTAATTCAATTGAGACTTTGAGTGATTCTTATAGAATATATATATATATATATATATATTATTTTGTCTATTCCTTACCAAACCAAATCACATAAAACTGCCAATCAATTGAATGAATTTAAAACTTCAACTCTTCATACATATCAAACAGTTTATCTAATTCAATACTTAAAATTTAGTACATATCAAACGACTTATCAGTTTAAGAAATTCAGCATTCAATTTTTAATAGTTAATTTTCAGTTTTCAACTTTATCAAACAAAGCCATAAATACCCACTTGAGTAATTACCAAGATTTATTCGGAGGATTTGAGTGATCCTAGATTAGGAATCCTATAGGCTCAATGTCACTTTGTTGACCTGCATTGCAAATTTCGTTTACAAACCACCAGAAGCAAGGAATTGTGAAACATCATACGTGTGTGCTTGCGTGCGTGTTTGGGGGGGGGGGGGGGGGGGGGGGGGGGGGCGGTGGTGTGGTGGGATAAAGATAGGCGTTTTCATCAGTGCTGCAAGCACTTTATGGCTGCCTTGACGATGTCCAAACATTTTAAGCACAAAACGAGGAAGGTTCCTGCATTCTTCATTTGGTTAGTTTGCTCCATCAAAAAACAGAAACAGACATCTCTTCTTCTTTTGCCCTTTTAACTTTATTTTCTCTGCCACATTCTCTCTTTAGCCTTCTCACCTTCTCATCAACTAGCTAGAGAGGACATCACCTTCCAAACCTAAGGTTAGCAACTTATCAACCAATCTAGCCACATTCCAATCTAGAAGGGTGTATTTGGCCGTTACGTATTGAAAGAATGCAATGAACAACTACTACAAATAATAATAAGAAAATAAAAACTAAAAAAAAAACTGCAAAAGAAGGAAAGAACATTCTATAATCAAGGGACCATCAAGAACTTGAAAAATAATGAAATTCAACAAATTGTTCAAATTTATTAAGGTCAAACCATTGGTACGAAAGAAAAAAAAATTAAAATCTTAAATAATTCAAGAAAGGAGTGAAAACAATCTTCATTGTTATAAAGAGATGCAGGTCCATTTTCACCAACCAAAAATAAAAATAAAGAACAAAGATAAAAACTAGAAAAGGAGATGCCGCTCAACTTAAATTCAACAAACTGACAAAACTTGAAAACTAGAACAAAAAAATATGCAACTAAACTGAAAGTGGCAATTGTCACTTCAAGTGGAGAAAAATATTACAAAAGACAGGAGTGCACTACATATTTGCATTTAGTGTTTTGATATGCTCTAACTGCCAAATATTTCCTTTTTCAATTCCACAGAGAAAGTATGGGAATAAAGCAATTGAAAACCAGAGGATGCTCTGATCAGTTCTCTCCCTCTCAAGAGATAAGTTAGTTGCTAAAGCCTAGACTACAAATGCAAACTTCCTAGTTCCACATTCCAATAATCACTAGAAAACCTTAGCAATGCCTCATCTCCTTTGTATGACTTAAAGCAATAACCATGTCAATCTCTCATTTCATTTGTAAAGATAAGGCAGTTTTCCTGAACTTCAGAGCCACTCAGTGATGACATCCATTCTACACAGAGCATGACCATCTATATGAATCAAATTCGGAGTTTAAGCTTGCTGACAACCAAACAAAAGGACGAGTAGAGTGGCAAGCCAAATAAGATATATGACCAAAAGAAACAGTTTCCATAAGCGATAAAGCCAAATAAGCCAAACAATTTCCACGGATACGGAACTCTCTTAGAATTGTCCATGCTTCCTAGGATATGAGTCAAACAATATAACTAATTACCCAAATAAGATATATGACCAAAAGAAACAAGGAATAAACATACAAAAATAGAGAATAAAAGAGACAAAGCCAAATAGAGGGTGTGCACCACACACAATAACCAAAGAAAATGTGTGGACACGGGCCTTCAGCGACCAATCACACTTCCTTATAATAAACCAGCCAACTTCACAACAGTTTCCACAAGCAAATTGTCATGAAAATCTTGTTTTACCTAGCATAGAAAGATTTAAGAGCATCAGCACACTGCTGCATCCCTCCATTCATCAAGTTTAAGACTTATCAGTTCTTCTTCCACCAAAGCTTGGTCATGTACAATATCTTTCTGTGCCTTTTCATCTTCAACAATAATACTCAGCTTCTCGTGTTCAGGAGGCAGATCTACACTAGATAAATTAAGAGAACACAACAATAGGAACTTAGAGAACATGGGTTCCTTGCTGTTTGTAGTGGCAAGCCAATTGAATAAACCTTCCTAGCCATCACAACACTAAATGAATGATTTCTTTGATCTCTATCTTTGCTCAAGAGCACAGTTTGAGTTTTTATCACCTTGCTAGGTAGGTCTATCAGTGCCAACAATTATACCAACAATTTCTAATTGAAACAAGACAATGCAACCAACAATTGAATAGTGCTATATAAAATAGTATACATAAGAGGGAAAAAGGAAAAAAATCCACAACCCATAAAAATGAGGGGAAAAAAATTCAAATAAATACAAATATTAAAAAAGAGAGAAAAAATTCAAAGTACATGGGAAAACTAGAAAAAATATTTAAAGACTCGGGGTAAAAAAAATTAACCGCCTACATCAGCATAATAAATGAAAACTTAAAGCAAAACAAAAAAGAGAAATTTTGGGGAATAAGAATTTCCTATTCAAAATTCCATTTATATATATGCTTACATAGGCATATACATATATGCGCATAGATATGCTTATACCTTGGTCTGTTCAGATTGTCAGCAGGATCGCTCCACTGCAGCATCAATTGTTCAAACAAACAAAACCCTTTCTTATAGGTAAAGAATAAATAAAGCTAACAATAAAAGAAAACAACAAAATACAAACTAGGAAGTGTTTGGTGAGAGATACAGTCATACAAACGAAACCTAGAGCGACTCTTCGAGCTCATTAGCCTTCTCTTTCTTCTTAATCAGTTCTTCTTCATACTTTTTCAATCTCTCATTCCAGTTCTCCTGCACACGCATACATACATATACATTCGTATGTACACATATCAGTGCACTATTGCCGAGAAAATAGGTAAGAAAGAGAAGAAAAGGGGGATTTCAAGTTTGAACTCAAACCTTGTAGCGAACCTCGAGTCGGTGCATGACGTAAAACCCAAGAACGCCTCCGACGATGGTCCCTGTGATGATCCGGAAATAGCCCCATCGCGGTGAAGTCACCATTATCTCTCTCCTGGAAAGGTGTCCCTGTGTTTTACTTTTGCCGCACCGAAGCGAAATGGCCCTATAGTCCTCGCAAGCCCCGCTAATAATCTATTCGGCTTAGGATTAGAGAGGGGCCTATTGGGCCGGGCTCGAGGATTTTTAAAGATCAGATTACATCTCCAAGGTATTATAATGTTTTCATATCCTGTTGATAACTTATACGTATTTATATTTCACTTTATTTTTTGGAGAAGAAAAATATTTATTAAAAAATTAGTTACAAGATTTGATTTTTAGTCAGCAAAAAGCACAAGTAAATTGCCCATTTTTGCTCTTAAAACAATCACATGTAAGAAATTAATATTATTATAGTTATCACTAGGGTTGGACATGGGCCTGATAGCCCGTTTGATCTGCCCAAGCCTGTCTATCATTTACAAGGCTTGAGAATTTTTTCTAGGCCCGATTAGTTATGATCAGACTTGAAAATTGAGTTTGAAGCCTGGCCCAACCTGTTCAGAAATATATAAAAAATAATATATGTTTATATTTTCATATATTTAGGTATTTAAATTTCATATTATCTAACCTAATTTTTAAAGAAAAAGTATATATTAAAAATATTTTTAGGTTTAATAAGGAAGCTTGGACGAGCTTGAGAATCATAATTTTTATTTTGGGTGAGCTTGGGAATGATTTTAGGCTTGATGGGATATTTTTTATTATAAGCCCAACATGTTCAATATCTATCCTTAGTTATTACTCCTATACTTTATACATAATTTCACTTTAGTCTCTCATAAATGTTTTTTGTCACATAAGTTAGACGAAAGATTCATATTGCAGCTTGATTATAAATATAAGGGTTTGATTGTCAGAATTAAAAAATGAGGGATTAAAGTAGGATTCAATATAAAGTGTTAGGGTGATAAAAGTGTAACTTATCCATATAATTTTCAGCCCTACATATTATAACATGCGTATCAAGTACACCAATCAAATTGCATGGGTCAATCCCCATGAATCATTCCAATCACAGTATTCTCTAGTGCATGGATCTGAGAACAAAAGCCTACAACATTCTTTTTGGAATAACTTTCAACAAACCTAGAAAGAATAAAATTCTTCAAATTACTGCAATCAAATTTTGAGGTACGTACTCGAGGAAATTAAAATTTTATTTTTTGAACATTTGGAGGTCAATCTCAGGTTTTTCTATCTTGGCCTATGAAATGCATTTTTGAATATGAGATAGAATTTTGTGAATATGTTTGCCAATTCCATAGGTTTGGCATCGTGATCAGGGTATCCGGAGTTCGAAATACGAGAACAGACTATCCTCCCTAGACCTCGCAATGAACCTGCTAGACAAATGTCTAATCCTGCATCAACCACCCGGAGGAGGTGCCCACTGTAATGGGAGCTGTTAATACTGCCAATCACCAAAGGCTGCCAATATCTAAACCAGAGAAATTTGGTCAAGTGTGATTATGTACCTAACAAACTTGAAACTGTTTAATTCCAGAACAAGATGGATTACATCAAAGGGTACTTCTACAACATTACAGAAAATGAAAAGTATTCCAGACTAAGTACACTCTAAGCAGGGTATACTTAGGTTTTGTTCATACACTAGATGTTCAAAAAGTGATCATCTAACATTAGAGAGACTGACAGTATTTTTTGGGAGCTATTTCATTCAATCCTTACAGTATAAGTATACAGATGACAGATTCATCGAACCGGTTTACCCTTTACTAGCACATATACAACTTCGAGTCATGGTACCCTGCCTGGGCACACACTTCCAACAATTCACTTCCCTTGAAAAGCTAACGGGAAGATGACAAAGGCATATGTAATTCATCTTCTATGACTAATTACACTAAAGCCACAGATGTAATGATCTATTCTGACATATACAACACCAGTGTGAACAACAAAAAGAGAGCATGCCAATCCCTGACGCACCAGAAAAAGGAAGTGATCAGGCTTTCGCTGCATTTCCCATCAATTAGAAGTTACCTGTATATCTTTCTTCCTCAACCTTATCGTCTTTTGTCCGTATTGCTGTTTTTGAGTGGGATCCACTAGTCTTAAGCGTGAGATTACATAGGCTAAAAGTTCTTCACGATGAGAAAAGGTGAAATCCAAATGTGCATACTCAAACTCGTTGTATGATACCTCCACGCCTGAATCCCTCATCAACTTATAGTGCTTTCTCACCATAGAGGGGTGGATCACCTTGTCTTTCCGCCCAGCAACAAGATCAACAGGAACATCAATAAGCCCGTAGTATTCCCCCAAGTCCAATGGCTTGGGAGAACCATACACTTCCATATTGGCAGCTGCACTCCCGTAATCAAACATTATAAATTTTCCAGCCCGCTTCATCTGTGCCAGGTGAAGAGCCACAAGAAATGAAACTCCTGGCATGTCATTCATATTATAGTGTGGTAATCCTATCACTCCAATCCAGTTTGAGCTGTCTCCACCGACAACGTAACTCATTAGGGTCTGAACAAGTCCTCCAACTGCAGGGTAATTATGGAAGTCCCGTGCCAACTTGTTGAGGAGCATACGGAAAAATCTGGTTGGTATATAGAAGGCAGGCACAAAAGGTGCCAGTACAGGAGCCAGCAGACGGAAGAGGTACTCCACCACTGTAAACACAAAGGTGGAATCATCATGGAAGCCAGCAGGTGATAATAAAATCAACCTCGATAGTCTATGCGGCTTTTCTTCAATCTGGCGCGTAATGACATACAACAAAATAGCAGCTCCTCCCAAGCTATGGCAAATTGTGCACAGTTTGTAAGGCTGATCATTATTGGTTTCTTCCTGCAGAACAGGCTGGCTAGACTTCAATTCAGAAGTTTTTACGTCATGAATTTTCTCAATCATTGCAGGTATATCGTCAGTCCCATGCTCATTGATGGAGTAATGCCAATACCTGCAATAGATTACAACCTCAAGTTACAGAGGTAATATTGCACTTTGAATGGATACATTAATTAAAATATGAGGGAGAACTCTAATCCGAATAAATTTGAAGGTGGTGAGGTTCCATAAGATGAGTGACCAACAACATTCACCCAGGAACTTAACTGCCTTGAGGAAATCTTCTTGTCAACATGCTCCCTGGAAACCAAACCACGAAAGTTCCCAAGGAAAACATCATAACCTGAAGAGAACAACAGAAGATAAATAACTAAAAGCAAAAAGGAACTCGTGGGGGCTGGTAAAGAATCCTGGAAACAGAAGGGTCTGATATATATTAGAAACAGAAATTACTCAATGAAAAGACAACAAACCTTGATCAAAAGCTGCAAAAGCTGGAGAACCGACAACTCCGTTGGATACCCAACTGGAAAAGGCAACAACTTATTAAGGGTACGAAAGCGATATAACAAAGCGCACTATATAATAAGTGCTTTGTAAAAATAGAACTAGGAGAAAGGGGGAAAAGAGAAAGAAGCAAGATAAAAATGAATAAGGATATTATTGATTTATTCCAAAATGAAACCAAAACCCATTTGTAAGTCAATCTCTATCAAAACTAGAGTCCCCCAATACAAGCCAAACTGATTTAAACCCCTCTCCCCTTCTCTCCCTTTTTCAACACTGTTATTCACATACAAAGCATTTATTTTTAAATATCACAGTTTAAAAGACCTAGTGAGTTTGAACTTGTTCAATTTTATACAGATCTACTCACCAAAACAGTAAATGAAGTAATAAGGTATCTCTTTTGAATAAGTAGTATGATTTAGGTGTTGCATTTATTCTTTGCTAATGATATGGTCATCTTCTATGGGGCAAACGAGGAGGAGGTGAGGGTTTACTCTTTGTGCTGCTTTGTTTTAAGGCAATGTCTGGATTGAAGATGAACTTGGCCAAAAGTGAACTGATTCTTATGGGGGAGGTGGGGGATGCTGAGTTAGGGTATGATCTTTGTCCTTTGAGTCTGGGTTAAAGTATGATCTTTGTCCTCTGTCTACTAGGGTTACCCATGGGTCTTCCTTTAAAGCTAAGGCTGCTTGGGACGGGGTGGTGGAGAGGTTTTAGAAGAGACCAGCCTTGTGAAATAGGGGATTTCTTGAGAAAGGGTTTTTTTTTTCTTTTTTTTTTTTTTTTGGGGGTGGGGGGGAGTTTAAGTATCATCTGGCGGTGGTTTGGAAGGAGACATGTGCCCCAATGAAGACGGGTGAGCTGGAGATTTGGGCTCCAATCTCTTTCAATAGAGCCCTATTAAGAAAATGGTTGTGGAGATCTGCCTTGGAGAGGAGTAGTATGTGGCAGAGTGTGATAGAGTGGACGTATGGTTTAGGCATGGTGAGTGGCTCTTAGATAATGTTAGGGGTTCTTATGGGTTAGATCTTTGGAAGAACATTATCAAAGTGAGAGAGTATGGTTTGCGGTGCTGTTTTGGCATGAATCATGGGGTGGGCACAGACCTCTAATAGATGAATTCCCACGGTACAGAAAGTTGTGTATCCAGATGACTTGATGGAGGACTGTTGGTTTGCTTTCTCCTCTGGTGGAGCATGTTACCCCCTTGTTTAGGAGAGCCCTACAAACCTTTTGAGTTAGTTGACAGCTTGTTTGAGAAGTTTGAGGATTGCAAGGTTCAAGTTGGGCTAGAAGATTAATTGTTCTAGAAAGGTCTTGAAAAGGTGTGTTCTCACTCTCTTCTTACTATGGGCGTCTTGTCAGGAATTGGCTTTGGAAAGAGATTTAGTGTACTAAGCCCTATATCCTTTACTCAGCTTTCGTTGTCAACTGGGTGATGCACCAATTTGTCAGGGAGCCTTTTGTTTCTTCGAGTACACCTCTCCCTTTTGCCTAAAGACAGCAGAAGAAACATTTGCTGCCTTAATATGCTTGAAATCCTACAAAACTGCGCCAGAATGAAATCAATAACTCAGAGGAGGGAGGATGAGGGGGATCTAAGTTGGTAACAGAAAAGAAGAGAGAGGAGGGGGGTGGAGGAGGAAGATGATTTAGGTGTTGCATTTATTCTGTGCTAATGATATGGTCATCTTCTACGGGCCAGACGAGGAGGAGGTGAGGGCTTTACTCTATGTGCTGCTTTGTTACAATGCGATGATTGGATTGAAGATGAACTTGGCCAAGAGTGAGCTGATTCTTATGGGGGAGGTGGGGGATGTTGATTAACGTATGATCTTTGTCCTCTGATTCTGAGTTAAAAGTATGATCTTTGTCCTCGTCTACTAGGGTATCCCATTGGGGTCTTCCTTTAAAGCTAAGGCTGCATGGAATGGGGCAGTGGAAAGGTTTGAGAAGGGCCGGTCTTGTGGAATAGGCAATATCTGATGAGGGATTTCTTGAGAAAGGGCTTTTTCTTTTCTTTTCCCAGGGGGGTGTGTTGTCAAGGTTGTCAAGAGAGGAGTTTAAGTATCATCTGGTGGTGGTTTGGAAGGAGACGTGTGCCCCAATGAAGAAGGGTGAGCTGGAGATTTGGGATCCAATCTCTTTCAATAGAACCCTATTAAGGAAATGATGGTGGAGATTTGCCTTGAAAAGGTGTAGTGTGTGGCAGAGGGTGATAGGGTGGACGTCTGGTTTAGGCAGGGGCAAGTGGCTCTTAGGTGATGTTAGGGGGTTCTTATGGGGTAGGACTTCGGAAGAACATTATCGAAGTGAGAGAGTATGGTTTGCAGTGTTGTTTTGGCATGAATCATGGGGTGGGCATAGAAGAGAGGAGCTCCCACTGTATAGAAAGTTGTGCATCTGGATGCCTTGATGGAAGATTGTTGGTTCGTCTTCTCCTCTGGTGGAGCATGGTCCCCCTCATTTAAGAGAGCCTTACCAGCCTGGAGTTTGAGTCAGTTGAAGGGTTGTTCGAGGATTGCAAGGTTCAAGTTGGGCTAGAAAATTCATTGCTCTGGAAAGGTCTTTAAAAGGGGTGTTCTCACTCTCTTCTTACTATGGGCGTCTTGTCAGAAATTGGACGTGACCGTCCCTTGGAAAGAGATTTAGTGTACTAAGTCCTGTATGCTTTACTCAGCTTTCGTTGTCAATTGGGCATGGATCAAAATTTCATTTAGTTTCATTGGAAACGACTGAAACATTTTGGTTTTGCAGGAAACCGAAGCGAAACAGTGATGAATTTACGAAATTCCACAGATTCAATGGAAATGACATCGTTTCGGTGTGTTTCGACCGAAATGACATAGTTTCGATGGAAACTATGTGGTGATTCGAAACATAGCAGTGAATCTCTACTACTACAATGTCAAAGCTAAGGATCAAAATTTCATTTTGAAGGGTCCTTTCGATGGGCTTAGAAACGGAAACGTTTCAAAAACATGATGGAAGCAGAGAAAAAATGAAAAACATAAATAAACATAACTTAATGTCCATTAATATGTAATTTTAATGCTAATATAACAATAATAAAACATGTTTAAGAGATATATATTCATTGGGACTATAGAAATAGAAATAGAATTGAGTAGTAACTAGTAAGTGATAATGTAAATTGAAAAATAGACAATAAAATGAGCAAACATGTCAAGTTTTCATATAGCAACATCTAAATATCTACAAAAATTATGTCTTTTCCTTTCCTTTTGTTATATCTTTTCATTTTGATGCCATATCTACAAAAAAAAAAAATTCACAATCACTACTAAAATTCACCCTCTTAAGTTATACATAAACAACTAAAATTAACTATAAATTATATGTCCAATATTTTTTTTCATATTCAAAATATGTATTTCAATTATTCCCTCTTAGCCTAGCTATCTAAGTGGAAGAGATTTTTATTAAAAAAAATTGAGCTTTTTTTAATAAACCAAAATTTAAAAAGTTCAATAAAAATATTGTAAATTTATTTAGTGCATGTATATATGACATTAACAACTATAAATATTTTTTTAACATAAAATCTATATTTTACTCTAATTCAAATTAGTAATAATGTTTATATTTGTTAAACCTATTATATATATATATATAATTTTTTTTTTCTTACTCAATAGATGAAAGGGCCAAAGCCCTATTTTTATATTTTAAACAAACTACTTATAACATAAACATAAATCTAAATCTAAATCACTCACTTTGGCCGCAGGGATAGAGGCAACATAGTTTCCATTGTCTGACTACCACAGAGAGAGAGAGAGAGAGAGAAGGCGGAAGAGATCCAGGTTTGCCCAAACCCAATCATCGTTTTTTGATTTTTTGTAATAAAAGAAGAAGATTCGAGCAAATAAGATGTTATATGGAGTACTGGACAGCTGGACCTGCGTCCTGGAGGAGCCTGAATAGCCAAAATCCAAGCCTAGATCTGAACTTCTAAAGGAGTGGAAGAGGTTCCCTCTTTGTCTTCTATCTCTCTCTAGCTTTCTTTGAAAATTTTGCTTTTATTGCTTCTTTTCTCAGATTTCACGGGCTTTGACACTATAGGAGCAAAGATTCTCCGCTATGTTTCGAATCACCACATATTTTTCTTTGAAACTATGTTGTTTCAGTCGAAACACACCGAAACGATGTCGTTTCTATCGAATCCCTGGAATTTCATAAATCCATCAATGTTTCGCTTCGGTTTCCAGCAAAGTTGAAATGTTTATGTTGTTTCCAACAAAACAAAACGAAATTTTGATTTATGGTCAAAGCCCGTAAAATCTGAGAAAAAGAAGCAATATTTAACAATGAATCTGACACCAAAGCAAAAATTTTCAAAAAAAGCTAGAGAAAGAAATAGAAATCAAGAGGGAACCTCTTCCACTCCTTCAGAAGTTCAGATCTAGGCTTCGGTTTTGGCGATTCAAGCTCCTCCAGAATGCAGGTCCAGCCGTCCAATACTCCATGTAACATCTTCTTTCTTCTCTTCTTCTTTGCTCGAATCTTCTTCTTTTATTGTAGAAAATCGAAAAACCCACATTGGGTTTGGGCAAACCCAAATCTCTTCCCCCTTCTCTCTCTCTCTCTCTTCATGCGGCAGTCAGACAGTGAAAACTCTATTATTTCTCTTCCTTTGGCCAAAGTGAGTGATTTAGATTTAGATTTAGATTTATGTTTATGTTTATGTTTTTATGTTATAATTAATTTGTTTAAAATATAAAAATGGGACTTTGGCCCTTTCAACTATTGAGTAAATATATATATCTATAATATTCTAATAGGTTATAGGTTTAACAAATATGAACATTATTACATTATTACTAATTTGAATTAGAGTAAAATATAGATTTTATGTTAAAAAAATATTTATAGTTGTTATTGTTATATATACATGCACTAAATAAATTAATTATCTTTTTTTATTGAACTTTTTAAATTTTGATTTATTAAAAAGCCTCATTTTTTTTTAAATAAAAATCTCTCCTACTTAAATAGTTAGGCTTAGAGGGAATAATTGAAATAAATATTTTGAATATGAAAAAAAATGTGGACATATAATTTATACTTAATTTTAGTTGTTTATGTATAGCTTAAGAGGGTGAATTTTAGTAGTAATTGTAAACTTTGTTTTGTAGATATAGCATCAAAAGGAAAGGATACGACAGAAGGAAAGGAAGGACGCATAATTTTTGTAGATGTTTAGACGTTGCTATATGAAAACTTGACATGTTTGCTCATTTTATTGTCTATTTTCCAATTCACATTATCACTTACTAGTTACTACTCAATTCTATTTCTATTTCTATAGTCTCAATGAATATATACCCCTTAAACATGTTCCATTATTGTTATATTAGCATTAAAATTATATATTAATAGACATTAAGTTATGTTTTTCATTTTTTCTCTGTTTCCATCATGTTTCCAAAACGTTTCCGTTTCCAAGCCCACTGAAACGATCTTTCAAAATAAAATTTTGATCCTTGCAACTGGGTGATGCACCAATCTGTCAGGGGTTTTTTGTTTCTTGGAGCAGGCCCTCCCCTTTGCTTGATCTCGTACTTGTGGTGAGAAAGACATAGGAGGTCTTTTGAAGGCGAGGAATGTTTTGTTCCGAGTCTTAAGAGCATCTTCCTTGTCCCTTTACATTTTTCCAGAAGGAGGCATCTCCTTTCTCTTTATCTTCTTTCGTTTATATTTTTGAGGATTGTGGATTGGGTGTATAGTCCTTTGTATACTTCGTGTGTACAGAGTTAAACTGTCTTATGTGGCATCTTTCTCTATAATATTTTTTGTTACTTAACCAAAAAAAAAAAATTTCCTTATGTAAAACTTATATTGTTACATAAAGTACCTAGACCTCCATGCAATGTTCCAAGAAATCAACAGCGGGCCAACATTCCAAAGTCCACACAACCTCAGCTTTACATCAAGCACCATGAAAGTGACCGTCCATCAAAACTAACTTATGATTGAGGTACCAACATTGCATGAAACAAAGCCTGCAAGAAACACCATGAAATTCCATAGACTAGTACCATCCATGCAGTAAGCATGCAACATATCTCTCCAGATCCATACATTACAATATGGTACACATTCTACTTGCAATGGTTCATGGTCAACATTCCAGTTAGTCCAACTCCTAGTACTCAATGTCCCTTATCCATAGAGACCATCCCACCTTGGAATGCTCTATCCAAAAAAAAAAAATGACGTACACCAATCACTACTCTCCAGATATCCTAAAACAAACTGTTTCTGTTAAGCAACTTTCTTTACATTATTTGGCCACCATCTTTGCTAATAGGATATCCAGTAAACGATACACTCCATGAATGGGAGAGGACAAATTTGGAGGCTTCCAACTTTGTATGTTCTGCAATATAAAGGCTCTACTTTGAACAACCAATCATGGGTTAGCAATACCTAAAATACTTCCAGCAGCGAGGTATGGAAACTTGCACATGTTATGTGGAACATCACTAAATAAGAACTAAGAAATATGAATAGAAAACATTGTTACAAAAACAATCCTTAGTGTTGTCAATCGTGAGGTATCTCTAAAAAAAATAGGTTTCATCTTCCCGAATTTTCTTTTCAATAGAAGAATGAAAAAACACTAGAATAGAGAAAACATCGTAGAATAGTCTGAGATCTCTGAGTAAGTGGAAAGTGATAAAGGAGTGAAAGAAAGGAAAAGATAAAGAGGACAACATTAAGCTGCTTACTATTGCAGGGGCTCAAAGCTAGGATTCTTTGCCATTAACACCCTGCCCCGCCTGAGAGGCCCCCTTTCGCTTTGCTTATTTTCTCTATGTGTGTGGGGTAGAGTGGGAGGTGAGTAGTCAAACCTGTGGAGGGTAACCCTCTGAGAAGTTAACGGCAGACGCTGTCTAGGCGGAGAACCATCGGAGGTGGAAGAGAGAGAGTTGAGGCGGTTCTAAGAAGAGAGAGTGGGGCAGTGTCCCAAAGAGTTTGGAGAGATTTTGGAGAGGTTGGTGATGGGCATTCAATGTGGAATGAATGTCTTGTCAATGGCGAATGAAGGCCCCTTTATATAGGTGAGGGAGATACTTCATGATTGGTCATTCAGTTGTCGAGATTTTCGGTAATTGGCTCCTCAGACCTGAGACGGAGCCCTTTGTTGATTGGTTGCTCAGTCTGAGGCTTCTCGAAGACCGACATTCTGAATGTCAACTCTGTAACTCTGTAGGCGACAGTGATTTAGATGGTTCAGGCATTAAATGTGCTTTGTCATTTGCTTGGAGATCCCTCTCTCTCTAAGACCGGCCGAAAGGCAAGGCTCCTCGGCAAACCCTCAACTCTAGCCTCCAATCCACTTGTCTCCTGATGATCCCGCGCGAAAGTCCCTAGGTCCTGCTCCCAACCTAGATTATGGAGAATTATGCTAAGTATGGAAATGTGCTCGGCAGAGAGGTTCCATGGCCGAGCCAGGAGGTGCTGAGCGCAAAGCCGTAAGCAAACATTACGGAGGAGGTGTCCCGAGGTCACCTGTAGGCGAGGGACTCTTGATGCCTTAGTTCGGAGGAGGCGTTCATGCCTTAGCTCAGAGGAGGCACTCTTTGCACTATCCTTGATGGGTGAGTTGAGTTGGTGCACACGTCGCCTCGGTGGGCTGCCACATGGAGTCAAAGTGTGGGAGGAGGAGCGGTACGGAGGAGTGGTGAGTTGCTGGAGTGTCCTTATATGGAGTGGAGCTGGACACTTGTATCTACAATATGTTCCTTGTGCGTGTGCCCTCATTAATACTGAGGGTGCGCGCACACACTATTGGAGAGACATCAGCAAGTTCGAGAAAGAGCGGGTGGATGCTGAGTGAAGTGGAGCGGAGTGGAGTGGAGCGAGAGGTTCCAGCCGAGGCGGCCCAGTCCCCTGGTAATCTAGGTGACCCAGCGTCACTAGTTTCCGTTGAGGCTTGCTTCTCCAACCGTGGTTCATGATTTGTCGTGGTAAGTGTTTGGACGAGGTGCTGCATAGGTGTGGGTCTTCATAGTTTCTGATTGCCGAGATTGATTGTTGTGGCTGACCGAGGTTTGCCAGAGGTTTGTTGTCGAGATTGCAAAATCTAGGCTTTGGTCGAGCTGCGAAGTGCTTCGCCAAGGTACCCAGCTGACTGGGGTTGTTATAGTTGATTTGCCGAAGCCAGAGATCGCAAGGGGTCGATAGACTTGTTAAGGGAGCTTGCCGAGGGGGGATCCACCGAGTGGTCGATGTGACTTGGAGTTGTGCGCACTAAGTGTTTGGTGAAGTGCTCCAGTCGGTTTGGGCGAGGGGTTTCACCGAGCAAGGGGCTTAGGTGAGGGAAGGGGGGGTTGTGGGCGAGGGAGACGGGGGGCCGAGGGGTGTGGGGAGGGGTTGACTGAAGTTGGGGGAGGCATTGACTAGCAGAGGGATTGTTGGGTCAGTTTGAAATTTTTTTTCAGTGATTTTGAGGGATGGCTAGTCAAAGGCAGCCGAGACATGCTGTTGCCTCTCGTGAGGGGAAATATTTGAGCTTGAAGCGACGTAAAGGTGAAGATCCTCCTTTTGTTCTTGGGGCTCACCATTGGTATCGGGTCTCGTATTTGAAAGGTGATAAGTTTTGGGATTTCTTTAAAACATTTAATGATTATGCCCCTTGTCTAGTGGATGCAATTTCATTATTTCCCGACGCTGAGCAGGAGCAGAGGAGTTGATTATGCCAAAATCGGTGCACTGTTTCTGTGTTGAGCAGGGGGACTTTCCGTACAGCTTTTCTTGGTATGAGGGTTATGTTAACCCTTACAGAGGGATGAATGTGTGGATGCGTAAGTTTTGGAAGATGAGGCATCGGCGGAGTTGTTACAGAAGGCTCACATTTTGCATGCTATTCGGAGCTCGACAGAGTGCTGTATTTCGAGAGACAGGGGTTGGCTATCCACTATTATATCACGGTGAAGTACTGATACCTATACTTTTATTACTCATTGGGGGGAGCTATGCTCGACAGTGGAGGATGTCTATGGATTGATGCAGTTGGAGTTATTCGGCCAGGTGTCCTTCGACAGCTTAGTATTGAGTGGCGGGGAGTAGGAGGCCTAAGACGCTTTGAGGGTGGCCGAGCAGACGACGAAGGCTAGGTCGAAGAGTTCTTTTGGTGGTTGGATCTACTACTGGTATCGAGATTTGAGGAGTGGTGATCCTAGCGACAGTGAGGCTGGCATTGATGGGCTGAGTTTGAGGAGTCCCCATTATTTAGCTGGATTTATTGCTTGTTGGCTCGCCAGATATATTTTTGACGGACCTTCTCAGGACGGGATCAACTTGTGAGTCTTTCCTCTTGCAGCGGTGCTTGCGTCGGGGAAGTCACTGCCCCTTGCCCCTTTATTTCTCGGGACATTATTTCACTGCCTTGACTTGGTGAAGTCTTCTTCTGCGAGATCGTTGGGGAGGTTTGATGTCCCTACTTACATCTTGGTGTCATTCCTACTTATATTTTTCTATGAGCAATTCCCTTTTGCTGCCCCTAGACCGTGGCAACAGAATTCGACGAACGAGAGTGTTCCACTTTTTTTGCAATGGGGGAATCGGTTGCCGCAGCGGCCGTTGACTGAGGTGATTGATGATGAGCGCCAGTTTAGATTTCGGCCTTATGTTGACGGTTTGGAGGGGATAGATGGTTTGGATATATATCAGGGGGAGGATCAAGCAGTCGATGTTGACCGGCCCGAGGGATATTCCGGATTTCGGTTGGTACAAGTGGGTATTATGATTCCGTCGTTTTTGCCAGCTTTGCATGAGACTGGGAGCTACGGTGTGGAGGTGTATAATACACATCGGGTGGCTCGACAGCTTGGGTTTGATTTGGTGGCCCTACGACGTATAGAGCCATTGAGCTTATCAGGTGCTTGCCAGCACTTTTTGTTTGAGAGAGTGGATCAGTCTTTTCGGGGAGTTTCAGGTATGACTCTTCCCGGGGGCAGTAGAGTAGGAGTGGCTAGTGCAGGTTGGAGGCTATTCTGGAAACGGAATCTCGGGGACTTCCATTCCTATGTGCTTATTGAGCCTGTTGAGCTGCATGTCTCTGCCATTTACTCAGAGGATCATTCTTTGTTGCTACCAGCGGTGAATGATCCACTAGCTGTGGACCGGGGTGAGAGATCATTCTATGTGAAGTCGACGATCCCCAGACTGATAGGAGGTGAGGGTTTGCCAGAGTATAGTGGGGGGTGGAGTCAAAAGCGGGCTGCAAGCCCAGGAGTTGCGAGGGGCATTCCGGCAAAAAAGAGAGTAATTTTTTTTATTTTTTATTTATTTTTTATTGTGGCTAAGGCATATAACTAATACTTTTATTTGACAATAGGTTTCAAAAGAGGCGAGAACACCGCGACTTAGCAATGCTGGAGGTTTGCCTACGTCGGCTAACACTTTGGAGCTAATAGGCGATCTGCTACAGGATGTGGTGAGAGTGGAGTGCGTAGCATTGGAGGAGGATTGGGCAGGTTCTAGAAATGTAGGATCTACTTCAGGGGATCGTGTGGATTCTATAACTTCTCCTGAGGCTGACGACTCAGAGTCGGACGGAGAGGGATCAGAGGTGGCAGGTGGGGATGAGGATTGGATGGCCGAGATTGAGGCCAGATGTAGAGCAGAGCTGGCTGCCATAGGTTTGAGGGAGTTGCCGCCTTATAATTCTACTAGTATTCATTACTCGCCTGGTTCACCTGGTCCATTGCCTGCGGTATTTCCTTCGAGGAGTGTTACTTCTACTTCTGAGTCAGCTAGTTCGAGGTGCTTTGTTGTCCCTGCCTTTTCGTCTATTTTTTCGTCGCCTGTGGTGTCCCCTACTCCTGGTGCCGGAGTTAGCTAGACAGTTTCTGCGACATCATTGAGGGCTATTCCCGGTGTGCACCAAACACCGGTTTTTGTAGGCATGTCTTCTGCATCTGTGGCTACTGATTCTATTGTGGAGGCCACTACCGTAGGATCATCTTCTGTATCTTTGCCGGCCATCACGTTGTCCTCGAGATCACGAGGGGGTGTGGGACTTGAGCCTGCAGTGTCGGTTGTGGAGGCGATTGCTGTTACCCCTGTTCCCGACACTATCGAGGTTATTCGCAGAGGGGGAGGCACAGTTACATTACGAGAGGCAGGTAAGGAGGTTGTGTTGTTGCCTACTGTTTTGTTTGCGGAGGTGAGGCCTTATGTCCATCGTCTCTTGCTTCGAGTTCTGGAGAGCCGGCCTGATACGTTCATGGAGATTGCTCGGAGGGGTGCTTGGTTTCGGAGGACCATCTTGGAGGCTCTTGGAGATTATTTGGGTATTCTAGAGAAGACGAGATTGGGTGACACTTCAGAGGCGCGTTTAGAGGAGTTGCTGGTTATGGTGGGTGATTTGAAGTCGACTCCGCTGCGTCTTGATTGGTTGGAGCGGCGTATCCAGGCGATGGCGAGGCAGGTGAAGAAGGTTTTGCTTGATAAGGAGTTGGGGATCGTTGATGAGAAATTGACTGAGGTGAGACTCATTCTGAAGAAGCTAGAGGCGAAGAAGAGAGGCATAGAGACGACGCGGACTGAGTTGGGAGAGGGTCCTGAGGGGGCCTTTAGCATGGATGGGCACGCCGCGCAGGGCATTGTGCGAGTATGAGTGTGGGTATAATTTGTGTAATGATCAATCTCAATGTAATCCTCTTTTAGTGTAATCGATCCACAGTTTGGTTCTTCTTGCATTTTTTATCCATTATGCATCTTTGAGAGAGTGGAGATAATCGTGATTGGATGCTTGTTTGCCTTAACTGCCTTAGTCTTGTGTAAGCGGTCTTGTCTTGTGTTTTGTTAGACTGTCGAGTTGTCCCGTCAACGCTTTTTGCAGCGAGTGATCATGTCAAGACTTTTCAGAAACTTTGCATGAGGCGTTTGCTGTCCATTGATGAGTCTTATTGAGCTGAGGGTGAGCTTTTTAGTGACAAGTCTCTTCAGTGGCTTTCGTTTGTCGCCTTGTAGCAAGAATTGCTAGTACTTTCACGTGCTAAGTTAAGGGGATTGGGTATAAATTAGGGGGGGGGGGGTATAGTGGTTGAAGTATTGTGGGAGTTTATCTAATCAATTCTTCTCATGGTTGGGAGGTTGTTCACTTTCGAATATGGAGATGTGAGCTTTGAAGCTGGTTTTTATGGGATAGGCGGTGTTAGAAATTGCTGCATCGCAGGGCCCACCTCTTTCTCAATGAAGGAGGAGGGCTAGATGGTGGAAGTCTTTGCCTTTAAGGCCCTCTTCTTCTGCCCTCCTTGGAATGAGAGGCGCGGGGACGCAGAGGGGCCTATGGAGGTGAGTCGAGGGACGACCATGTCCTGCATCTCCTTAATGCT
The DNA here is from genome assembly GCA_033060915.1 of Euryodendron excelsum. Taxonomy (NCBI): domain Eukaryota; kingdom Viridiplantae; phylum Streptophyta; class Magnoliopsida; order Ericales; family Pentaphylacaceae; genus Euryodendron; species Euryodendron excelsum. Next base: position 18,961,734 of record CM065394.1, on the reverse strand, counting down.
CTCTGCAGGGGCTGTTTTGGGAGGGCCTTTGGCTATTTTTCTTGGGCTCCTGCCTTTCTGTTGGCGTGGAGGAGAAGAGAGAGATGGGTCAGGGGAGTGGCTGAGGCGGCTCTTTTTGCAGTGCTTTGGCTCTTTGGTCCGGTGCTCCAAAGAGCCCTCTTGGATTGAGAGGCGTCGGGAAAATGCCCAGACCGTTTTGGGGTGATGATCCGTTAGAGGGTGTACACTAGGACAAGGCAGCAGAATCCTTGTCACCTGTCTTACCCTCGTAGTCCTCGGAGCACGCCTTGGGGTGGCTTGGGGTTGAGGTTGCATTTCGTTGGAACGTTTGTTCGTTGGTCGTCTTTGGAGCAACAAATTACCAAAGGAGCATCCTCATCTTAGGGAGATGACGGGAGCCCCCTGGTTTTTCCAGAGAGTGGACCTTCGAAGAGATGGGGGGCTCCCTCTTCGTTGGGCGAGTTTGTTGTAATAGTTGAGGCAACCGGTCCTCGAGCCCTCACTAGTAGTAAGTGAGTCAATGAGTTTGTTATAATAATTGATTCTTGTAATGATGAGATCCTCGGAATGCTGGGATATGTATTTATAACCGAGCAGTGCAATAAAATGTTTGCAACTTCGCTTCTAATAAATGTATTGGTAGGAGTATGAAAAAGTCTTCAGTGGGAAATGTGTTTGGAGATAATGGGGATAATAACTGTTGATAAATTAAATTGGAATGGAGAAGAATTCATAATGAATCTTTTGGAGATACATGAAAATTCTGAAGACACATTGGAGATTCTTTGAACACAATATCCATTTGCAATTATAGATAGTATTTCTTAAGCCACTTGGTGTTAATAGGAGACATGAGGTCATTGGAGCCTGGCTTTGAAATTTTGTAGTATCCATTTTCATTTGCCTCTTTGACCACGAAAGGGCCCTCCCATTTTGGGGAGAATTTGAGAGCCGAAATACCCCTCATGACATATTGGGCTGCTCGCAAGACTAGGTCTCCTTATTAAAATTGCCGAGGCGTACGAGGGCGTCGTAGGCTTTAGATATGCGAGTCTGATATGTTTGGAGGTTGGCTTGAGCTTGATCTGACCGCTCATCCAATGCCTCGAGCTCTGCTGGTCTGAGGTCGTTAAAGACCTCGCTTTTGAGGGCCATTCGAGCCGAGGGGACCGCTATCTCGACGGATAGTACAGCCTCGGTGCCATAGACTAATGAGAACGGAGTCATCTGGGTAGGTCTTCTTTTGGAGGTCCGATAAGCCCAAAGTGCCATGGGGAGGGCGTGGGCCCAATCTTTTTGAAAATCTTCCAGTGTTCGACTTAGAATTTTGATGAGGGTTTTATTGGTGGCCTTGGCCTGACCATTGCCTTGGGGGTAGTACGGTGTCGACTTGTGGTGATTAACCTCGTAGGAGGCTAGGAGTTGCCCCACGTGTCGCTTGACAAAGGGTGTGCCATTGTCGGAGAGGATGACCTTGGGCATACCGAATCGAAAAATAATACTTTTCCGAATGAAGTTTGAAACTGCTGCTCCGTAGCCGTTCTGAGAGGGATGGCTTCCACCCACTTAGTGTAAAGTTCGGTGGCCGTGATTATCCATATATGTCCCCGAGAGGTGGGGCAATAGGCCTTATGAGATCCATGGCCCAAGTGTGGAATGACCATGGGTGCCGAGGGCGCGGAGGTCAACTGCTGGAGCATGGATGAGGTCGCCATTCACTTGGCAAGCTCGGCATTGTTTTGCGTGGGCGAGGGCGTCAGCCTCCATTGTCGGCCAGTAGTAGCCAAGGTGGATGAGTTGCTGGTATAGCTTGGTGCCTCCCTAGTGTTCAGTTTCATGAGTTCGTTTAAGAACTTCCTAGATATCTTTCTCATTTAGGCAGCGGAGGGGTTGTCCGTGGAAACCTTGGCGGTAAAAAGACTCCTCATGGATGAAAAAGTGTGGGGCTCTCTTTTTTACTTGGGCTGAATCAGCGCAGTTGGCGGGGAGGGATCCTTCCTGGAGATAGTCTATGTAGGGTTATCGCCAACCAGTGAAAGCTTCTACAAAGCTGCATTCGACTTTGGAGGGTTGTTGCTCTTGGCACGCGAGGCATTGGCTTTGGGCCTCAGTGGCATCCTTGGACATGGAGGGCCAGTAGTAGCCTTGGCGTTGCAGGTGGCGGTAGAGGCTCACCTCGCCTGTACTGCAAGACTTTTCATGTATGAGATGGAGCTTGATCTTTGCTTCCTCAAGGTTTATGCATCGAGCCAGGATTCCTCCTGGTCCGCGGTAGTAGAGCACCCCTTGGTATATGATAAAGTGCTTGAGCTCGTTAAGGGGGATTTTTCCTTGAGGATTTTGAAGTTTTGCTATAATTTGTGCTCACCAATCTTGAGGATCAGGTTCAGGGAGTATCATGGCCACTAAATACGGAAGGGTTCTTTTGAGCTCTTCAATTTTTGTAGGTGCCTCACTTACCTCTACTTTGGAGGCGAGGGTGGCGAGAGCGTCAGGATGACGATTGTTGGACCTTAGAGCGTGTTCGATACGAATGGCGTCGAACTTGTTTATCAGCCTCTAGGTTATGGTCTTATAGGAGGCGAGGGCTGGTTCTTTAATGGCGTAATCTCCACTCGTCTGTTTGACCACCAGCTTGGAGTCGCCTTTGATGCACATGTGTGTTGCTCCGAGGTTGAGTGCAGCGAGGAGGCCGAGTACGAGTGCTTCGTATTCAGCCTCGTTGTTGGAGTACATGAATTTGAGTTTGTAGGAGAGGTTTATCTCGGCCCCTTGTGGCAAAGTTAGAACAATTCCTGCACCTCCTCCTTCAGAGCTAGAGGATCCGTCGAAACTGAGAGCCCATTCTCCTTCAGAGGAGGCCATTGCTGCTTGAAAGTCATCTCCTGGGAGTTCTTCAGATGGGGGCTCGTATTCCCCGCTCGGGAAGTGGGCTAGGAGGTCAGCTAAGGCTTGACTCTTTACTGCCTTCGGTGCTTTGCAAATGATGTCGCACTCGGCAAGAGTGAACAACCATCTTACTGGCCTTTCTGTGAGTGCTGGGCGGGTGAGTAGGAAACGAATAGGGTCACATTTGGTGATAAGGTACATTGTGTAGGCGAGGAGGTAATGGCGCAGCTTTTGAGCAGTGAAGACGAGGGCGAGACAATGGCGTTCGATCGGGGAGTAACGTGCCTCAGTTCCCTGAATTACTCGACTGATATAGTATACAGGGCGCTCGACCCCATCTACTTCCTGGGTTAAGAGTGCACCGATGGAGCAGGGGGTGGAGGTGATGTAGAGGAGCAAAGGCTTGCCTTGTTAAGGTAAGGTCATGGTGAGAGGGAAGTTAAGGCCGTCTTGACTCTTTCGAAGGCTCCTTGGTGATCTTCCTTCCAGACAAACGTGGCATCCTTCTTAAGGAGAGAGCTGAAGGGTTAGGTGATTTCTGCCATGGCTGGTATGAACCTCCAGAGGTAGGATGCTTGGCCGAGGAAAGTTCGGAGTTCATCGGGGTTTGTTGGCCGAGGCATTCCCTTAATGGCGGCCAGTTTTGATGGGTCGGGGTCGATACCATGGCGATGCATCACACAATCGAGGAATTTTCCCACGGTAACACCAAATGGGCACTTAAGGGGGTTCATCCTTAGGTGATAGCGACGACATCTTTCGAAGACTCCCTGAAGGTCCTTGAGGTGGTCGGCTTCGTTCTTGGATTTAACTACAAGGTCATCAATGTAGCATTCGAGGACTTTGTGAAATATGTCGTGAAAAATGGCTGTCATTGCTCGTTGGTAAGTGGCCCCAGCGTTCTTGAGACCAAAGAGCATTACTGTGTAAAAGAAGTTGCCCATTGGGGTTCGAAATGCTGTTTTCAAGGAGTCTTCTAAGGCCATCTTAATCTGGTTGTTGCCGCTGAAACCGTCCATAAAAGAGAACATGCGATGATTCGCAGTTAAATCGACGAGTGCGTCGATATTGGGCAATGGGAATTCATCCTTGGGACAGGATTTGTTTAAATCTCAAAAATCGACGTACACTCGAATTTGACTGTTCTTCTTTACCACGGGCACAATGCTTGATAGCCATGTGGGGTGTTGAACAAATTTGATAAATCCGGTGTCGAGGAGCTTGATCACTTCATCTTTGATTTTGAGTTCGACCTCGGGTTTGTAAAAATGGATCACCTGTTTCACGGGCTGAGCCGAGGGGAGCACATTGAGGCGATGCACTGTGACCGAGAGATCCAAGCCTGGCATTTCGTCGTAGTTCCAAGCGAACACGTCTGAGTACTGGCGGATCAAGGCGACGAGAGAGACTCTTTGTTCAGTAGGGAGATCTTTGCAAATGAAAATTAGCCAAGGGGCCTCATTTGCCGAGGCGAGGTTGAGCTCTTCAAGTTCTTGTTTTTTAGGCCGAGGGCTGTCTTCGAGGCACTCGGGGGCTATCTTTACTTCTTGGAGTTCAGGAGCCACTTGCTTTGGATGGGGTATGGAAATCCTTTTCTTCCTCTTTGGGAACTTTCTTTTTTGACTTCGGCTTGACTTCCTCGAGGCGGCCTTCTTGACTAGTTCCGAGAGGGTGAAGCATTCGTGGTAGTTCGGGTCCGAGCCTGGGGGATGCGCGTCGATGAGTAAACATCTTTCTTATGGGGGCCTAACCTCTGTGTTGAGCGAGTCCTCCCCCGCACACTGTCACAAGCGGTACACGATCTTGCCGTCGGCTCGCTAGTAATGAGTAACTCGGGGAACCTTTTGGTTTGAGCGAGGGGGGTGGTCTTGGCGTGGGCGCTTCCCGAAGGTGGAGGGTTGTGATGGCTCTTGCTTAGAGATGTCCTTCCATTTAGGGATGGCGATACCTTGAGGGGGTGAAGGTTGAGGCTCTTCTTCTAAGTGGTCGTAGAAGACGGCGTCAACCATATGAGATTCTTCGGAGCGGAACGGCTTTTCTGATCCCCTGATGGTGATAACCTCATTCTTCCAATTGACTTTAACACATTAATGGTAAGTAGATGGGATGGCTCCATCGCTATGGAGCCATGTGCGCTCAAGGAAGGCGTGGTAGGTGGTGTCTACATCTATAACATAAAATTTGGCAGCTGAATGGATCAGCCCTACCATGAGGTCGGTCTGACGTATCCCAGTGTCTAATGCTGACGGTTGCCAAAGCTAGCGATATTGATGGGTTCTCGCACCAACTGCTTCTCAGGTATCCTCGCCTCTCTAAGTGTGGAGTATGGGATTATGTTGAGCGAGGCTCCTCTGTCCATGAAACCTCATTGGAACTCAATTCCATTGATTAGGACCGGGACATAGAGAGGGCGGTTGTGGGGGAACGGTACTTGGCGATCCGCTTTGGTGAAGGTGATGACAAGAGCATTGTCTTTAAGAGTTCTGCGAATAAAGTCGCTAATGGCCATGCTTTGCTCACCGTTATCCTCGACTAGGCAGAGGATGGCCTTGGTAGCTTCGAACCGGGTGGCGTTTGAGAGGCCAAAGTTGTCGAAGAAGTGTTTGAACTTGGTGGAGTTTTGGAGGATGGTAGCTCTTCGGATCTCGAAATCCGGACAAGTTTGTTGAGAGGGCTCGATGGTTTCAACGGTAGCAACTTCTTCGAGTTCTTCGTAATGAGATAGCATCATGACCGCTTTGCCGTTGTCCTTGTGACGCGGGAGGGGGTCTTTGTGGACGTTCTTCTGGGAAAGGTCAATTGCGTCATTTTTTATCTGGGCCTGGATGAGGTCTCTAAAAGCCCAACAGTTCTTGATGGGGTGACGTACTATCCTGTGATAGGCACAGTAGTTTGGTTGGGTCCGATCCGTTTGTGAGGGGGGGTGTCTGACTTCAGGCAATCAGACTGCCCCGTCGGCCACCCAGCCGTCCAATAGTACGACGGCGTCTTCCATTGACTTGTGATCTCTTGGTTTCCCATTGTACTCCGAGTGTCTTGAAGATCCCTCGGCAGCATAGGCGAAGTGGCTCCTTCTTGGAGGGGACCTCCATAAAGAGGTCGTCAGCAAGCGATCTCGTCACAAGGCAGCCTCCACGAGGGGTTCGTTGTTCGCCGAGGGGAGGCTTGGGGAGGATAGGATGCTCAGACTGTCTCACTTAAATTTCTTACTGCGAGACTCAGACTAGAAAAGTCTTTGAACTTGTGATTCACCACGTGCATCTTGTACTGAGGGAGCATACCTTTAATACAGATTTCAACTATCTGTTTCTCCGTGATAGAATCTTGTATCTCAATGGCTTTCTCTCTGAATCGTTTGACATAAACGAGAACGTCCTCGCCGAAGCGCTGGACGACTCATGTAAGGTGAAGGGAGGTGAGGCGCTCCTCGGCGTAGAAAATTTTTTCATAAAACTTCTGCACCATGTCCTCCCAAGACGAAATAAAGCCAGGGGGGAGGTTGGCATACCATGAGTATGCCTTGTCGGTGAGGGACTTTGAGAATTCTTTGATACAAACGTTTTTGTTAGCTCGGTAGGGTCTCAAAGTTTTGGTGAAGCGGATCACGTGCTCCCTGGCATTACCCTTTCGTCCATTGAAACAGGTGAATTTAGAAGCGACATACCCAGCGGGATAGGGCGATTCGGCAACTTCAGCGGAGTATGGTAGCCGGAGGTCGAGGTCCAGCACGACGGCAAACTTGGAGCGCGCTTGCTCGAAGAGGGTTTGGAACTGCTCCTTGACTTGATCCATGGTTACGAGGTGTTGAGGGGGGAGTGTTTGGGTTGGCGCGGGCATCACTGCCGAGGCTATCCCTGTAGTTGGGGCCGCAGTGGAAGCCGCACCAAGAGTTGTTGCTGGGAGGGGAGGAGCCGTAAGGCTCCTGTTGGGAGATCTGGATGAATCTCGGATCCTTCTCGTTGACTTGGAAAGTTGCCTGAGTCAGCTAGCACCAAGGGGACCATGGTTTGTGGTGGAAGGGGGGGGAGTACCCCTTTGTATCGACAGTAAAGTTTCGAGCATGAGCTGTTGGGCTCGTTGCATCGAGGTGATGCTCTCGGCGAGGGCTCCAAGTTAGTTGGCACCCACGGAGATGATCGGATGGGTCGAATCGACGAGTTGTTCTTCGGGGGGAGGAGGGTCAAGGTCGTGCTGGGATGAATCCTCGATCCCTGGAGCGTTTTGCGAGGACACTTGCATATTCTTCTTTGGCACCATGGATAGTGAGTGCTGCTCTTATCCAGTGAAATATTATGTGTGGGGTAGAGTGGGAGGTGAGTGGTCAAACCTGTGGAGGGTGACCTTCTAGAAAGTTAACGGTAGGTGCTGTCTAAGCGGAGAACCATTGGAGGTGGAAGAGAGAGAGTTGAGGCGGTCCTAAGAAGAGAGAGAGTGGCAGTGTCCCAAAGAGCTTGGAGAGATTTTGGAGAGGTTGGTGATGGGCATTCAATGTGGAATGAATGTCTTGTCAATGGCGAATGAAGGCTCCCTTTATATAGGTGAGGGAGATACTTCATGATTGGTCATTCAGTTGTCGAGGTTTTCGATAATTGGCTCCTCAGACCTGAGACGGAGCCCTTTGTTGATTGGTTGCTCAGTCTGAGGCTTTTCGAAGACCGACATTCTGAATGTCAACTCTGTAACTCTGTAGGTGATAGTGATTCAGACGGTTCAGCCATTAAATGTATTTTGTCATTTGCTTGGAGATCCCTCTCTCTCTAAGACCGGCCGAAAGGGCCAAGGCTCCTCGGCGAACCCTCAACTCTAACCTCCAATCCACTTGTCTTCTGATGATCCCGTGCGAAAGTACCTAGGTCCTGCTCCCAACCTAAGTTATGGAGAATTATGCTAAGTATGAAAATGCGCTCGGCGGAGAGGTTCCATGGCCGAGCCAGGAGGTGCCGAGTGCAAAGCCGTGAGCGAACGTCGTGGAGGAGGTGTTCCGAGATCACCTATAGGCGAGGGACTCTTGATGCCTTAGTTCGGAGGAGGCATTCATGCTTTAGCTCAGAGGAGGCACTCTTTGCGCTATCCTTGATGAGTGAGCTGAGTTGGTGCACACCTCGCCTCAGTGGGCTGTCACGTGGAGCCAAGTATGGGAGGAGGAGCGGTACAGAGAAGTGGTGAGGTGCTGGAGTGTCCTTGTACGGAGCGGAGTGCTGGAGTGTCCTCGTACGGAGCGGAGCTGAACACTTGTACCTACACTCTATAAACAATATGGAAACATATTTCCTTTAGAATTATACACACTAGTGTTGATAATGTTAATTTATTTAGCTTACTTCAATCACTTTTCAGTTCTCATTAACAATGATTTAATAAATCCTTGGGCTTAATTATTCAGTTCAGGTCTCCAATGATTCCATGAGTTCTTAAATTTCGTTTGTCATTTCTCTCATCTTTCCAAAATGTTTCCAAGAAGTTGGATTTATGAGCTGACCAAAACAAAACACTGGGCAAAATTTCGATGGTTGTAAAGTACAATTTTTTCATCAAAAGGGGAAAAGCATACAATGGCAGAAACCAAATATGCCAACCCCAATAGTTAAGGAAAGCATTATCAATATTACTATGTGGGTCAACTCAAACCAATTCTTGCCTTCTTAGTGTATTTTCTCCATACTTTTGCATTAATTGGTCTACATTGCACATGACCGAATCACCTCAACTGACTTTCCACATCTTATTTCCAGTCAATGTCACTTCTAACTTCTCACAACTATTTTCATTTGCTGTTACATTTGTAGAGTATTGCCACTCAACCATCTAAATATCATCAGTTTAGCTACTCTAGTTCTTAACATAAATCTTAAACAAAGAAAAAATAACCTCATAGATGGCTCATGAATAATTCTGTTTAACTATAGATATTCTTCAATCACATGACACTAAAAAGAACATCTTCACTACATACATCCTGTTCCAGTTAAATAATAAATATCCTGATCAATCACCACTTCCTAATGGACAATCAATCCACACATCTTTGTCACTAGTTTTCACTAGACCTTCAAGTCTACTTCCAGTTTTACAAGGGTTGCACTCCAAATTATCCATCTTAATATGCCTTCAAGCTAGTTGCTTCAACCATACCTGTCAATAATCACTTCAATATATATGTAGAATGTTGTTAATACTCGTGCTTTTCTCAAAATAATCTCCCAAGGAAGCCTAATGTAATTTTCTATAAGAACCTTACGCTATTTCTAATAAGAAACCACTAGGTTCCGAAAACCCTAGTTCAAAACCATTTTTCAAAACCCACTAGGTTCTCAAACCCCTAATTCAAAACCATTTTCCAAAAAACTACTACGCTCCCAAAACCCTTGTTCCTCCTGTTTCTCATTTTTTTCCTCTTCATATAACCTAGAATACATCACATAAACTGCTAATTCAAGCATCCACAATTTTTAAGCTTCTGTGTGAATAAGGATAACTCCTTATTCAGATTGCTTCACTTCGAACTATAGAAAAGGCTACCAAAGCACTACATTTCCATCTCCATACAGGTTGAATTTTAACCAGGAGCTGAAAACCACTGTAACCCACCTGCCACCGGGGCGTGATGAAGCTAGAGAGCAAATTCAGTTTGATACAATTAAGTAGACCACAAGATTTACATTTAATACAGAAATAAACTGTGATGGTGCTTATGAAAAAAAATACTCAGCTCCCCATCAAAGTAAACAGATCCCATATCATAGAATACGACTGATCCTGTTAGTTTTTCAACAAAGAAAAAAAGATAGCCTCCCAGATAATCAAGAAGCCTGTAGCTATTTTCTTTCGCCAAAAGAGGGGAGAAAAAGTATAACTCACCCCATAGATGAATCCAATATTCCATGTTGCAGATAAACAACTTTCCTTGAATCACGTCTGCAACACCAGAAGCAGTTATCAATCACCACTTATCAAATAAAGTTTTAAGACAACTCCAAATGGAAAAACCAAAAGTCCGGTTCTGAAGAAAATGAAAAAGTATGCTCTACCTTGGAATTCTTTCCAACAGAAGAACATATCCATCAGCAGTTACCACACGAATGGCTTCATATGGGTACCTGAAATAGGTATAGAAGTAAGAAATGGTATGTAGCTACACAGAAGCAAGAAACCAATATGAAATAATGAAACATAATGGGATGAATGAAGTCTAAATTCATGTGTCCATGCCTAACAAACTAATTAGACATCCAACTTGAGTAGCTTTTACCCAAATCCAAACCAGATTCCAGATAATAATAGTCACCAGGAACTGACCATGAATAAAAGCAGAGAACACAGTTTGTTTGATTTTTAAGCCGAGCAAAAAAATTGTAAGCCTCTGGTTGAACATAAAAACAATGGAAGGAAACCAAAAGCAATGCAAAGGCATCCTAAAATCCAAATAAATAAGACTGAATCAGTTTCAAAATGCTAGTCTACAAATACATTGCAGTTATAAAAATAAAAATCTGATGCGTATGGAAATTCTTTTAAGCCCAAACCGATTCTATAAATATATAATTATGCTTCTCAACAACAGAAATGGGATAATTTCACCACTAATGAAGAAAAACTAAAATTGCACAAGGGCAGTGAAACAAAGAGACAGACTTATATATTGTTCTTATCATAAGAGGCTCATTTGACTGAAGAATTAAAACCTAAGAAACACGGACATGGATACGGGACACAAACATGCTGATATGATGATTTTTGAAAATGCAGGACACAACGCTACAGAGGCACAGTAAAAATATATGTGTTATATATTTTTTATGTGTTACATAGGATTATTTTACTCAAAGATAATGGGAAAAAAACAAGATAACACTAATTACAATTAAAAATCATGTATTTCATAGTTTACACGTCAAATTAGGTATGAATCCACATTGTTTTTATTTGACCACTGGATCCCAAATTATTTTTTTCAAACTTATGTCTTTTATGTGTGCTTAAGCAATGACACATGTCCCTCAAGTGTCCAAAGTGTGTCCAATCTTATAAAAATTTAAAAATAATAGGACACGTTAGGAAAAATGTGCCCGATAATGTCAAGGAGTATCAGACGAGCATCGGCGTCCGATGTCCGTGCTTCTTAGATTAAAACAATTGAGGCATCGGAATCCTTGAGAATCAAGAAAAACAAATAGTTCTATTGTCTGCTTTTTTCTCCCTCTCTCCAGTCTAGGTACAAATTTATTAGATATTCTTTCTAGCTTGAAGAAGAAAAAGGGAAATATTACAATAAGCCCATGACGAGTCCAATGTTGTGTATCCATATATGGATAGCATAGAAACTTGGCCTTTAGCCCATTGCCCATAAAAGCCTAGCTTGCCTCCCTCAATGCTTTTCATTTACTGCCCTCTCTTTCCTTTTATCATTTTGCCATAGCAATCTTTATACCTATGTGTTCTATGTCCTCCAAACCATAAATTTAATGCAGTTTATGTTTAGTTTTATTTTATTTATCTATTTCAGGAGTAATTATGGTTATTTCCTTTTTTCGGCCTATGAAGTGGGGGCTGTCCACATCCACTTAATGGTCACATGCTAATCATGTGGTCACTGATTTGGAAAAATTCCTAGATTTCTGGATGATGCTCTCTCTCTCTCTCTCTCTCTCTCTCTCTCTCTCTCTCAATTTATGCTCCTCCCCTTTCTCCCTTGTTGATCCACTCTTTCCTGTCTCTGCAACTTGTTTTCCTTCACTGTTTCTGTTTCTCTTCACTGTCAATCACTTTGTCTTTCCTTGGTCTCTGACTCTCTGCTTCTTCGTCTTTTTCTTCTTCTCTCCCATCTCTTCTCCTTGACTTATGGAACCTATTTGCTCTTCTACTACCAATTCCCTCTTACCTTATCTAAAGCTGAAAGTTCTCTGACAGCTTGTGGTTGATCTTTAGATTATGCACAATTTATGCAACTCCACTGTGAAATTGCTCCTGCCCAGAAACTTAATTTAGCTTTAGGCCCTTTCCTTGATTTGCCCGACACTTAGTTACCAATTGCTTACTGTCTTATAGGGTCTCACCATAAACTTTATCCTTGAGTGTTTAGTTTGAATTGTGCACATTGACCAGGATTAATTGAGTTCAATTGAGTATGTTTGCCCTTCCTGATATATTATCTTAGTTTGAGTGACTTTTTAGTAAATTTTCTTTTGCTTCATTTGGAGGTGTTTAGGCTCTAACCTCTTGAAGTTCCCCATTCATATTATCATGATTCATATTTGTAAACATGGAGCTGCACTACCTTTCAACTTAATAGTTTTTGTTGTGCTGTCTGTCAATTTTCAAAATAATATAATGTACCATTGACAAAAAGCATGTAAATGTGAATGCGGGAAATTCGAAATTTCACATGGGACCACCTTGGGACCCTATGTAATTAAGTTTAGATTTAACTTAAGTCTCATTTTCTTTTTGTATTAGCATGCCAGTGATCATATTAAGTTTCCCATGTCAAGAGTATAGAGGTAATCTCTAGATTTACTAGACACAAACTCTAGTAGTATGTATGAAGCTTCTTTTGGCTCATGTTATGTTCCATGGTATTTATATATAGTCTTTATCAGGTCTAGAGTCAAAGAGTCAAAGTTCCCATTTTTTTAAGTCATATTCCTTCTACAAGTAGAAAAAGCAAACAGCCTGTAAATATTCCACATTGTGTTTAAATCTAGTAGACCCAAACCCTTTTCCTTTTAGCGTCAAAATTTACCCCCAAAACATAACATTGTTGCTCTTCAGAATTTCCAGCAGCCTTTCTTCCCAAATTTTAGTAACTTATTACTTTCAAAAAGCAGAACCCAACCCTGATCAATCTCCAAAGCCCGTGATCTTTCCTCTTACCTTTTTGAACACTAAACCTAAAATCTTTCCTTGGCATAATGCTGAGAGAGAGAGAGAGAGAGAGATCCCAGTGCTGGAAATGTTCAGTCAGGGAGGAGAACCCCACTAATGCTGTTATTTCACAACCCTCAGCAGCAAAATTTTGTTCTCCTCCCTGACTGAACATTTCCAGTACTGGGATCTCTCTCTCTCTCTCTCTCCCTCCCTCCCCCCCCCCCCCCCCCCCCCACACACACACACAAAAAAAACCAAAACAATCCCCCCAGGAAAAAAAGAAAAAGAAAAAAGCATCACATGGTTTCACATGACACATAACACAGTTTCTCATTTCTCACCAAATGTATTAAGCATTAGCCAGTTGGTACAATTGGTGAGAAATGTTATTACAAGTGCGCCTAAAGCATTTGCCAGTTGGTAAGAAACCATGTAATGAGAAGCTGTATTTGCGGACTTGTAATAAATTTGAATTACAATTGTAATCTGTAATAGATTTGTTAAAACCAAAAAAAAAAGCATTACAAATTTGGTGAGAAACGATATTTGTAATACATTTCCAGCGCCAGGATCTCTCTCTCTTTCGTCTATCCCTCTTTTTACAAATACAGTTTCTCACTACATTCGCCAGTTGGTACAATTGACTTCTGCAGAATGCTTAAGGAACACTACAGTTTCCAGATTACATTGTTAACCTCGATAATTATTTAATATAAAAGCAAATAGTAGGACTATTGTCAAATGAGACTGAGGATGTTGCAAGCCCCCAAAGGAGAAAAAGAAGTTTCCTTTCATCCATATATGTCTATAACTCTTATGGACTTCTGTATGTAAGACTTCTAAGTACAAACACGTGTAAGGTACTAATCTAATTGTGAGCGCTCGTCTGCGTGTGCGTGTGTGCGTGCATGTGAACTGCAGCTTAGATTAGTTGGGAAGAGATTAACATACCCAAGCTCAGTTATGACATCTCGACAGGTTCGAGCATCTGTATTTAGGGACTGGTGAAAAGTGGTTTTCCTTTCAGTAGGGGTTGGATCATCCTCTCCAAGGGTAGCAGTCAAGACGGTGGCATCCAAATGACCAGCAGCAGTATCTCTACTACTGCTGCTATTAGAAGAAAACCATCCCAATAGTGTTTTGAATGTTTCCGATGGTGAAAGAACACAATGTGCTGCCTTGTGAACGCTATCAAATATTGCTTCTATAAATATTTCAATTGCTAGATGGAGATCCTGGTTAACATAACATCATATGTGAATAAGCAACTGTATGTGGAAATGTTTTGGATTAGACATAAGAAAATAAAAGAGCAACTTAAATTCAACAAAAATTGAAAATACAAAGGGAAAAGTATATAGAAAAAAACCTCTATTACTCCACGTCTCCTGTCAGTGGTGCGTTGTATGAAATAGTCCTTCAAGGCATGCGCTTTCTTGGTAGAGCATAAATGAGATGGCTGGAAACTCTCTCTGGCAGAAGGGACTGTTGACACCCTATAACAAGATGCATGATAGAGATATAATGGTATCCCCAACAGAAATTTCACAGGAAACAGAATCCATGAAAATATGCATCTGATCCAACGTGTCCAACGCCTCTTGGTGAAGCTACTTGCCCTGGAGACCCTGGAACTTTGCGACATTGGAGATACAGGGTGTATGCTCCCATCACTATATTCTTCCCCAGATGAGTAATCTACGCTTGGTGACGTATCAGAATCCACAGAAAGTTCATGGATGAACCGGTTGAAAGATGACACACCACTATCATGCCAAAGAAAAAATAAGGACTGGAAGCTGTTTTACAAGCAAGACATACTGAGGAAAAACTTTTAAAAAATTCCAAACCGAAAGGGAAATGTAGGGATGTGTCCAAGTCAACATGTTTGTGCTTTTGATATAACATGCGATTTACAGAAAAAAAAAAAAAAAAAAAAAAAAAAAAACAGAGAATCAAGATATATGTCTTTGTGTGTGTGTATGCTATTGTGCAGGCCATGTTGTCTACTATAGTTAACAGAACACAACACCCTAGCCATCTGCTTTTGGAAGAGACAAATCCAAACAAACCAAAACTCCCACACCAAAATGCTACATAGCAACCAACAGAACTGCTACTAAATCTGCCTTGGTTTACTATTTCTTGACGCAAACCGCAGAGAATACCAAAAAGATTTCTGAAGGAAGGGGCGCATAAAGACTCAAGAGAGCATGTAAAGAATGCCGTTAGTTAATGCTTTTAAATGATTAATTTAAAGATAAGGAGTTTTTAAAGGAGAAAAATAAAAAGAAAGGACATGAGCACATCATTACTCCAGAGAGCAAGATATAAAGGATACAGTTAGTCAATGCTGTGACATGATTAATTTTACCACAAGCTTTCTAAATAAATTTAGCAAATTCTTTTCAGAGATAATATATCTCATTTTGTTATCTTCTTCTTCTGTTTTCAGTGGTTGGGGCTGCGGGAGTTTGAACCCCAAACCATGAGCTTGGTTGTACAAGGCCCCAACCACTGGGGCAAGCCACTTGCTCCTCATTTTGTTATGCAACATTCGAACAATATACCATAGCAAATCCACATAGAAGATCTCATTATAGTAGTCAGAACTTACTTTTCCATCCACCTTGGAAACCGCGGTCCACGAAATGTTGGCCTAAGCTCCCAGCCATGAATACCTTCAAGAATAGAAGTCTTCCCAGGTAAAATGGCTAACAGAAGTGCTGAAACTCCATTTATCAGCCTCACAATGTTGTTCAAAGACTCATAAGTGAATGTTTTCACTGACCTGAATCGATGATAAAATTAGAGAAAATAAATGCAAGCTCAATATTTTATTCTTTTATATGGAAAAAGCTTCTAATAAGCAAGGGGCAATAACTCAATAATTACATATATCTATCAAGAAGCTGAACCGTGTAGGTAGACACACCCACTGAAGAACAAGAAAAAGCCAATCACAAAATAAAATGACAAATCTAGGAAAAATATGCCGTCGAGATGACCCATAATTCAAACACAAGTCAGAAGACCTTAACCAGGGGGAAACTAAGAATTTAGCCTTGACAGCACACTACTTTGACAACTACTCAACTCAAACAAGGCCTTCAATGAAAAAATGGAGAAAATCCCATGTGGGCCCTACAACTGGCCCAATGGGACCCACCATATGTGTCCTGGGTTTTGGACAATTTTAGTTGAACCCAAACGTCAAGCTCCTTTCAAGTTATAAAAGTCAGATTTTTTGTAGGTATGTATATTCAGTACTTACACAGATCAGCATATTATCAATTGATAGTGTCCGAATCTCTAGGTTCCTAAGTTGTATGATTATGTCCTGAAGGATTTTGTCTCCTCCTTTGCTTATTGGGAATCAGTTGAATCGTAATAAATTTACAAACTTCTATCTGGTAAGAATTTTGGTACATCATTTTTTCTAATGGGAAACAGTATATGCTTCTATATAAGCAAGCTTTTACTAATTGATAATAACAAACTTCGATTATAAGTTCTCATCAGATTTTCACTCTCATTTAATGGTAAGGCTCCATCAACTTCTTCTAGATAAGACTAATAGAAGGCTTTTGAAAGAGTTTAACATTTATAAGGTTTACCTCTTTGTTGTCCTTTGTCTTAGTTCATGGGGTGAATAACAATCAGAATCAACTGAACACCAACTTGAGCTCCACAATGACCGTTGATCCCAGAATCATAGCCTAATGGCTCTTCCCATCTCTCCACAAAACCTTCAAAATTCCCTTGCCATACAGAAGCTTCATGTTATATATTTTTAGCTAAGAAGCACAGATAAGAGTCATCACCATGTTGCACACCGACATATGTTGGACACCCATTTAAACTTCTATTATTTTTAGTATTTTTAGAACCAAACACACTTCGCATGCTTAGGAGACACATGTATCTATCTGCTTAAATAAATCTGAACCACATCGGATGTTTGAAGAAACTAAATTTGGAGCCAATGATTAAAATTACAAGAATGTGGATATATACTTAGTAACTCCTCCTCATCTAGGTTTTTAATTTAGGAACTATTCTGTTTTTTCCCCTATGAATAGAGCTTTTTAAAATAGTCACCAGTCACATTCATTGGTTTTTAGTTACAGTTCATATCTTACCATTCATAGTAACAGGATAGAGAAGGTATCCCTCCGAGGGGGTCTTATGGGGGGGGAATTGTTTAACGGTCCTAGCCTACAATGATCTTAATTTTGTTCCTTCAAGGCTCCATCCTACATAGCCTCAAATCTCAACTATTACGGGTTGCACGACATAGTTTATATGTCTTCAATCAACTATGTCAGGGACCAACTATTGGAGATAGAGGGTGGCTCATATTCATAATGAGCATTAATATGTTCTCTAAGTCCAAAGGGGCCCATGGGTGGAACGAAGCACGCTGGAGTGAAGTGTAATGAAAGGGAGCAGTATGGGTGTATTGGCTGTTTCAATGTAGCGTGCTAGGGTTGTAATTGGTGACAATATATAAGTCATAACCCTACTTCGTTTAATGTAGCATAAATTACTTGCTTTTATGGATGTAGGCACATTGCCGAACCACGTAAAATCCTATGAGCTCTGTTTTTTTTCGCTCTTTGTCATCATTTTATCATATTGCACTGGATTGAACACCAACTTGTCAATTAAACAGCAAATGCTTGCCTTTTCTATCCATTTTTTTTGCCTAAAAATGACCTTTTATCATTATCTCAAACCATTTTCTTCTCAGCCTTCTTCTTGTCTCAATTCATTGGTCTCGTTTGCACACACCTAGACCATTTAAATTATTTCCCTTCATCTAGTGCTTAATTGGTGCCTCTCCAACTTTGCCAAATTGCAGTCATCTCTTAACTTTTATCATTCTTTGATCAGTCATCCATTTCAAAGTCAAATCTGAAAAAAAATCATCCATCTTAGAGTCCCCATATTACCTAGCTCATCTCTTCAAGGATCAAAATTTCGTTTCAGTCAGTTATAAAATGAAAACGTATCGAAAATATGATGAAATGGAGGGGAAAAAAGGGGAAATATAAGAAAGCCTTTGGAAAAATGAATTGATATTCATTCATGTGTATTTCTAGGAAAACAATGAAAGCATTGAACAATAAATGCTAATACATATAAAAAAAACAGTTAAAATTTTAGTTTCACGATTTCATTAATCATTGATCACTATTGCTGATATTACTTGATTATGAGATATTTTGAGAACTTATGCATATGTTTATGCGTTAGTTTTTTTAAAATAAATATCTGAATATTTTGGCCAAAATTAATTATAGTGATAAGAAATAAAACCTCTCATCAAATAATAAAGTTGAAGTTAGAAGTTAATACTAATTATGACAATTTTAAGAGTAATAACAAACAAAAAAAGAAGCGAGCCACAATGTCTAAACAACTCATTATTTCAGAGTGTTTTTTAGTGTTTAGGCAAGTTTTGGTGTGTTTCAGTATGTTTCGTAGGAACATTGGTAGTATAGTATTCCACTAATATTTTATATCAGTTCCCTAGGAAATAGAAACGTTTCAATCACTTCGTTGGGAATCAAAGGAAATTATGTTCCTTACATCTCTTATACTATTTCAATTTTTTACAACACAATAATCAATACCATCAATAATATCTACTAATAAAGTTGTCTTGTAGATGGTGCAGTTGAAAGGCAGGGAGCCGACGTATGTTTGAGGATGTAGATATGGCAGTATATAAAATAATTGTAGAATCAATAGGGGAAAGGGTAGATTCAATGTTATGGAAAGCTTCAGGGAATGGTTCCTTCTCCGTTCGCTCATTTTGTAGAGCTATCTATTGACAGAGACTTGGAGGGGAAGCCCGTATAGCTGGAAAGAAATTTGGAAGACTAAAGCACCTCCGAAGGTGGCCTTTTTTGTGTGGACAGCTACTATGGAGTCTATCTTGACGGTGGTTGGTGGATAATTTAAGAAAGAGAAGGAAAATAATTTTGAATTGGTGCTATATGTGTAAGAATAGTGATGAGTCGGTTAACCATTCCTATTACATTGCCCAGTGGCTCGAGAAGTTTGGAATATGGTATTCTCTTTGCGTGGAGTGGAGTGGGTGATGTTTTTGCCTAGGAAAATTTCTTTCTTTGGTTCATCGCAAGGGATTACAAGGAGGGTTGAAGTTGGGAAGGAGGGGGTGGGGCTCGAATCTCGGTTGGTGAGTGGGAGGGGTAAGTGCCCGACCACTGGGCCATCCCTTATGCTTGGTTTTTTGTATATGCTAGTTGTACAGGATTTGCCCCCTTTTAGGCGTTTGCTCTCAATACATCTTTATTAATAAATAAATAAAAAAAGAGATCTTAATTTGGCCATATTTCTTTAGCTTAGTTTTGTATACATCTTGTGTGCCCTTTTTGGTACCTTTAAGGACATCTTGTACTTATAAAAAAAATTGTTAGTCTTTTGGAATTTTCTTTTTAACTAAATTTTTCGACAACTACACCCCCATATAATGAAACTTCTCTTTTTTAACTTTCAATATTTTCACTAGTTCACAACACTCCAGAAGCAATTAACCCATTGCAATTAGTTGTCTTATGCAATCTCTTATTCATCATAATAATAGATACAACATAGGAAAACATGGTCACTTATGGGCCATCAAGTTCGAGTATTCCCTTATCCTGACCCTTAGTTGTACCAAGTTCTTTTTTTCTTTTGATAAGGAAAATATATCCTCAAAAAATCCACGTAATGGGACACAAAAAAGGGTAAAAATTAAAAAAAAAACTAAGAAACCTCCACAAACTAAGCTCTCTCACAAGATTCTAAAAAAAAACTCCTCGACATTCAAAATGGAAATGACTTCAACATGACTTGCTTCTATCTGTAAGCAAAATGTCTTAACTTCCCTTACATATCCACCTATTCCCTTCCCTCCGTATATTACACATCAGGCAAAAGTGGTGGCCATCCACAGTTGCTCAAACCTTGTCCACACATACTTATACTGCCAATAAGATAACAAGCCAAAACCATGCTATGCATTAACACTAAACCCCACCCCAAAGTTGGAGGTGGTCAAACTTCAAAGCTCCCTAGCCGCCATAAGATGCAACAAAAGGTGGATAATTTTTCATTGCCTACCTAAACATACACACTACAAGGGTAGCATTTCAGTTTCCTCCTTCCAAAATTAACAAATAGCCTCTAAGAATACAAATGAAGCAAAGACATTTTGCAAGGATTTTGATTCCATTAAACCATGCCAAGGAAAATCAATCCTATCTCCTCCACAAGCATGTAGAACTATTTCTACAAATAAACCCCGTGGACTACCAATGTAGATCCTCCCAATCTTCACGAAGAAAAGCACTTTAAAGCTCCTTGAAGAAAAACTCATACATTCACTAAAGCTCCAAATCCTACACTACCAGATGAACTCGAGTTCCCCCACCACACTCCTCTCTCAAAGAAGTAACACAATATGACATGTAAGCACCTCATTCATAGTTATGTTGATCAAGTCTAGGAAAGTCTTCCTTGAAAAAAGATTCCTGCACCATCAGTTATTTCGGGACCCAATCATCCCCCCCCCCCCCCCCCCCCCCCCCCCCTCCTTAAAAAGAAAAAAGAAAAAAGAAAAAAAAAAGGAAAAAGAAAATAAAGAGAAGTCATAATCCTCCTCAAATGGCCTTCCACAAATCCATCATATTAGATGTCATAACCTCTCTTTAGCAAGCACCCCATAATACCCCAAAATTTCTCAACCATTCACTTCCGCATGTTATCTGCTTCCAATGCCAACCTCAAAATCAATCACCGAACAAAGCTTGACTGTAATGTTTGAAGTTTGAACTATTACCTAACCTCCCTCTCCGAATATGCCTAATTAACTCATCTATATCATATATATATATACAGAGGGAGAGGGAGAGAGAGAGAAGATAAAAAGAGTTAAGCAAATCAACATTTAAGCTGAGCATACCGAGATCTTCAGTTGCAAGCCTTTTTTATTAGCTTATCCTCTAGTAGGTCTTAACCATACCACCATCCAAAGTCATGGTTGAACGATTATGTGCCACCTAATGACAAAGCATCACAAATAAATATGTGATGCCTGCACTACCAACACAAGCATACTAATTCATTTCGTATCTTTACATGAGAGGAGAGTTGAACCTGTTGAAGAACTAGGCAAGGCAAATGCAGTCCAAAGTGAAGACAAGCTTATTAATGTCTTTCCACCATCATAATCATTAGAGCAAACAAAACAAAAATTCTAACTGCCGAGCTTATACATGTGTTTCCTCATTGCAGAAAAATGGGGGTTTGCCAAGTGAACGCTACCTCCATTAAGCATCTCTTGGTGAGTCTAGGTATGATAATCCATAGACCATCAAGAATGATGTTATAATGTGCTGGACCTGCCTCAACTTCCCTGCATCAGAAGCAGCCTTAAGAAGGCAGACTCGATTACTAGCAAAATCACATCTTCCATCCAAGAAAACCAATATACATTGATACCAACAGCTTATAGGGGAAAAAAAAATTCTGTGAGGAAGAAACCATATTGCTGGTTCCATCATTATGACTGGTATATCAATAATATACATTACATCTCAGACACTGCTTCCATCAATCAAATAGGACTCCAAATATTAAAACCCAACTAATAGTTGAAATTAATTATTCCTTCCATAACAGAAATGCTAAAATGTACTGATAACAAAATTATACCCTGTCTAATGGAGCAAACCTATTAAGTACATCATAATAAGAGCCCAAATCAATCCCTCAAACAGTCCAGCTACACGAGGGACTCATAAAAATCACATCAATCAACATCAGTAAGATTCAAGCTTTCATCAAAAACTATTCGTAGGGTACAAATTAATCATATGCATATACATCGGTAAGCGTCAACACAAGAGAAAGAATGCAACAATAGAACTGAAAATTCAAAAGAAAATTAAAGAAAATTTTTTCCCTCAAGTCACATGGATGAAATCCATCTCGTACTATTCAGACACGATCATCATAAACCACATAACTATATGCATTTATATATATATATATATATCCACGAATATATATGCATACATACAAAGAGAGGAAACGAGTAACAGATTGAAGACTCACTCTTTGGTTACAGCGAGGACGTTATCAACGAGTCGTTGCATTGGTGGATATATTCGGTTCTGCGGATAAAAGAAGCAGATCGAAATGGAAGCCAACAATAACAGATTCTAGAGAGAGAGAGCGCGATGAATGAGAGGAGGAGCGAAGGCAAATGGCAATGGTTCTTGTCGTACAGAGAAGGTCTGGTATTTTTTTTTTGACTTTTGTCTGGGCGTTGGAATGCCACGAGGCGAGTTGTGATTGAGCACGGCGATGTGTGTCGCTTTCATCTTCTTCTCTGTGTGTAACGTGTCAGTCATGGATACGTGTATGCTTATCCGTTACAGGTACGCACAACCAAATGTGTACGAAAGTGCCAATCGTGCCACTTAATATTTATATATATTTGAAATTCATCAAGGCCACATGTGGTTTGGTCCTTACAGATTGTTTGGACCTTGGGGGAGGGTGTAAAGAAAAAGAAAATTTTTAAAAGTTCTTTCTACTCATGTTGGATTTTACTTAAAAGAGAATAGCCTGTTTGGAATTAGGAAAGAGAGGTAAGGAAAATAGCAAAGAACATAAACAAAAATTATTATTTTTTGTTCGGTTTTATAAAAAAAATGAAAAATTTTTTTTTTTTAATTTTTCTTCTATATTTATTTTCTTTTTTCTTTTCTTTTTTTTTTTTGGAAGGTAAAAGAAAGAGAAAATTTTTAATTTTTTTCTTCCTTTCCATCCCCTCCCCCAATTTTCAAACAAGTTGGAAGGGGAGAGAAAGAGAAGAAAAAATGAGAAAAAAAAACATGCTCTCTTTTTTCTATCTTTTTTTTCTTTTATTTTTTTTTATAAAACCAAATTGAAAAAAAAAATTCCTCTCTTTTCTTTCTCTTCCATTCCCTTCACTACTAGACCAAAATTCCTTTATTTAAAAATAGGCACTTACAACCCATCCCGTTACCCACCGTGTACAACGGTTACTTTTGCGTTTTTGTCATTTTTTTTGTCCGTCAAACTATACGGTAATGCACGAGATTTCTGTAGACATTCAAATGAAACTTTTATGCCCCTTGAAATCCATTCTAAGGAAAAGGACATCAATACTGGAGGTACAATTGATGACAACTCAGCAGGTTTTGTCAGGTCCCTCAAGTACTAGAAATATTTGGACCACATTTTAAAAGTTTTAAGTTATTTTTAAAAGTAATTTTTATAAGTAATTTTTAACAAAAATATGTAAATTTTATAAGTTGCTTTTTTAAAATAGTGTTTTTGCAAGTGTTGAGGGTTATAAAGATAGGGTTATTTACCAAAATAAATTTATTTTATATAATAAATATTAAACAGGAGTTAATATTTTAATATTTACAAAACAATGACTAAGCATCATTGGAAATGACATCTTTATTTAAACGTTAATACTAATGACGATTTATAGCTTTACGTTAATTTATTTTCTCCACTAAAAATTGAATTTTGAAAAAAAATAAATAATAGCATCAAACCTACTAACGGTTTTATGTTTAAACATAAAATGTCAGAGTCAATGATGTTTTCACTGGGAACTAAAAACATCAAAGCCTTTGACGTTTTTATATAAGAATTTTTTTTTTACTGTTTAACATTGATATAGCCTAACTCTTTCACCAAGACTTCGATATACATGCCATCAATGCCCATAGCTCCAGTTTGCCTAGATGATGTTATGTGTCGAGTTTCGGGTCCAAAGAAGTCTGTTTGATCGATTTGGTATCGTCAAACCCTGATTCTACAGTTTTTGAAATTTCTAAGTCTCTGGGAGGGAGAAATGCACTAACTCTTTTACTGGGACTCTGATCGACACGTCGTCAGCGCCCGCAGCTCTAGTTTCCCTAGATAGTGCTATGTGTAGAATTTCGCATCCAACGAAGGGCATTTGATCGATTTGGCATCATCGAACCCCGATTCCACAATTTTTGAAATCTCTAAGTCACTGGGAGAGGAACATGCACTAACTCCTTCACCAAGACTCCAATCAACGTGCTATCAGCACTCGCAGCTCCAGTTCCCTAGATGGTGTTGTGTGTCAAGTTTCGTGTCCAATGGAGACTGTTTGGCCGATTTGGTATCGGCGAACCCCAATTCTACAGTTTTTGAAATCTCTAAGTGTTCGGAAGGAAAAAATGCACTAACTCCTTAATCAAGACTCCAATCGACGTGCCGTTAACACCTGCAGCTCCAGTTTCCCTAGATGGTGTTATGTGTTGAGTGTCGCGTCCAATAGAGGTTGTTGATCGATTTGGCATTGCCGAACTCCAATTCCAATGTTTTTGAAATCTCTAAGTTTGTGGGAGGAAAAAATGTACTAACTCCTTCACCGAGACTCCGATCAACGCACTGTCAATCCTTGCAGCTCTAGTTTTCCTAAACAAGGTTGTGTGTCTAATGTCGCAGCCAACGGAGGCCGTTTGGCCGATTTGGCATCGCCGAATCTCAATTCCACAGTTTTCAAAATCTCTAGGTCTTTGGAAGAAAAAAATGCACTAACTCATTCACCGGGACTCTGATCGACGCGTTGTTAGCACCCACAGCTTCAATTTTTCTAGACGGTGTTATGTGTTGAGTTTTTGCATCCAACGGAGGCCGTTTGGCCGATTTGGCATCACTGAATCCCGATTCCACAGCTTTTGAAATCTTTAAGTCTCCAGGAGGGGAAAATGCACTAACTCATTTACCGGGACTCTAATCAACGCGCCGTTAATGTCCACAACTCTAGTTTCTCTAGGTGGTGCTATGTGTCGAGTGTCAAGTTCAACGAAGGTCGTTTGGCAGATTTAGCATTGCCGAATCCTGATTCTATAGTTTTTGAAATCTTTAAGTCTCTGGGAGGAAAAAATGCACTAACTTCTTCACCAGGACTTCGCTCGATACGTTGTTAGTGCTCGTAGCTCCAGTTTTCCTAAACAGTGCTATGTGTCAAGTTTCACGTCCAATGGAGGCCGTTTGGCCGATTTGGCATTGCCGAACCCCGATTCTAATTTTTTGACATAATGTTACAATTTGTTAATGAAGATATATGAAATTTAATATTCATAAATGTTTCAAAATATGATCATATATTACTGAAAATTAATCACATATATGCCAATGTTTTGTACAAAAAAGATATAACATAAGTGACCATATCCTAGCTACCAGGAAAAATACAAAATACATCCTATGTACCACATCCAGGTGCTCATTTAGGTCTCTTGCTCCTGTAATATACAATAGGGACCCCTGTCGGTGCCTCCGCCTGTGTGTCTATATCTCCTACAACCATCTCATCAACTTGTGTGCTTGGTGCTAGCTGCACCTGGTGATCTGTAAGGCCTATGCCTACTCATCTCCACCCCCTTAAGGAGCTTGTGTTTGTCCACACGATGCTTCATCTATCTATGGGTGCACATCCTCAACTCCCGCCTCATCAGCCTATGTAGTCGATGGTGGGTGCTCCTACGTGATTTGTAAAGCCCATTCTACTGGTGGAGGTGAATGGTGAACTGTCTCATCATGTAACTCTAGAAGAGATGATGATGAGCCAGTCAAAGTCGATATGATGACTCTATTCAAAGCAACAGTAGCCATTATCCTACGGAACTCGTGCATCTCAGATACACCCTTTGTCTATCTTATACCTCTACCTCTACCTCTGCACGGAGGTCCCGCACATCTTCTCCCCCTGCCAACTAGTTGTGGCTCAACTACCTATGTCATAACGTCACCCCTAGATGTAGATGGCGCTACTGAATCGTGATGATACTGTACCGGTGACACATGATCATGATGGGTCATTAATGGATCTCGTCGAATGTAAGATATGGACGACCCAACATAAATGGACTGCAATGGCACATGACTGGATGAGGATGACCTTGATGTGGGGGCTAATGTACCCACCAGAGTAAAAGGGTTGACTATGTCTGACAAGTGTGGCACGTGACTGGACATGGATGGCCCTGCTGTGGGAGGCGATGGACTTACAGGAGTACAAGGGTCGGCTCTATCTAAAGGGGGTGGCACTGCAACAGGAGGTGGCATGGTTGCATCAGCAGTTACGACCTCTGGTATATGATAATCCTCTTGTACAAGGTGTAGGGTAGTGTCACACATGTCACAGATGAACACAAGCATCTCTAAGCCTGCATCAGCATCGTATCCACGAATGGTGTCGGTCGCCCGCTACTACATAAGGGTCACACACTGGGCCTGTAATGCAATATATCATAATGAATATTATATTAAAACTTTCAAAATGAAGAGATTTATTTAGTAGCAGTCTACTTGATATACTGTTATATAATACTCTTACCAAAATATCATGTCTCCCCCCTACTCCAAGGTACCCAGTAGAAGACTTGTGCACCGAATTGACAATTAAGGGGCGTATGATAGATTGGTACTACCCTACGTAAGGGTCATGGCGTGACATAGACTCCTCGGTAACGTCACCAGCAATAATGTGCTGTCGTCGCTCTCTCCATATAGTGACGAAAGAATTATAGAACTGTAACCAATCTGTCCCCGACCTACTTCGCCTGTTTATGTTATGAAGACCAATACCAGTGTCAGAGGTTGTAGGTATGACCCAGCGACAACCAAATTGTTGGAGAACACGACTAAGCAGATGCCACTCAACCACATCAAAACATATAAGTGGAACCTCAACCATCCATTTGTCACTCCCAGCATGACAATAATCAGGGAGGGTATTGATGATCTCACCGTGTCGACCATAAGGCTTCCATAAAAACTAAATCATGCAATATAAATGTAAGGTTAGGAAACAAATACCTATTGCTATATTAAGTTTACGTAATGTAAGAATAAAAAATGTAAGCACTTAAAAGGCAAACATCATCATCTCTCAAACTGGCCTTTATACACTGCAATAATGTGGGTGAAAACTTTGTCTAGTGCAAACTTACTCTTCCACCTTATTTCAAAACAATAAAAAATATATTTAAATAACATGCAAAGTTTAATAGTAATTGCACATTGCGTAACTATATTATTTTTGGACTTATAAGAATAATACCTAGCATCCCATGGCCCAGCAGGTAGGTGATGCTCATCTTCAATGTTTAGCAGCTGCTGTCCAAGAATCGGTGCAACACGCCTACGTGGGCTAATCCTAGGGAATCTTTCCTAAGCCCATATTTGTTACACAAATAGCATAACATAACGATGTATGCCTTAAAAAAATCATGAAGATATAACATTTTCTATAACGACCCCATGCCTGTAGCAACACCAAAACACCTCCAATATCCTTCGTGTGAGTCTTAGTCGCTCAACATATCATCCGGTAAAGTGAGGCAAGGGTTGCTGCACCCCAATTATATCGTCCGGCCTAGTCGAAGTCTCGAAAGAAGGGTAGATACATCAACTTGACTAAGTTTTGTGACTTATCTAGAAATACTAAGCCTTCCAATAAGCTACAAGATATGTGCCCTAGCATAATGCTGCACAGTCACCTCGTCAGCATCGTTTGACAACTATTAAAATATGAGAGATAGCCATGAAAGCTTTAGATGGCCACCATGGAAATCCTGGCTATTAGGCTTGGCGCCTAACAACTCTCAGCAAATCTGTCGCTAATGCTCTACGTCACCCCTACCATTGAGGCCTCCAATCGGCTCACCATCAACAGGTTGGCCCACTAACATAGACACATCCTGTAATGTCATAGTGGCCTCTCCAACTAACAAGTGGAATGTATGAGTCTCTTGCCACCACCTCTCAACCAAGGCTCTGATAAGTGTGCGGTCAAGCTTGATATAACCAATTCGGTATAACCCATAGAAACAAGCACGCATCAAGTATGGAACTATTCCAGGGGATAAGGGTCTGGCCCAGCATGCGGCATTATTTCGGCGATAATGAAGCGCCTGGTCACACTGTAGCAAGAAATAATGAGATAATAAAAAACAAATAGATAACAACAATAATGAAAATGTAATATTGGCCAACACGAAGTCACAAACCTGTTGATGCGTCCATATAATAAATGACCTGTGATGCTCATATAAGTGAGAACTGATGGGTCAACAGGTCCTGGTAGTCCAGCCACGTCTATATCCATAAAAGCTGTAATGTACACATACTATAAAGTTAAGTATAAATGACTGAGAGTTAACTACATTAATGCATATGAATAAACAAAATTACAAAAAAGTGATACAAATAAATGCTAATAACCAACAAGTAAATGCTAATAAAAAAATTACAAATGTCATGACTTGCCATGTCACTATCATTGCACCAGAAGGCTATCATTGGACAGTGTTAATAACCATAAAGTAATAGCCAGTGGGCAATGTTTATTACAATAATGAATAGTCTATTGGGTATTAAGATTTTTTTATAAATAATGCCCCCATCATCTAGGAACAACGCCTCACCATCCCTCACATCCTCATCTACTCACTCTCATTTGTAAATCAATGGCCACCGGAGGTCCAAGTAATTCTAGTAGTCACCAACATGCTTGAGTGTGGATCCTATCTCGGTTGTTTGAGTGTGTGTTGTCATGATTGAGGAGTTTTGACACAGTTTTACAGTTGAAGTTCCACTCCCGTATAAGTGATATTTATACAATCCATTGCATCTCCTAGTCTGCACCAATGAGTTGTTGTGTCAATTAAAGTCTTCACGTGAAGCCATTCTACCAATGTACCATACCCTATAGTCTGAATCCATTTTAGGATTCATGTTAAGTCATTATAGGCATTGCACCATTTCCGTTAAAGGCTGGAGAAATTGACATGACAAGTCCATGAAAAGCTAAAAAAAAATGTCTTCAGTCGCAGTCTATTGCAATCATTTTGAAGTCTTCAGTCTCAGTCCATTGCAACTTTCATGTGAAGGATGACATAACAAGTGTTCAGTATGAATCCATTGCACTGTACGAAAACCTTCATATGAACCATTCAGTCTAAAACCATTGCATTGTCCTCCACATCTTGGGGCATGACTTGGCTAATCAATTGCAGGCTTCACGTGAAACCATTATAGCCTATATAAGTTGTGTGATAACATTAATAAGTCATAAACTTCAGCCACACCTTCAAAGATGCCAAAGAAAAAAGGCTTATGGGGTGCGTTGTTTAGTCGTTCAGTCCCAAGCGATGACACACGCTTAAACAACCGAACCTCTTTAGACTTCTTTAAGGTGGGTACGTACACGGATGCAATCGGTAACAAATGGTATGGACGAAAGTGTCAATTTCTCAACAAATCTAACCTAATGCACGATACGACGAGTCCGATTAGCCACATATTCATTGGCGAGGCATCCTAACAACCACCCCTCGGTGTGACAGACGACCAATGCAACAGGTTGAGGTTGTCGTGGGAAAACGTACTCGATAAATGACATGAACAAGAGATGTATTGCTAATGGCATGACCTCCGTGTCCCAAAGACCCATTTAGCTAAGGTGTGGGGCAGTCCGTCACCTTTTGCTAGTAAGGTCGTAAAAGTGCTTGAACACAATATTGACCAAATATAATGAAGGTTGGATAGGTATTATTTTATAGAGCATGCGAAGAAAGAATACGTTGATCCAACATAACGAATATTAGAAATAATTGAAGATCCGTTGTTGGTTTTTGACCCAGAACTTTCAAATTTCTTAAAAGAAGAAGGCGATGATAACTATGTTAACTATCTACCTAGTAGCCTTTTCATTGTTGGTAAACCACTGTGCTGTTACGAACATGATCCATAAAGCTTATTCCTATTTCTAGTTAAATTTGGTGTGAACTAAGTTAATATGTTAGGGTAATATTGGCTATCTTATGTTTCATGTAATATATATCCATGTAATGGTCATATTTGGGATTTTCTGTTTTATGTAATATAAGTCCATGTTATTTCAAGTCCATGATTCGATAGAGACAAGACAACTACATTACATAACAAAATACATTACACACATAACAAAATACAGTTACTTAATACAATATTAAGATGTCGAAACAACAACTACTACTATGTCACTGGTCGAAGCCTTTCCGGACATTTTCACTTATCATGCCCAATTTGTTGACAAAGACTGCAATGGTAGTTATGCTTTTGTTTGGAGGTGTCCATTTCATTATGAATATGGGCCATTTTGGGTTGACCGACTTTGGATTCAATGATCGCAAATTGTCTGTATTGGGAAGCAACGTGGGCATACTACTCAAGGGCCAGTAATCTTCGTGAGGCACTGGGTTAAATTTAGAATCCCAAATGTGTGGATATACATCAATTCTATACTCTGATGCCACCAAGTAAAATGGATCGACACCTAAGTCCGCGGTGCGGTGACAGCAAGCGTGTGTGAACAAGGATATTTGTTGGTGATGTATTTCGAACAATAACATCTGGGTGGGTTAAGTGTTACAACTTGTTTGTGCCCACCCGTCTACCACGATGTGTGATTTTGACCTCATATTCACCTTCTTGCCTGTGAACAAAATTGAAATCACTATCGGTTTCACAAAATAATAGTAATTTTATAAGTCATAGTAGGGTAATTACCCGCTCTCAATATATGTGCATTTCTTTTTTTTTTCTGGTATTTTTCTATATTTTTTTGGACCTCTCTACCGTACCTCACACTGGCAGCCCAATTTTTAATACATTTAATCCTCCTTTCCTTAAAAAATTTAATAAGCTAATGTAATGTAGTTTGCACACAAGCTGTGATGGGCACATTCTGCACACCCCTCAATATACTGTTGAATCCCTCTGATTAGTTTGTAGTCAATATCCCCCCCCTACGACCTCCATCGTGTGTAAGTGTCCACTTTTCAGGCGCTATCTCTTGCAATCAAGTTAATGCCTCTGGTTTAAGAATTTCAATCTCCTTCATAATCAAGTTGAACTTCCAAATTTGATGGCAACTACCAGCCTTCCATATAAAATTCATGAGTTTGGTGTTGCTGAATTTCTTGTTGAAGTTGTTGCGAACGTGTCGGAGGCAATATTGATGAAATCCAACCAGTCGCAAACTCGGATGTTCCTAGTACTGTGCAACAACATTCAACAGGCCTGCGTACCTATCAGATATCAACGCGATGCCCTCACAGTTAGGCACTAAATGTCATCCCAAGTTCTTAATGAACCACGACCAGAACGCTGTACTCTCTTCATCTACAATGAAAAAAGCAAGTGGTAAAATGTGTTCATCGCCAGTTAGTGTGGCTACTACCCGCATCTTTCTTGTGTATTTACTATTAAGGAAAGTTCCATCAATGCCGATAACAGGAGGGCACTGAGTGAATCCATCGATGGCAGGTTTGAAAGCCCAGAACACATAATTAAATACCACCTCACTTGGCATACTCGACGGCAACATGGTCCATTTTACGACTCTCCCAAGATTAAAGGTTTGTAGTGCCGTCATGTTCCGGGGAAGTTTCATGTATGACTCATCCCAATTCCTAAATATCATCTCAATGGCTCTTGTTTTTGCAAGCCATGCCTTCTTATAAGTTATTGTGTGCTTTAATACAGTTTGTACGGTGGTAATAAGCGACGCCACCCTCATTTCTGCGTCTGCTTGTACACAAACATCGAATCTATTAAAGTGTACATATTAATTATATGTCTGTTTTCATTTTAAATTACATTGCCTGAATAGAAATACAGTTTTCCTTAATTAAGTCTGGGATGACCGTCGTAATGAGATCAGTATCAATGTTACAGTGGTCCCTCCGCAATCTCACAAACAGACAATGATGTGGACCGGGATACGTCTTAATCTCAAAGAAATTGTTTCTATTTCTTTGACGCTCGAAATCTCCCGATGCAATCATACTTGCACCTTACATCCCAAACCTTCTTGCCCGTTTCCACCACCACGTACTATTTATTTTTCTTCACATTGTACATCTGAACTGCATATTTCATTGACTCTTTGTCTTTTAAGATCATCCCCTTTTTAAACTTCCCGGTCTCTGGGGTCCATACGTTTCCTCCAGAATAAAGGTCCCGACTGGTTATGGTAGCATCACCACTCCCCTCCAAGTTTGTGAAGAAAGGGTAGGAATGTATCGTTCGGGTATATCAACCGGGGACGATGGTGGTTCACCAAATTCCTGCCACTCATCATCAGATTCTTCATCGACCATTAGTTTAGCATTAATGTCCTTCTCCATGTCTAGATCAGGACCCGCAATGTCAGGTATGTATCCATCAGCTCCATCACCACCAAAATTAACATACTCCTTAATAGGAGGGTGGAACCTGTCAACTGAAATAGTTGATAGGTGTAGTGGAAATAGACACTGAACCCCTGAACTTGTACCAATGTCATGCTACATTTGTGACCCACTGGCAGTGTATGACTCACACCTTGGATAATATGGCTGCGGGGACATATCGGTATATAGTGAAGCCGTGGTGTAAGAATCTTGTGTCAACATCTCAATGAATGAGTCGGTAATCCCACTGTATGCCCCTTGAGTCAACAATGAAGTGTACGTCCCGCCAAATTGACTGTAACTTCCCTGAACACTGTACGTCCCATAACTTGAATACATCGGCTCCAGTGCATTCAACCCACTCGTTATATTCTCCTTCTCCACGTACAGTTCAATATAATTCAGTGTCGAAAAACACAGCGAGATGTCTAACACACTATCTAAGGTCATGTCATTGTTGATGGGCACCTTCTTGTAATAAATAAACCTCTCCCATTGTCTATGGGGATGTCTACATGTCAACTTCAATAAGATGTTTTCCCATTTATCTACAACCTTGGGCATAAGAAACTGTTCTAATTATTGAAGTATTGTTTTGTATTGTATAGTGTAAAACCCTTTCGCTTCCCTATCATATAATATGCCTTCGTCAAGGTCTTGTACTATAGTCCCGCCTCAATAGCACATCACCTATACGGTACTCATTCAGTCAAATTTACTTTAACTAAACATGTGAAAATACAAGTTAAATGAAGGTAGATCAAGTTAAACTTAAATTTAAATAATCATTGTGAACAACTTACAAGAGCTAATGTGATGTATCCATTGATGTAAAGATAATTCAAACCTTATGAAAAAAATGAAAAGAGGACAAAGTCATCAGATACTAAACTTACTAAAATGGAAGTGAAATAGTAATGGTTTCTAGCTTATCTTTTGTTATTATCTCAATGCCTCTATCAATGTATCCATTGATGAAAATAAGTTTGCAATAGTTGATACAAACAATCAGCAATTATAGAGGCAATTATGAAGATAAATTTGCAATAGGTCACATGTGTGGGGAATTTTTGCTTATACTATGACGGTTAGAAGCTGCTTCCTGATAGTGAACCAATCAACAATTATAGGATCAACGATGGAGAGCAAGTTATCATTATGTTTCCTTGAGTTGTTTAATTTCTAGGAACATTTCAACTATTGTCTCATATGCACTTCTGCATTTTAAAATAAAAGTCCCAATCTCCTTCATTGTACCAATAGCTTATTCTCAGACTTTTTTTTTTTTTTTTTTTGCATCTATCCTATGATATACGTTCTGCTATAACTCAATTAATAGTGCTCCTAGTATTTCAATTACTGTTAAGTAGAACTTTGTTTTCAGTTGATTACATGTTTTTTGAGTTTTATGTAATTTAAGATTTTAGTGATAACCAATTGAGTTAGACTCTTTGGCTTTATTTCACTTAAAGATTCTTCTTCTTTTCTTCCTGATGACACTACAAGGTTCTTACCTAATCCCTCATTAATTTTCTTATTTTAGTACTCCATAAAAACATTAAGGTTAAAAGTTTTATTATAATTTGGAGTGCGAAAATTTTTTAATTGAGAGTAGTAACTTGTGAAGTATGGGAAAAATAAAAGCATGTAATTCAACCAAAAGAAATATACGCATTCAACAACATTTCTATGCCATCCTCATTAGAACAAAGAAAAAGAGATGAAAAAAAATATGACTGCAAACTCATTTGAGGTTTTAACCTACAAGGCTCAAATCAGGCTGTTCAAAAATTATAGAATCCTTGATACTTATTCCTCAACTAATTGGATCACCCATTGAAAATAAGTTTTCATTTGGCAAAAGTAAAATGTCTCGGTCATGGGTAAAGTCAAAAAATAAGAAAATCTCAATATTTTCAAGCATTTCTAAGTAACATGTCTCAGTCATGTTTTCTACCATTCCTATTTTTGAAGTATTTCATTCTTACAGTTAGGTGAAGCTAATGACCTAGACTTGTCTTTCCACATTGTAATAAATTTGCTTCTTTTTGTTTAGTTGCACCTTCAACTTACTATGTGGGTACTCTTTTAGAGAGACAACAAACTTAATTATATATATAGAGAGAGAGAGACAACAATGTTACCTTAATGTCAAAACCCTAACTTCTGAAAATGTAGACAATGGCAAATGTGAGATCAGAGAGGGGCAAAGATAAAGCAATGGGGGGACAGAGAGGGCCGGAGAGAGTGCAATGTTACCGGCAACGAGTTCTCTAGCCATTGGAAGGCGCCTTTGGAAGCAGAAGTCGGGGAGAGACTCGCTTGAGAGAACCAATAAAAAAAATAAAATTCAACCTAATTGACTGAGAGAGAGAATTCGTATATGTGGAATACTAAAAGCATCAATATTATTGACGTTTTCAACTAAATAAAAAAAGACATTAATACTATTGACGTCTTTACTTAAAACGTTATTGCTATTGATGTTTTGATTGAAATACTTAAAGCGTCATTACTAATGACGCTTTTATTAGATATTAACATCGTCAGTGTTATTGACGCTTTTAGTTATTTTTCATAATTTAATTTTTATTTTCAAAATGCAATTCTTATTACAGAAAATTAAAAGGTAAATCATTATTAGCATTGACGCTTTTGTTAAAAGCGTCAATGCTAATGACGCCAAACTAGTGTGTTGTAAATATTGAAAAAGTGATTCTAATTTAATATTTATTGAATAAAATAAATCACTTTTGATAAAAGTTGTTTACCAAAATAGAATTATTTTATTCAATAAATATTAAATCAGGACCACTTTTTCAATATTCACATAACTCTGGTTAGGCGTCATTGGCATTGACGCCTTTAAAGAAAGTGTCAATGCCAATGATGCTTTTCGTAAATATTTTTTGTTATTTTATGTTAAGTTTTTGAAATGATAATAGAATTTCAAAAATTAAAATAAAAATGTCTTTCGCATTAACGTTTTCAAAATTGAACTAGAAAACATTATTGACTTTGACGCTTTCAGTTTAAAAATGAAAATGTCATTATAGATGATACTTTTAACACTTTGCTAGATCAGTACTTCCGATGCTCTTTCAATTTAAAAGTTGTTGAAACTATGAACAAGATAATTGCACCAATACCAAAAGTAAAAATGTCACTGGTTTTGATGTTTTTTGATTTTTGACTATAAACGTTAGTTCTATTGATATTTTATATTTAAATATAATAATACTAGTACTTCCAATACTCTTTTAATTTAAAAGTTGTTGATACTATAAACAAGATAATTACACCAATACCAAAAGTAAAGATTTCATTGGTTTTGACTTTTTTTGATTTTTGACTATAAACGTTAATTCTATTGACATTTTATATTTAAATATAAAAATATCAATAGATTTGATTTTTTTAATTTTTTTTTAAAATTTAATTTTTAATAGAAAAAATAAATTAACTTAAAAAATAAAAAAAATTATAAATTATCATTAGTATTAATACTTTCACTAAAGACGCCTGTGTTAATGGCGCTGAACTACTATTTTATAAATATTAAAATTTTAACCTTATTTAATACTTATTGAAAAACCGCCAAAAAAATTCCCCCCCGCTCTGCGACAATTCCAGAGGGGTAACTTCATGGTGCGACGAGATTCAAAGGAGGGTCTCACGAAGCCCGCTGAGGTGGGCTCCAAGTTCGGCATCATTGGCGTTTGGAACACCGCCGGTTTGGCGACAGGGACCTTGAACGTTTGGTCCTGGGACAATCAGACATCGGTATTGCACTTCGCGGTCGCGTGTCATTGGTTCGCGCTCTTGATTTAAGGCGACGGCCAGGCTTGGATTTCCCCTCGGACTCAGAATCAGGTGGCGTTGGAGATGAAATGGTTGAATGAGGAACTCGTTGTGCCCGAGTTCGATCATCAAATTTCTTGGCCGAGAAGGATGAGGTCTTGGCTCGTGACGATCGGGAATAGGGTTTGACAGATGTAGATGGTGGAACAGCTCCCTGGGAGGAGAAAACAAATGGTTCGGGGAAACTGGGTGGGCATACTAGTTCAGAATGGTACGGGAGTCTGACACCGTCCATGGTAGAAGAATCGGTTGTGGCCGTGCCAGTGGAGGAGACAAGCGGCCATTAGAGAGAGGCGCTGTGGTCTGAGGAACAGTTGATCGCTGTGAAAGGTGAATCGATGAGTGAATCGGTGACTGATGAGGATTCACGAGTGTTAGAAACAAGAGCAGTTAAAGAGACCAAAGGTTTTCATGGAGGAGATATAGAAATAGATGTAGAAGTAGGATCAGAGAGAGAAGAAGGATTAGAAGAAACATGAACGGTTTTAGATGTTGATAATGATGGCAAAGAAGCTGTATTTCGAAAACAAGGTGGATCAATTCGTCCATTTGGCTGTTTTGAAGAGAGGTTACTGACACCGTCTGAAGACAAAGAAGGAAGTGGGATGATAGGACGGGAATTGGGTCTGACGAGGCCTGAGTCTTCATTCAGAAAAGAGGGCTGAAGAAGCAATCTCACATCATGACTTGGAAGTCCTAATTGGGCTGGCTTTTTTATTAATGGGCTGAGAAGAAGTTGGCATGGACATGGGTTCGCTAGTTGATTGGCCCATGGAAGAGTCTCTGGCTACACGGGCCCCAGTTGCTGTTGGAGATTGGGAGATCGGTCCAAACCGGATGTGCCCATCACCAGAACGTCTCGATTGTGCAAGAACCGCCTCTGAAAACTCAGCCGAGGAACATTTGCGACCAGGACGGCGAGTAATAATGGTCCATTTATTATTAGAAATTGGCACCTTCAAACCAAAAATGTCAATAGGAGCAGACTTATCAGTAGAGGAAGATTTAGAGCAACTAGTTTGAAAGTGATCAATTTCTGCACAATGATGACAAAAGGCACGTTTAAGTTCATAATAATGGACTGCCTGTTTGAGATTGCCGATGGAAATTTCAGGAACAAGAGGCTTAGAGGCATCAAGCTCAACACAAATACAAGCATAACGAGCACGAGAAGTGGAGCCAGTATGAAAATCAACTTTTATAGGTCAACTGACAGGAGAAGCGCAAAATTTGAAAATCAGAATATTCCACGGGCAGTTCTAGAAATTGGATCCAAGTGATCATTTTTTCTAAGGAAGCAACAGAAGGTCTAAAATTTGGTTTCCATTGAAGAACAGCTAAATAATGGCTAGTAAGAAACCATGGTCCTCCTGATAAAGCAACAAAACAATCATCCTTGAATTGGAACTTGACTGAGTAAAAACCTTTGATAATATAAGTGCAGCTGGTCTGCCCCTGTATGGATAGATCAGATGAGCTCGGCTCACATCTTCAGACCCGGCCTTCACGCCCCCTCTTGGGCCAGGCCTGCTAGTAGGCGAAATGGCAGAGCTCCAGCGATACATCAGGCGCCGCCATTAAGGTACTCTGAGATTCTCGCCTGACGATCAGCCCCCACGATCCCATGATTGGGACGGTTCCCTCACAACCGGGAGCATGGTCCACGAAGCCTAATATCAAGGCATGACACATCCCCACGATGATGGAGGCATAACTCGAGGGCACGATTGGCTATCCCAGGAAGGTGCTCACGATCTAAGCAAACGCTCTTATAAGAAGGGCAGTTATCATCCCCAAGAAGATACGAAATACACCACCCCTTGAATACTGTTACTCTGCCCATCTATCTCCAGCCTAACTTTGCTATCGGAGTGTCTTTGGCAGACACCACACCGGTGTTTCAGACAGGAGAACTCATTACCCCAACAGCTCGCATTAGCGGTCGGGAAAGACGTACAAATTCATTGTATCATCAGTTGACGCCGTCTGTGGGAACGACACTATAGTCGTTTCATAGTCTTGACTCGATTCGGTGTTGCATCAATTAGGTTAGACGGAGCAATGGAGGAGCAAAGCACCGCCAGAATTGCTGCCTTGGAGCAGCAGATCATCGAAATGATGGCTTCTATGAACCAGCTCCAGTCTCGGAATCAGGAGTTGGAGAGGAGATTGCCAACACCACAGGAGGCATCGGCGATGATGGACCCACCACCGCTAGAGGACCCACCGATGCCTGCAAACCAGCCTGCAGCAAGGAACCAAGGAGGCGACGCCGGCGGGGGAGTAGAAGACCCAACGCTTCCTGGAGAAAACCCTCCCCTGAGAGGGGTTGGATTCCATGCTGACGAAGCCTAGAGCCACGTCGATTGGTCTAAGGCAGCAATAGTGGTGCTTCCGGAGCACACTGGCGAAACTCACCCGATGTGGGACGAGCAGTTGAAGGAAATACAGGCCAAACTGGCTGGAGTGATTGCGACGGTGAAAGAGAAAGGCCCCAGCATGGTAGAAGAACTGGTAAACAGGAAAGACGCGCCATTTACACCAGCTGTAATGAGGATGCCCTTACTCCCGAAGTTCAAGATGCCCACGTTGGAGTCCTTCGATGGTACAAAGGATCCCCTGGACCACCTTGAGACATATAAGGCCCTGATGGACCTTCAGGCGGTTCCCAACGAGATTATGTGTAGGGCGTTTCCTACCACCCTTAAGGATCCAGCCAGGATTTGGTTCCACAGGCTCTCTTTCGCGACAATCAATAAATTTGTAGACTTGAGCAGGTTGTTCGTCAGCCATTACATCGGGGGGCAGAGACAGAAAAGACCCTCCACCTCCCTGTTCAACACTAAGCAACACGAGAAGGAGACCCTGCGTGAGTTTGTCCCCGTTTCAACCAAGAGACTTTATGTGGATGACCTGGATCAAAAAGTGGCAGTAGCAGCTTTCATTGCAGGCGTCAGAACCCCCAAATTCTTATTCTCCCTAGCCAAAGAGGCCCCCAAAACCATGGCCGCGCTAATGCTCCGAGGACAGAAATATATGAACGCAGAGGATACCCTCAAAGCCAGGGAAGACCCGGAAAGCGCCACACCCAGCCTAGACAAGAAGATGATGGTGGAGGAAAAGAAAGACGACAGGGCAGTGAAAGCCCTTAGGCTGGCAGAACAGAAGCCACGAGGAGAGAGCGATAGGAGTAAGCTAGCCAGGTACAACCAACACTTTACCCCACTGAACACTTCTTTGAATTAAGTACTCTACAAGATCAAGGGGGATACAACGCTGAGATGGCCTGGACGGATGAGGTCCCCACCAAAGAAGAGGCCAACCAACAAATGGTGCCGATTCCACCAAGACCATGGCCACGATACGGAGGACTGTTACGACTCAAGCAACAAGTTGAGAATCTGATCAGGCAAGGGAGATTAGGCAGGTACATAGCTGGGGGCAGACGTGACAAGAGGCGAGACTAGGCACCAAAGCAGGCCGAACGAAAAGTCCAGAGAGGGAAAGGCAAAACCAGTAACCCATGGGTGAGATAAGGGTCATCTCTGGAGGGTTCATAGGTGGCGGAGAGTC
Source organism: Euryodendron excelsum (assembly GCA_033060915.1). Lineage (NCBI taxonomy): Eukaryota > Viridiplantae > Streptophyta > Magnoliopsida > Ericales > Pentaphylacaceae > Euryodendron > Euryodendron excelsum. The sequence continues at coordinate 18,922,222 of CM065394.1, read as the reverse complement.
TTCATCAGCAAGGAAACAACATGCTAGGGAGGCACGGAGCCAGAGGGAAGTCATGTCCATAGACTGGTCAGCCAAAAAATCCAGGGCAGAGCATGATCTCATCACGTTCACCGATGAGGAGGCTGGGGCAGTGTGTCAGCCTCACGACGACCCATTGGTCATATTAGCAGTGGTGTCTAATTTCTTGATCTGGAGGGTCTTGGTGGACAGTGACAACTCGGCAGACATTCTATTCCTAAAGGCCTTCGAGCAGCCGAAGGTAGGCATGGAGAGGTTACAATCGGTCAGCTCCCCCTGGTCGGCTTCACTGGCGACAGAGTTATACCTTTGGGCTCCATAGCTCTACCAGTAACGCTAGGAACGACACCTCAACAAGCTACCAAGATGGTAACGTTCTTAGTGGTGAATTGCCCTTCAGCTTATAACATCATTGTGGGCAAAACAGCCTTCAATGAATTCAAAGCCATACCTTCCACCTACCACCTGAAGGTCAAGTTTCCCACGTTACAAGGAGTTGGAGAAGCCAAGGGTGACCAGCAGAACGCTAGAGAATGTTATATGGCATCCCTCAAGGGGGAGACTAAGGAGGTCGTGCTGATTGAGGAGCTAGAGCTTTGAGACAAGGAGGAGATCAGGAGGGGAGAACCGGTAGAAGAACTCGAGGAAGTCGTGGTCAGAGGGCAAGACCAGACCAAAATAGTTAAAATCGGAATGACAGCCCCCGAGGAATTCAAGGAAGGATTGAGGTCTTTCCTCAGGCATAACGCCGATGTTTTTGCCCGGTCTCATGAGGACATGCCGGGTATCGATACCCGGGTTATTACCCATCATCTGAACATAGACCTAACAGTAAAACCGGTCAGGCAGATAAGGAGGACCTTCGCCCCAGAGTGCAAAGAAGCAGTAGCAGACAAAGTTGAGAAATTGACAAGAGTTGGCTTTATAAAGGAGGCCCAGTACCCAACCTGGCTATCCAATGTGGTGATGGTCAGGAAGGTAAATGGAAACTGGAGGATGTGCGTGGATTTCATAGACCTGAATAGAGTATGTCCCAAGGATAGCTTCCCCTTACCGATAATTGATCACCTGGTGGATTCGACGGCATGATATGAGATGTTAACCTTCATGGATACTTTCTTAGGGTACAACCAGATAAAGATGGCGGAGCATGATCAAGAGCATATGGTGTTTGTGACAGACAGGGGTCTGTACTGTTATAAAGTGATGCCCTTCAGCCTCAAGAACGTCGGGCAACCTACCAGAGACTTGTCAGCTGCATGTTCGGCAATCAGATTGGAAGAAACATGGAAGTCTATGTGGATGACATGCTAGTAAAAGGCAAGCAAGCCACTAACCACCTAGCAGATCTGGAAGAGACGTTCGAGAATCTACGAACCTATAAGATGAATTTGAACCCTGCCAAATATGCATTTGGAGTAGCATCTGGCAAGTTCCTGGGGTTCATGGTCTCCAACCAGGGGATAGAAGCTAACCCCGAAAAAGTCAGGGCAGTACTAGACATACAGTCCCCAACGTCCACCAAGGAAGTTCAAAGACTGGCTGGCAGAGTAGCAGCACTGAATAGATTCATCTCCAGATCAACAGATAAGTGCCTTCCTTTCTTTAAAATTCTGCGTAAAGCTTTTGAGTGGACCCTTGAATGTGAACAAGCTTTCCAACAACTCAAAGAATATATAAGTTCAGTGTCACTGCTGAGCAGGCTGAGCAGAACCATAGAAGGTGAAGAGCTCTATCTTTACCTCGCCGTGTCAAATACAGCGGTAAGCTCAGCCCTGGTCAGGCAAGAGGAAGGGATCCAAAAGCCTGTCTATTACACAAGTAGGGCCCTGAGGGGCGCAGAGGAGCGATACCCCACAATGGAGCTGCTAGCCCTCGCCCTTGTAACCTCAGTAAGGAGATTGAGGCCATACTTCCAGGCCCACACCATAGTTGTCCTGACAAACTAGCCATTGAAGAAGGTCCTCCACAAGTCAGAGACCTCGGGAAGACTTGTCAAATGGTCCATAGAGCTCAGCCAATTCGATATCCAGTACAGACCAAGACTGGCGAATAAGGGGTAGGCTATAACAGACTTCATCACTGAATTCACCCACCCAACAACCTACCCCGGTGACAACTGCCTGCAGCTCTAGTGGGTGCTCAATATAGACGGCTCCTCAACTAACAGAGCAAGCGGCGCCAGAGTCGTCCTTGTCACCGTTGAAGGGCACAAAATCAAATATGTTGTCAAGTTCAAATTCCCCACATCCAACAACGAGGCTGAATACGAAGCCTTGATTGTTGGCCTCAAGATGGCTTGGCGAATGGGAGCAGAGCACTTCTTGGTACAGAGCGACTCTCAACTTATGGTGGAACAGGTCAAAGGAGAATACGAGGCCAGAGGAGAAAAGATACAAGAGTATTGTGAGATGGCGAAAAGCCTGGCAAGAAAATTTTTCAAAATACTACTAGAAAGAGTACCAAGACTACATAACGATGAGGCAGATCGACTGGCCAGGATTACTTCATCTCAGGAGGACGACCCTGGAGTACCCATGGAAGTGCTGGATTCGCCAAGCATTTAGAGCCCAAAAATACTCCAGATAGAACAGGAAGTGGAATGGGCAACACCAATTAGAAACTACTTAGAGCAAGGGTCCTTACCAGCGGACAAAGTTAAGGCAAGAGGGATTCAGTATAGAGCCAGCAGGTACGCCCTAATAAATAACATCTCGTATAAAAGGGGACACACCATGCCCTGGCTAAGGTGTACAGGAAAAACGGACGCTGATTACATCATGAGAGAGGTGCATGAAAGGGTTTGCGGCAATCACTCAGGAGGGAGGGCTTTGGCCAAGAAGATACTCAGAGCAGCCTACTATTGGCCCACAATGGAGAAGGATGCCCAAGAGTTTGTAAGAAAATGTAACAAGTGCCCAAGATTTTCCAGCATCCCAAGACAACCACCACAGGAACTAACGCCAATCTAGAGCCCCTGGCCTTTTGCCCAATGGGGAATCGATATAGTGGGGGCTCTGCCTTTGGGGAAAGGCTAGACCAAGTTTGTGGTGGTAGCTGTTGACTACTTCACAAAGTGAGCCGAAGCTGAAGTAGTAGCCACCATCACTGAGTAGAAAATGAAGGATTTCCTGTGGAAGAACATCATATGTAGGTTTGGTATCCCAAAGGTAATTATCACATACGACGAGAAACAGTTCAAGGGCGGTCAGTTCGGTCGGATGTGCTCGGATCTCCAGATCGGCCATCATTTCTCTTCCCCAGAGCACCCCCAAGCCAACGGCCAGGTCGAAGTCACCAACCGAACCCTGTTCAATAGTATCAAGGCAAAGCTAGAAAAGGCGAAGGGCTTATGGGCTGAGGAGCTTCCCAATATTTTATGGGCCTACAGAACGACAGAAAGGGTCGCAACAGGGCACACCCCGTTCTCCTTAACTTTCGGGTCCAAATTGGTCATCCCGATGGAGATAGGCCTGCATAGTCCTAGGGTCGAACATTTTGAGGTTGAGGCCAACAACGAAGCCCTAAAGGTGAGCCTAGACCTACTTGAAGGGAGAAGGATGCAAGCAGCCGTGGAAATAGCTACCTATCAACAAAGGATGCACAGGTATCACAATGCCAGAGTGAAACCCAAGGCATTCAAAGCAGGAGATCTGGTCCTCAAGAGGGTCAATCAGTCTACCCGAAAGCTCAGTGACGACAAACTCGGGCTGAATTGGGAAGGGCCATACACAGCTAAGGAGTTCTCCAGAAAAGGGACCTACTAGCTAACCGGAGTCGATGGCAAAGAGCTCCCCAACCCTTGGCACGCTGAGCACTTAAGAAAGTACTATGTTTGATGTAACCAGCATTCTTTAATGAAATGTTTGTCATTCGAGGCCCCCAAAATGATCGTCTACTTATATGGCCCTTGAAGCACAAGCCGAAAGGCCACAAGGCTACTAAGCGTAACTGGTTAGTCCCCTAGATTGACCAGACCAGCTGAAAGACTACAAGGCTACTAAGCCTAACTAGTCAGTCCCTTAGACTGACCAGACCAGCCGAAAGGCCACAAGGCTACCAAGCCCAACTGGTCAGTCCCTTAGAACGACTAGACCAGTCGAAAGGCCACAAGGCTACCAAGCCCAACTGGTTAGTCCCCTAGACTGACCAGACCAGTCGAAAGGCCACAAGGCTACTAAGCCCAACTAGTCAGTCCCCTAGACTAAACAGACAAGTCGAAAGGCCACAAGGCTACTAAGCCAAACTGGTCAATCTCCATGACTGACCAGGCAAGCCGAAAGGCCACAAGGCTACTAAGGTAGAAAGGTCGAGGTCTGGGAAAAGCTTCTTGGCCGCAACCTTAGCATCAACGAAGCCTTCCATATAAGCCTCACTGAGTTCATCTTAGAAGGCCGCCCCAGCCTTGAACTCTTCCACAGCGATATCCCAAGCATTCTTTAGCTACCCCTCCAGCTCAGCTACCCTCAGAGTAAGGGAGTCCCTGATTGCGTTAAAGGCCTGAGCATCAAAAGCTAGGGTCTCGACCTTTTTCTTAAGCTCAGTTGATTCGTCTAGCAGAGTAGTCTTCTCTGCCTCAGCGACTGCTTTGGACTCTTCAGCATCCTTCACCTTTTTCTTCAGACCATTGATAATCCCTGTCAGGGTCTCAATTACTTGGCCTTTCTTGGAGCTCTCACTTGTCTTCTCCTTTAGGCGAGTCTATAGGCAGAGTGCTTTCACATGCAACTGGAGAAGGATGGGAGGATCAGTATTAATAAACAAAAGCAGTCAGATTAAAAACAAGAGTTAAACCAGAATCATCACCTTCACAGCATCATGGTTCAGGCTCTTTGTCAGTTAGCCGCTGCTCCAATCAGTGAAGCGGGCCATGTCCTCCATACTAATGAATTGCTGCATCCTCTCCCAAGCAGCTTGGACATCTTTCACGACTAAGGGCTCGCCCTCTTGAACTGGAACTGTAGTGCCCGTAGGTGCTGCCAGGGCGGGAGGAGTCATTCCAGCGCCAGACTTGGAGGACTAACCAGGTGCCTGGGCCGCAGTCGAAACCTCGGCTACTGTGGGTGGCTGGACCACCGCAGGGCCCTTGTCAGGGGTTTGCTCAGCGGTCTTGCCCCCAGAGCTGGGCCGAAGGCGCTTGTTGGGTCTCTCTCCAGCGGCCTTTGCCTTCTCCATTTCTTCGAACTTCTTCTTAGCAGTGGACCCCATGCTCCTCTTGTCAAAGCCCATGTTCGATTCCTGTCCTGCAAAGCACACAGAGTAAGAATCAATGCACTTACATTTGAAAACAGCTGCAACAGACATACCAGACTCACTCTTCTCAGCGCGAAGGGCCTCGATGGAAAGGTCTGGACCTAAGAGGTAGTCTGTCAAACTCTCACCAGCTACAAGGGGCGCCCAACTCTTGACTGTATGCTCCCTCACCCTCGTTAAACGGCCATCCCTCTACTCGTTCCCTAGTACAGGAAGGCATGCTGAATAAAAGAGAAAAGGATGATGATTAGACTGCTACCCTAAGAAGGGGTCAGGCATAAAAGCACGAAAGGCGCTTACCCTTCCTACCTGGTCTACCTCATTGTCTGGGTATGCGAGGGGTTTGGTCGGTCACATCCTCCCAGTGGGCGATCTCCATACCCTCGCCATACACAAAGAAATACTTCTCCTTCCAGCGCTTGTGGGAGACTAGGAGATTAGTTATCAGAGCTGGTTGATCGTCCCTCACTGGGAAGTAGTACTAGCGCGAGCTCTCGCTCTCGGTTATTTTATAGCAGAAAAGAAATCTTTGGGGGTCAAGATTTCCTCCTTATTAGTGGCAGCCTGCCACAAGGCTGCACAGCCCACCAGTATGCGCCATGAGTTGGGCATTAATTGCCCAACGGCTAGTCTAGCCCTGCTCAGGACTTCTCTAATAGAAGGAGCAATAGGAAATCTCAGCCCTCCAGACAGTGTACTCTCGTACACTGCGATCTCACCAGGGCGAGGGAAGCACGCTCTGTCCTCGCTCCCAGGCACTCTATAACTCATGGAGGCCGGAAATTGATAGGCAGACTAGAGTTTTTTCACCTTGGCTCCATCTAGAATAGAGGCAAAGTGCCTTGCATCGTACCTACATTCTGGAGTAGAAGGCGACCCAGCTCCGACCTCAGCCATAGCCATGGGGGCAGAAGGTGACCCGGTTTCGACCTCGGCCATAGCCACGGGCAGAAGGCGACCCGGTTTCGACCTCGGCCATAGCCACGGGGGCACTTTTAAAGGCATCCACGATGGCCACAGGGATCCTTGCCCTCGTTGGCCTCACCTCCTGGGTGGCACCCCCAGTGTTGTCCCTAAAGTAGTTCGTAGAGGCACTTGAAGCCTCTTCTGGTCTAACCCTATCTAAATCCATCGAAGCAGTACGCTTAGAGCTGGATGACAGGACGATTGGGTGGCGGTTCATGAGTCTTCTATTTCGCGTAGGGTTGCAAAAGTAGACCTGGAAGCCTCTAAGACACCCTAATACACAGACTTGACAAAGGAGGGGTTTCCTATGAACCCTAGAGGATAAAGAGCCCTGACTCTCCACTCGTGGTACCAGATGGCCTTCTGTAAAAGCCAAAACATGTACCCACACACCTCGAATACCTTGATGAATAGGAAGATTGCAAAGAAGTCTTGAGTTCGCTTCGAGCAACCAACAATGGCGGAAGAGAAGGAGAAGAAAATGGGAGAGATCGCTCGCCGAATAATCTGAAAGATACGCGCAAAACGGGAGGCCCTTTGGTGAATCGCCAAGGTTTTATAGGCCTTTTCCTTTCGAAATCAACAGCGTGGATTTGCCAACGGTTCTCAGATCGGACGGTTGATGTTAGTAACGTCCAATCAGTATACGGGGCCAACCCAGCGAGGCCATGTGGCAGGGACGCCAAGGGTCGCATCGATTCACCTGGCATAGTAATCATGACGGTTTTACAACGCTTTAAATGCGTCTTTTAGATGGCGTCCCACGACTCTTTAGAATTCCCACCGGCTGACCTGGGCTGCCAAGGGAATTGGGGGCATCTGATAATACAAGTGCAGCTGGTCTGCCCCCTGTATGAACAGACCAGATGAGCTCAGCTCACATCTCCAGACCCAGCCTCCACGCCCCCTCCTGGACCAGGCCTGCTAGCAGGTGAAATGGCAGAGCTCCAGCGATACACCAGACCCCGCCATTAAGGCACCCCGAGATTCTTGCTTGACGATCAGCCCTCATGATCCCATGATTGCGACGGTTCTCCCACAACCGGGGGTGTGGTCTATGAAGCCTAATATCAAGGCACGACACATCCCCATGATGATGGAGGCATAACTCAAGGGCACGATTGGCTATCCCAGGAAGGAGCCCACGATCTAAGTCAACACTCCTATAAGAAGGGCAGTCATCATATCCAAGAAGGTACGAGATACACCACCCCTTGAATACTGTTACTCTGCCCATCTATCTCCAGCCTAACTTTGGCATCGGAATGTCTTTGGCAGGCACCACACCGGTGTTCCAGGCAGGAGGACTTATTACCCCAACAGTTTGCATCAGAGGTCGGGAAAGATGTACAAATTCACTGCATCATCAACCTTTATCAAGATCTATAACCTATATCGCTCCTTGTAATTTCGATAAATGTTGGAAGTCTACGAGAAATTGTCTCAAAAGAAAGGCGACTTCCCATACACTTCATTATTAAGGTTTCAATCCATGGAGAATGACTACGCAACAATTCGTCTTTAGATAAAGTTAGAGAATGTGCCAACGTAACACGGATTGCGCTCACTGTGGCTGTCAAGAGGACTGTCTGCTTCCAGTGTATCAAACGCAGAAGGAAAGTACATATGCTCTGAGGCTTGAAGAAGTTTCCTCTTATAGGACGAAGGTGTAGTTGGAAAGGAAACAAGGGACGAAGAGTCGCACATGATGGGAACCGAGCAAGATGAAGGAAAAGAAGCAGAGGCGGAAGAGTCACGCGTCTTATCAGAAAATGCTTTATCCTTTCAAAGCTTCAAGATCTGGTCCGACAATTCCTATGCTTTGTTTTGCAAATGATTGTTTTATTTTTATTAAGGCTCGTCAATATTCAATTGACACAGTTCAAAATTTATTATCTATTTTCACAGTTGTCTTTGGGCAAACTATTAATTAGAGTTAGTCGATTGCTTTTTTCTCAAATAATACACCTTCCACGGTTCGTGCTTTTTTGGCCAAATGTTTGCATTAAAGATTGAGACTGACACTCGAATATACCTAGGCCTTCCTATTATTTCTTCTAGAGTGACTAGTCATACCTTTTTTTTTTTTTGTTGATCCATAAATAAGTGTATATATATAAACCAAATATACAAAGCTTCGGACATACCCAATAGCATAACCAAAGAGGCATTGCCCTAAACAAAAGTGAACTACCCCTGTACTCAAAAGAGACTATCACGACTATATGTAGTAAAAACAGACATCAGCTCTATACAAGTCTAAACTATCTATCAAAAGCCAGAAAGATCCAGAAACAGAGAATGAATGACTTTATAGGTTTGAACTTGAATGCTTCTAGTGATAACAGCAGGTTGCCTGGACTTTCCTTAAAAAATTCTAAAATTCCGATATTCCCATATATTGTAAATGGTACATGCCACCTAATCCTTTTGGACTTGGCTTGGATACCAGTCCCTCTAGCCTCTTTAAGGAGCCATTTAACTGCTACCATCACTATGTTCATGGCTTAAGACAGACCCAACCACTGCTTCACTGCAGTCCAGACTTGATTCACAAAAGAACATTACAAGAATAGATGGGAAATAGATTCATCCTGAGCATTGCATAGATTGTAGATTATATCCTTAATTTTTCCCTATAACTTATCCCTTGTAAGCAATCTGTCTTTCAATGTGAGCCACAAATGAAAGAATGCTTAGGCAGCAAACAGCTGTGCCAAACCAGCTTTGGCAACATGCAAATTATAGCTTTCAGTATGAAATAATCATAGGCTGCCCTAGTGCTTAAACTACCCAAAAATGCCCACTGCTCTATCTTACACTACGTTGCATGAACTGACCTTTCAGCTGCTAAAAGTTTGTCACAGATGAGCACTATTTGTTTGAGCAATTGGGAGTCTTATCTCCTAACTTGGTACTCCCACAGAGTATCAGTCTTCAAATAAATCTGGTGCACCCAAAGGACCCACAGGGAATCCTTCTTGGCTTGAATATTCCACAATGTCTTTGCAAGCAAAGCCAAGTTCCAAGCCTCCAAGTTCTTAATGCTAAGACCCGCTTCCAAACTTCCAAACTTCCAAACTTCTGTCCATGCAACAAGTGGCTTTTTATCAACGAAGCATTTTTACCCCCAAAAGAAATTCCTACAAAGTTGAATCACCTTATCTTTAACCCCCACTGGAATTGGGAGAATGGAAAGCCAAAAAAATTTAACTCCTTACAAAACTGACTTCACCAGCTCATATTTACTCACATATGATAATGTGGCCCCTACCTAGATATTTATGTAATTAGCAATTTTGTTAATGAAAGGACTAAACTGGGCAATAGTTAACCTGGAAGCTAGCGTCGGTATGCCCAGATATCTGAACGGAAACCTACCCGTCTCAAAGCCAGTTAATCTCTTGATCTCGACCAAGTCCTCACTGCAAATCCCAATTGTAAATAAATTGGACTTATTTAAGATGGCTCTTAGTCCCAAACAGTCTCCAAAGTGATTCAAATGCTCTATAAGCAGTCCCACTGATGGAACATCTCCTCAAGCAAAGAGAATTAAATCATCTGCAAATGCTAAATGAGTAATATTCAATCCTTCACATTTGAGATGAAAATTAAAGTCAGAATTGGACTTCAATTTACCCAAACTTCTAGATAAATACTCTAAGCATAAAACAAATAGAAAAGGAGAAAGAGGATCTCCCTGTCTATAACCTCGCTGTCCCTTAAAGAACCCATGCATAGACCCGTTGAACGAAAGCGAGAATAAAGTGGTGGCAACATATTCCATAATCCAACCCACAAAAATAAGGGGAAAACCCAAAGCATGAAGCATGTCTTTGAGAAATCCCCAATTGACTGAGTCATTCGCCTTACGAAGGTCCCCCTTGAGGTTACATCTCAGAGAAATTCTACTTACACCATATTATTTCAAAAGCCCCTGCATCAAGTAGACATTTTCAACCATGCTCCTATGCTGAACAAAAGCTAATTGAGCTGGGTCTACCAAAGTCTCCAAAATGGGAGAAAGTCTAGTAGCCAAGATTTTGGAGATTACCTTATAGGTAACATTGCAACAAGCTATAGGTCTATATTCCTCTACCTTAGAAGCATTACTAGATTTGGGCACCAACGCAATTATCGAGTGATTGATTTGTTTAAGCATATGACCCAAAGAGAAGAACCCTTTAATCGCTAGGTTAAAGTCCTCACTGATAACATTCCATGCTTGCTTGAAGAAATAAGATGAGAATCCATCAAGCCCTAGGGCCTTATCGTCCCCAATGCTAAATAATGCTTTGTTAATTTCTTCATCAGAGATACCTCGGACAAGTGAAGCTGCCTGAGTATCTCCCACAAGCTTGCCATCCAAAACTAAGTCCCTGTTTATTCTTGAACAAGCAGCACTAGTCCCAAGCAAAGACTTATAAAAATTAACAAATGCAATGCTAACCTGTTACGGGAAAGTAGTAAATGTACCATCAGCCAAAGTGAGGGAGACTATTTGATTTTTGGCTATATACCTCTTGATTAGGTTATCAAAAAACTTAGAACTTCTATCACTTTCTTTCACATATTTGGCTTTAGCTAATTGGACACAAAAGGTTCTATTTTCCTCAGCCAAATTAAAAGCTTTAACCTTCAAATATGCCATGTGTACTTGGAGCTATTCATCCCTTGGGTTATCATGCAACTTTTGCTGAACTTCACCCAATTCCTCCTCTGCTGCTGCTGCCCTAGAGGAAATATGAGAAAAATGCTTCCTATTAAGAGCCTTCAAGGGCTTTTTCAAAGCTTTGAGTTTTTTGCACAATCTAAACATAGCACTGCCTTACATTCGAAAGTCCCAAGACCTCTCCACAATGCCTAAGAACTCCTCATGTTGAGACCACATATGAAAGAATTTAAAAGGCCTAGCCCTTTGAAAATTATCTTCAAAGAGAGTAACAATACAAAGGGCATGATCCAAATAAAGAGTCGGAAGCCAAAGTTGGCTAAGACCCTTAACCCTTTGCATTCCATTTGTCATTTATCATGACTCTGTCAAGTTTACTCCAGACCTTGTTATTGGTCCAGCGAGGAAAGACCCTGAATAAGAAGCATCAAACAACCCATTATCATTGCAACAACTTTGAAAATCCTTGATTTCGTAGGAGGTAATAGGCAACCCATTACTCTATTCATTCATATGCAACACATTGTTAAAGTCCCCCAAAAGGATCCAAGGGATTTTCAATTAAGAACTAAACAAACTCAAGTTGTTCCACAAAGGTCTCCTCCCAACAATGGTATTGAAAGCAAAAACAAAACTAATGCAAAATTTTTTAGAGGTAGACTTACAAGTAGTAAGGCAATGAATGACTTGCTTTGAACTACCCACAACTTGAAGATCAACTTTAGCAGCTCTCCAAATAATCAAAATTCTACCATTAGGATGATTCTGAAAATTATCAACTGACTGCCACTTTCTGAACTTGTGTTTGACAATTTCTTTAATCCTTTGTTGCTTAAGTTTTGTTTCAAGGATGCCTATAACATCCACTTTATTCCTCTTAATAGGATCCAAGACCCCATCCTGCTTTAAGGGCTTGTTGAAACCTCTAATGTTCCAGCTGGACACAATCATCACTAAGTTTTGTTGGGAGTGCCACCCCCCAAATCTGCACAAAACCCAACCAAATCAACCACCTTCTTCGCACCCTTATTTTTATTCTTTTTCCATGTCCCAAAAGATGTGCCAGCCCCTTAAATAGTTTGCTATTGGTGAATCTAATGAACACATTGCTGAGTTTGCTGCCCACCGAACCTCTACAGCTGAATTTTGAGACTAATGCCCAAGATCATAACTTGCACACTGACCTAATTGCACACTCACCTGTTGGGCCCGAAGCACATTCTTAGTCCTTGCCTTTATCTGAACCAAGTTTCTAGGATAAAAAACTACCCTTGCAAGTTGATTCTACAAATTCTAATGCCCCAAATATGCAGTCTGAACCACCTGGTCTGTGTTAACAATTTGCCCTGCCTGCGTTACTTCCTGCTGAGCCAGATTTTATTTACATTTTGCCCTTTTTGGCACTTGAGTGCCATTGGTCTCTTTTGCTACTAAAATTTACTGAACTTGATCTCCAAAATGGCCTGCTCACCATGTGGCACTAATATCTGAATCTGGTTGGAGCTCTGCTCAGCCTGATCCATCCTTTGCCCATCATCTGCCAAAATCTGAAATTTGTTGCCCACCTTTATCAAAGCTAATGGTTGCTGCTGGTTAGCTCATGCACCTTGTTGCATATACAGTGGCATCCCCTTTGCTGTTGGCAGGCCTTTTAGCCTTGGTTTTCTCTAAGATTTTACACCCACCTCTTATGTGTCCCATTACTTTACAGTGGGAACAAATTTTAGGCATATTCTCAAAGTAAACAACTTGCTCCAGAGTTTGCCTATTAGGCAGCTCTATGTGGAAGTGATTATCCACTTCCTTAGCAACATCAATCTCAATTAAGACCCTAGCATATGACACTCATTCCTTGCAAACAGTAAATTTGTCCGTACAAATTGGTTTGCCTAACTTCGAGCTAAGTTTGCTAAAGAATTAGGCCCCCATAATGGTAAAGGCAATTTAGTAAACTGGACCCAAATAGGAAAGCACCTCAGTTCTTCATTATCAAAGTTAAAGAACTTGGGCATAACCTTAAGAAGCTAAGGCCTACCAAAAATCATGCATGGACTCCTTTGAAGAACTTGTGTTTGGGACTTTTTATCATTGAGTTCAAAGATGATCCAGCCACTTGAGTGGTGATGGATGTTAACCTTAACTTTCCATGCCGTCACAATCTGCTGAAGTGCTACTTTGCCTGGAAACCTTCCCCCAAAATACCCAACAAGGCTGTGTTGCCAACGACTAGCCTCATGTTCCACATCTTCTTAAAGGATCTTAACTGGACCATCTGCCACTTCAACTTGTTGTAGAGCTGTACCATTATCTTACTGCCTATTCCCTGCAAAAAGGCTTGTAAAAGTTGCTCTATTTGGTGTCTTAACTTTTTGCAGTCTTGATGAAGCCTCCCTTGTTCTTTGAGAATCAGAAACGTGGCTTTCCAAGACTAAGTTGTTGTCTAGAGCATTATATCAAACACATGGAGTGCCTTCGGTGGTATCTTCATCGCCAAGAAATTAGGATTTGGATACCGACTCTATGTCCTCCTCTTGTGAAGACAAGAGCTTAAAATCAGGAACATCAGGCTCTTTATCTTGAAGACCCAATCCCTTAGCAACTCTCTTTGTGGCATCCACCAAAATGGCAGCAATTTCTTGTTGGCTGACAGCACCATCATGGACCTCTATTGAGGCACCCAAGTTCTTGCCCAAGGCAAGCCTACCCTTAGCCTTGAATGTAAAAGCCCCCACACCCTGACTCTTGTTCTTGCCTTTGCCCTTGCCTATTGCAAGCTAAGGCTCAAGCACGATAACTCAACAATTTCTTGTTGCCTGCCATGGCTGACAACAACATCATGGACCTCCCTTGAGGCACCTAAGTTCTTGCCCAAGGCAAGCCTACCCTTAGCCTTGAATGTAGAACCCCCCACACCCTGACTCTTGTTCTTGCCTTTGCCCTTGCGTATTGCAAGCTAGGGCCCAAGCATAAGAACTCACGAACAAGGGCACAATAGTAAACTATAGTAGAACCTACGAATTGAGAAATAGAGGAGGATAGAAATCTTTGGGCTGTGAGAGGAAGACAAGCCTCCTAAAGGCATGTGGACCCTGTACAAACAAAACCCAAAAACTCCTTGACAACTGGGTAGTTGTTGCATTGAACTCTATAAACTAGAAAATGCAAAATAGCGCTAAGAAGAATCTAGGGCACAACAAGAAGATATCAAAAAAACTAGCTTCAAAACCTAAACCACAGCCTAATTTGTAGAGTAAACCTAGGAATATGCCTCCAAACTGAGGTTCAAAGAGAACCCAAATTAGAGAAATATCAAGGTAATATTTGCACCGCTGGAGCAAAACTCAGCAGTAATCTACGACTAACTGATACAACAACAAAACACCCACCACAACTGATAGGATTTGTGTTGAGCTTGATGCCTTTAAGGTGTAGACGAGTAAATTTTGGCCAATCAAAAATTGACACTTGTCAAATAAAGGTGTAAGTAAATGCACAAATTGGCTAATTAACTATTGCCACGTGTCTCGTGGGATTCAAAATTACATTGATTGGCAAATCAAATATTGTCATTTGTCAAATTGATGCAATTAAGTCTTTGGCTAATTAAATTACACCATTTGTTATGTAGGGCCCACAAGAAAAAAAGACAAACATGTCTTCCAATTAAAATTAGACATTTGTCATTGATTATTTTCCAAATAAATTATTAATTATTTTTATTTATCAGTAAATGGAGATAATTATTTCAAACCATTGATTATCTTTATTTATTAATAAATAGAAATAATTATCTAAAAAGATTGCTGATCTTTACTTATTTTGGAGATAAATAGAGATAATTATCTTAAAAAATTGATTATCTTTATTTATTATTATCTCTAGAATAAATAGTGGTAATTATCTTAACGAAGTATAAAGCTATTAGGAGACTCTTCATCCTCTCCTATAAATAGAGGTGACCACCTAGTGAAAAGGGAAACAAATTTGAAGACGCTAGAGCTCTAACGGATTAAAGCTTCTAAAAAGTCCAAAGGACTCTCTCATTCAAGCATATTCCTTGTTCAAGATTGAAGAAGGCCCTGCTACCCAAATTCGAGATCAAGCTGCAACGCTTGAATCTACATCGAAGTAAAGAATCAGAGGAATATTTCTTTCATTAGAAATTGTAACAGAGATTGTGCTCCACTCCCTCAAATATATATAAAAATTCATTTGTTGCTACATTTTCTTGTCTTGAATTTTGGACTCAAAATTTGTGTGTCACAAATTTCTGGCACGCCTAGTGGGACATTCTTTGCCTCTCACCTCTTTTCCTTGTTAAATCAATCAAAGAAACTTCAAAATAGCCCCCAAGAATGACAAACTAAAGGCTACTAAAACCAAGGCTGGAGTCCCTAATTCTTCAACTACTGGTAAGGATGGCTCGAGATCTACTGCTCAAGGTATTGGTCTTGTAACTTGAAGCAAAGCAAATGCTATAGTTGAAACACTGGCATAAACCTCACTTTTGCCTAAGCCACTCCCTGTTTTTGGTTCTAATCCAACAAAGGCGCTGGGAACTTCTTTATTCTTGCTAGAAGGTGAGAAAGAAACTGCTACACTAGGGGCATGAAAGGATACTACTGCAAAACCTAAATAATCTTATCATGGAGAAAATGATGATTCAAGCAGCTTTAGTTTTGCTTTTTCTACTCATACTCCCCAATCGAAGCTCAGCTTTGACTGGTTCTCTTGGCTGTATTGCGATGCCAGTCATGACAACCAATGCTCTTGCTATGGAGGAACAAATCGCTCTCCTAGCTAAAACTGTTGAAGGACTATGCAAGGTTGTTCATGATTGTGATGTCCAAATGGCATCAATGATGAGCAAGATGGAGACTACTAGTGAGACAAGCCAAGCTGCTACTAACCCATCACCAAAGCCTCAAGATGTTGCTGAATCTTCTAATAAACAAAAAGAGACACAAAACTTGCAGGTCTTGGTTGATGGCACAATCCTTGTTGATTAATTGAAGGAGATCATCTTAGGTGCTATTAAAGACAA
Organism: Euryodendron excelsum; assembly: GCA_033060915.1. NCBI lineage: Eukaryota > Viridiplantae > Streptophyta > Magnoliopsida > Ericales > Pentaphylacaceae > Euryodendron > Euryodendron excelsum. The sequence goes on along the minus strand of CM065394.1, from coordinate 18,906,269 downwards.
ATATAAGGGGATCCTAAAATCTTCTCTTACTTATGCTAAGCCTTACACCCGGAGGATTGATCAACTAAGGATGCTTGTTGGTTACCAACCACCAAAATTTCAACCATTTGATGGTAAAGGTAACCCTAAACAACATGCTGCTCATTTTGTGAAAACATGCAATAACGCTGGAACTAATGGAGATCTGCTTGTCAATTAGTTTGTTCGAAACACTCAAGGGTAATGTCCTTGATTGGTATTGTGATATAGAGTCTGGCACTATTGACAGTTGGGAGCATCTCGAATACGAATTTCTAAATCGTTTCTATAGTACTCATCGTACTGTGAGTATGATTGAGCTTACTAACTCTCGTCAATGGAAAGATGAGCTGATCATTGAAGATATTAATCGATAGAAAAACCTAAGTCTCAACTGTAAAGATAGGCTATGCAAAACTTCTGTGATCGAAATGTGCAATTAAGGCATGCAATGGGGTCTACGCTACATTCTTTAAGGGATCAAGCCTAGAACTTTTGAAGAATTGGCTACACGTGCACATGATATGGAACTTATCATAGCTACAAATGGAATTCGAGGACCACCTTTCCAAGAATCTCGTAAACCAGGAAATAAACCAGACACCTGCAAAGGGGTCAAGTCTTTTTCCAAGACAGACAGTCAAGAGTCAATGGCCGTGATCATTGCACCTGTCAAGATCTCTACTAAGCCAAACAAAAAAGAAGCAGAGAAAAATGGTTCTATGCAAGGGAAACGGAAGAAGAAGCTTACTTTACAAGAAATGAAAAATAAGGAGTGTCACTTTCCTGATGTTGAAGTCCTTAAAATCCTTGAACAACTATTGGAACTGAAGATCATTGAACTCCCAGAGATGAAATGACCAGAAGAGGTTGGAAGGGTTCATGATCCAAACTACTGTAAGTATCATTGTCTAGTCAGTCATTCGACTTAACGATGTTTTGTTTTCAAAGAAAAGATTGTAGTGCTAGCTAGTGAAGGAAAAATCTCTCTAGAAGAAGAAAATGAAGTGGTAGCAGCAAACCAAACAGCTATTGTTTTTAGATTTTTTGGTCCTACGATACTCCAAGAGGAAGCTCAAAGAATTGAAGGATCTGTGCTTAGGTCACCAAGATTGAGAGTTTAATTTGGATCATTTGATCCAATTGACATAATTATGCCATTCCACCATGGTTTACCTACTTCCACCCAACCATCCCCAATTAGGGGCAATACTTGCTAAGTGGTGGAATTTGTTAACACAGATGATAAAGGATTGACCATTGTCACTCGTAAAAAGAAGAGAAAATCAAAGTTATGTTCCCCTCATCACCTACAATCAAAGCAAAATCTGAAGAGATCCAATACAAGAAGGCAAAGAAGAAAAAGGAAGACTAAGAAGATAATATCGGCTTTACCAAATGATTCATTCATGCAAAAGTTGCGCATTCCTATCAATACGTAAAGCTGGTTGCTCTTCTCTTCATAGAGCTATATGTAACGTTGTAAATGTTGAAGAATCTTTTGAGTATGAAATTGAGTCACCCTCTTCGACTGTGCATACACTGGTTGAATTTGGTTCCCAGTCTTGTGCTAACAATTGTGTTGCCTACATATCAGCTATCACATTTTTAGACGAAGATTTATTACTTGGTTTAACACCACGTAATTGTCCTCTTTTTATCACTGGATATGCTCGAGAACAAAAAATATACAAAATGCTTTTAGATGGTGGATTGGTAGTTAATATTTTGCCTCTCCGTATAATGAAAGAGCTTGGTATCACCACAGAACTTTCTCACAGTTGTCTAATGATCCAAGGTTTTAACGAAGGGGGGCAAAGAGCTATTGGGGTTATTGCCTTGACTTACTCATTGATGAAATTGTTGACTCAAGGTTGGTCCCTATAATGATTTTGATGATAACTAAACCTTGTGTTATTTTACTAATGCATTTACTTAGTGTGCAGATTAATAAATTTTATTATTTAAACTTAAAATTCAACCTTAAGTCTAATACATGTCAAAATAAATGCACAACAAGCTCAGGATCAAGCAATGGACTCTAAGACTTATGAAATGAACTCCAAGAGCTATGCAATGAACCAAACAGAGTATTGACGCCTATTTCTACTTCAAACAAATGATTTACATTTGAAGAGATTGAAGGTGTTCAAATAAGGCTTTCATCAAGTATGCATAGACTCAATGAAGTTGACTTGCACTAAAAAAGATTGAAGACTTCATCAGAATGTGCAAGGATCAGTTGAAGATGATTTGATTGTGAAGAAATTGAAAAATTTCAAAAGAAGACTTCTTTAAGTGTGCAAAGATCAAATTCGAGATAATTTAATGAAGGATGCTTGAGAAGAAATTCATCTTGACTACATGATCTATATATAGAATCCAAGCAAAGAATTCTTCTGAGTTGTAAAGAATCAATGAAGACAATATGTATAAAGAGACTTCATTAAGCTTATAAAAGTATCATTGAATGATCCCAAAGAAGAAGGAAGAATTACTAGCAAAAAGAAGAAATCGGCAATGAAACATTTTAAAGCTCTACGTAATAGAGAAAGCTTGGCATTAAAAGAGGAAGCTCTACAATGAAAGAGAAAGCTCAGCAACAGAGAAGAAGAGATTAATTAGTTTGAAAGTAAAGAAAAGATGAATATCAAATAATTGATTCAATCCAAATTGAATAGAAGTTAACTTTGATGAGTTAAAGAGTTTGATTGATCATCATATTCCAAAGAGAAGACTCCTTGAAGATCTTATAATATTGCTGAAGATGAACTTGGTCATTGGAAGACAGAATGAAGATTTCTGGGCAATGGTCCTACTCATGGAAATGAAGAGTCGACTCATAAAGACAGAAACAAAAAGTTGAAGACCAAATGATTAATGAGCCGACCCTGGAATATAAAGAATCGACTTATGAAGACTGAAGCAAAATTTTTGTGCAAAGAGTCGACTTATGGAAATGAAGAGCCGACTTATGAAGACAGAAGCAAAATAACTTAAAGACAAAATGATCAATGAGTCGACTCATGGAATTGAAGAGTCGACCCTTGGAGACAGTGGACAACATCTGAAAAATGCAGACCAGCTGAGTTGACCCATTAAGCCTAGAGTCGACCCCTGAGAAATAACAGCTAGTTTTTCTAACGTTATAACGGACTGGACGTGCATTAAATGAGCCCCAACAACCTCCAACGGATGAAATCAATACAGGGGTTTATATACAAGCTTCCAACTACATTTATATAATAAGAGACATAAGAAACAAACATCCACTGGCTGATCAAACAGAAAAATTCTGAACATTCTCTTTGTCTTTACTTTGTGAGCTTTGATTGTTTAATCCACTCTTGTTGGCGAGTTTGTACGTCATTTGTATATCTTTATACACTTGTTAGTGAGAGTTTGAGAGTTCTCTTGTGAAAGAAAAACTTTTGTAAGTTTGAGTGGATCTTGGATAAAATCACTTGGTGGCTGAAGAACTTGGGAAGAAGTTGTTGTGTATATAGTGAGTTGAGCACTTGGTCAATCATCATCCATTTGTAATTGGAGATTACATAGTAGAGGAAGACTTCAAGAGGATCTTGGGGTGAGGACGTGGACCACGGATTGTGGTTGAACCTCGGTAATTCTTTGTGTTCTTTCTATTGCTCTGCTTTCTTTTGTTTCTTTGATTACATTGCTTTATATATAGATTGATCATTGTTACTTTGATTAGATTAATTTTAATTAATCTTAATTGTCATTAATCTTCAAAAAATTCAATTCACCCCCCCTCTTGGGTTGCCTTTCGGGCCAATAGAAATGACATCAAGTGCATTGTTTCATGTCATTGATGCCTTCCTACAACATGCTGTCAAGACGACCTTGGCCCCATGAAAATGGTATTGTCCCATCTACCTTCATCAATGCTTCAAGTTTTGGCGAAATGGCATAGTAAAGAGAGTCGTAATGGATGACAAAGCCTTCACTGAAGCAGAATCTCATTTTGCTGACTCTAAATTCTACTTGGTAGAGATCGTGGTGAAAGAGTTACAATCGATTGCAATTTCATCAACTTACAAGTATCAGAAGGGCAATAAGTCTTAAGCCAATAAGGATGCTATTGTTACCAGCAAAAAGGAAGGGGTTGATTAGTTTGTCGATGACAACGTTACTAATGAGCAAAAAGAGAAGGCCACTTCCAAGGCACCTCTGGTCCTTCGATATACACCCAAGTCAAAAAAAGGTGAAGATCAAGCATTGAAAGGATTGACTCTCCCTATCACCAGTCTTAATCAAATAGGGGTTACTGCACTGTTAAAAGGTTTTGTTCGGCCAATGCAAGCTCCTGAAGTAGAGCATGGTGTTTTGACTTCAAAATGAATAAAGGAAGGTTTTGATCCAATCCCTTACAAAATCCTTGCGAAGGCTGGATATAATCCACAAGAATCAACCACTTTGAGGAAGCAACCATTTGAGACTAATGGGGAAAAGGTGCATGGCTTGAACTCAACTCAGTGTATACTTAAGCAAAGAGGCCATACTGTTCCGAATTCACAAGCTGACTTTGGATATACTCCACCCGCGCCTATGTGTATTGTCATGAAAAATTTGACCAATCATTATATCACAGCTGAGGAGGATGCTTATTCAATTTCAACTAAGCCTTTCATTTTTATTGCTTAGGCAAATAAAACCAACGAAAGTCAGTTTTTGACTGATTAGGACCACCAAGCATGATCTCTACTCCTACTACTCCAAGAAGATCAGTTCATGAGGGACTAGGTGTTTCAAGCTTCTCTCGGACCAATAAGGGTAGAAAAAGACAAAGTAAAATAATCTTTGTGGAAGATAATGAAAAATTAAGAAGTGCAATACCATCATGTATGAAACGACAAACTACTCTAGTAGTAGATGCAGATGAGGTATTAAAGGCAGGTTAAAAATTGTGATAGTTACCAAACCTCTGCTTAAAACACTAGGTATTTCCTCTGATGAAGAGAGTGTAGCCTCTTCATACCATATCACTGCTCATAATAGGGGAGATCAACTTGAAGAAGATGCTAAGGAGGCTCCAGCTACATTTGAAAAAGGTGTTAAATCCACTTTAGATGATCTGAAGGAAATCAATCTTGATACACCAGATAAACCTTGGTTGGTTTACATAAGTGATCTTTACACCCCTGAGGATAAAAAGTTTTATGTTGAACTACTAAACGAATACAACGATGTTTTCACTTGGAGCTACAAAGAGATGCCAAGCCTAGATCCTAAAGTGGCTGTTCATCATTTGGCAGTGAAACATGGTATTCGACCAATCAAACAAGCTCATTGATGCTTTCAACCTAAATTGATTCCTAAAATTGAATTGGAGGTCAATAAACTTATTGAAGCTGGCTTTATTTGAGAAGTCAAATATCCAACATGGATTTCGAGTATTGTCCCAATTAAGAAGAAAAATGGACAAATCCAATATGTGTGGACTTTCGAGATCTCAATAATGCGTGTCCAAAAGACAACTTCCCACTTCCTATAACTAAGCTCATGGTGCTACCACTGAACATGAAGCCTTGTCCTTTATGGATGGCTCTTATGGGTATAATAAAATTCGCATGTCGCCTCAAGATGAAGAATTGACAACATTTCGCATGCCAAAAAGGCATTTATTGTTACAAGGTGATGCCTTTTGGTCTGAAGAATACAGGAGCTACGTACCAAAGAGCAATGAAGAAGATCTTTGACGACATGCTTCATAAGAACATCAAATGTTATGTCGATGATCTAGTTGTGAAGACAAGAGAACGAAGTGACCATCTTTAAGATTTGAGGAAGGTATGTGAAAGATTGCGTGAGAAAGAGGATTGGCAGCAGTCGCTTATTGCAATCTACAACATGGAAAGTTACCTGACAATCCACAAAGAAGAATTGAGGTAAGGAGTCGTGCTCCATGTTTTATCTATTACAAGGATATGCTTTATCGTCGTTCTTTTAAGGGACTAGTCTTTCGTTGTTTGGGAGAAACTGAAGCAACACAAGCCTTGGAAGAAGCTCATTCTGGTATATGCAGTGCTCACCAGTTAGGCTCCAAGCTCCACTTTCAAATTAAGAGAATGGGCTATTACTGGCCTACCATGGTTAAGGATTGCACAAAGTATGCAAAGAGGTGCCAACCATGTCAACTTCATGCAAATTTCATACACCAACCACCCGAACCGCTTCATCTAATTGTTGCTTCTTGGCCTTTTGATGCATAGGGACTAGATGTAGTGGGGCCTTTGCCCAAGTCTTCTGGCGGCCATTTATACATTTTGGTTGCAACTGATTACTTTTCTAAATGGGCTGAAGTTGTGCCATGAAGGGAGGTGAAGAAGAAAAATGTTGTGAATTTCATTCGCACTAACATCATCTTGAGATATGGTATGCCGTGTTACATTATCAATGATAATAGAAAACCTTTTGACAATAGTCTGATGAACAAGCTTTGTGAAAAGTTTGGACTCAAGTAGCATAATTCACCCCTGTATGATGTACCAGCAAATGGTCTCGCTGAAGCATTTAACAAAATACTTGGTAATTTGTTGAAGAAGGTGGTTGCCAAGTCAAAAGGGGATTGGCATGAGAGAATAGGAGAAGCTTTTTCGGCGTATCGAATAACTCATCGAACAGCTACCTACGCTACTCCTTATGCATTAGTACATAGAGTGGAAGCTGTTTTGCCCCTTGAACGCCAAATCCCATAATTGAGAATTGCTATTCAGGAAGGTCTAGCTCATGAAGACAATGCTCGTCTATGTCTTGAGGAACTGGAAGCACTTGATGAGAATAGACTTGAAGAGCAGCAACATTTGGAATGTTACCAAGCTCGTCTTTCTAGAGCATTAACAAGAAGGTTTGCATTTGGTCTTTTCAAAAAAAAGGCTTGGTGCTTGCTGTGAGAAGACCCATTATCACCACTCATCGGACTAGAAACAAATTCACTTCTAAGTGGGATGGCCCCCCGTATGTGGTACAAGAAGTCTACTCCAATAGTGCTTACAAGCTAGTTGTTGAAGATGGCTTGAGAGTTGGACCCATCAATGGCAAATTGTTGAAGCGGTACTATGCTTAAAAAATAGAAGTGGCACTCCTTGACGCATGAGTCTAAACTGCATGTTACTCTTGGCCGCTTGAGTTTAAATTGTGAATGGTAAAAACAAAAATTTTTCTTTTTCAAAAAAAATTGAACTACGTTTGGCTTGATCCCTTGTTAGGTACGTAGGCATCTTGAGATTTTATCTCAAGTTCAATCATTGTTAAAAAAAAAAAAAGTTTCTTTAAAAAAAAAAAATATTTGAACTATGTTTGGCTTGATCCCCTTTTGGGTACATAGGCATCTTGGGATTTTATCTCAAGTTCAGTCATCCATAGAAACAAAAAAAAATGTTTTACAATCTTAGAGTCTTATTCAATCAAGAAGAAAAAAGAAGAAGATAAGGCATTCTTTGGGATAAATAAAGTTTTTATTTCTTCCAAGAGTATAGTTCACTCTGTGGCAAGATAAATTTCATTACTAAAAAAAAGAGAGAAACAAAGAAAGAAAAAGGACTAACTAAGAAGGGAGCTTGAAACCTATCAACTCACTTCGACGTGCTTCCAATAGTTCTTTCATCTTCTTTATGTACTCAACATCTTTAGCACCCAAGACAGGAGTACGTTCGATGGTAGAAATTTTTGCTTTATGACTGAGGACATCTTTTGGACAGCTACTTTTCTCTTTGAGAAGCAATGATTTCATTTCTTCTCTTTTAGCACTTATGTTCTCCAACTCTCTTTTCAGTTGAGCTTCCTTTAAGTCAATGCCGGTAATCTTCATTGGAAGAGACTCAACATCCTTGATTTTCTTGCCTTCTTGGGTTTCTACATTGTTGAGATTATGACTTCTATCTGCTAGCATCTGTGCTTATGACTTGTCAGACATCTTCTTTGCAAAAGAGGAGTGGGTGGAATTAAAAAGCCGAAGGTTTTCAGAGAATGTTCCAAGATCTTTCAAAAGAGAAATGTCTGCAGCATCAGTCTTGTCCATTTCTTTAAGAAACTTTATAGCCTCATCCTCAATCGTATGAAGGAACTCTATGCAAGATGTAGCAATCTTTTTAGAAATTTCATTGTATAACATGAAAAGGTACCTATGTTGACACGTACCAATGTGTTAATCTCCTTCAAATACGGAAGCTACTGCAGCATCAGGACATATTGGCATTATGGGACCTGTCTTCTAGACTATAGGGGCTCCCATGATCGCTCTATAAACAAGAGGCCTTTTTATCTCCTGATTTGGTAAATTGAGAATCTGCCAAAGTTATGCTTTTGTGCTTTCTTGAAAGTAGAACAAAAGCATTTGGCCCCTCAATAGAGCTTGTACTTGTTTGGGAAACTTCATCAGTATTATTCGTAGATCTCTCAGTATCCTCCAACTGCAATTAGAAGCACACTCGATCAAGAGAGGGAGAAGAGGTTCTAAATAAGATGCAACATGATGGTTTGAGAAATCAAAAGCCAATTTGAAAAAATTTGATGCTTACTTGATTTTCAAATTCTGCTAAAAGCGTTAAAAATTCAACCACGGTATAAAAGTTATCTGTGTCAAGAACAATGTTATCTAGATCAGAAATTTTGGTCATCTTCTTTGATCGTTTCCAATTTCGATCACCTTTGCTAGAACTACCTTCTCCTTCGTGGGTCGTGATGGTTCTTTTCTTGTCTTTGCTTTCAAATAGCGGAGTCTGGGTAATCTTCAAAGCTGGAATCACCAAAGAAGTTTTATCATTAGCAACTAATGATTTCTTTGGTGTAGATTGAACAGTTGCTTTATCTTTGCTTTCTCTTGTTGAAGCTCTTCCAACATCTTTCTGAGAAGGCAATACATATCCCTTGTTCTCCCTTATTTGCACTTCAACTAGAGGAGTCGGTTTTGAATACTTTATAACCAGCTTCGTGCTTCTTCTTGAAGAATTTCTTGAATGTCTTGTCCACCATTCACCATATTGTCTTGTGGTGAGACCTCTGAATGCAAGTGTTGAAATATCCAATGTGGCATTAGTGCCTAACTTTGTGCAAGATTGCTAAAGTAGAACAACTTCTTCTAAGGTGCCTGTGTAAAGTTCTCTCTTTAGCTTCCCTGCGATGTCTTGATAAAAATTAAATTGTCTAGAAAATCTATGAGGGCTATAAGATTCAATAATGTGCTCATTGCCAAAATGAAGAGTCAAGTAGCTTGAACGATGACTGATAATATAGTCATTCCAAGAACCTGATAAGTCTCCATTATCAGTTAAAGATAATTGCTTTTTCTCTTGACACATGGCTAAAGAAGGAAGGATGGATGGACCTATACTTTTAAAGAGATAGTGAGCATCCAGATCATCAAAATGTTTTGCCATCTTTTTATCGGCAAATTTAGCCATTTGGCCACCACTATAATGGTGAGCGGAGGAAAAATAAGCATCCAAATAATGACCAAGCCATCCATAAACATAATGGATAGGAAATGTAGCCATGCATTTGCTTGGAGTTGGAGGAGAAAAAATCTCTCTAAGCCCATTGTAGATGCTTGCAAGCATGGGCACGGCTAAAGAAAATTTTTGCCCACTAGCCATCATACTAGCTACCTTGAAAACACCAGGATGAATGTGGTCAACCTCCTTGTTGGGTAAAGAAAATTTGCATAACTAACAATATAATAGAGCAGCTAGATAAGCCTCCTCTCTTGCATTCTCTTTAATGCCCAAGTCATAGAATGGTCCCTTTTCTTTTTCGGAATGTGGCAGTGGCTTGCATTACTAAAAAATGTATCTTTTGCTTCAAAAGTTTTTGTGACGGCTCACTTGCCATGGCAAAAAACACCTTATGCGACAACAAAAAGGCCGTGGCAAATACCCGATGCTAATCGGTATTTGCGACGGCAATATTTATGGTCGAATAAATCAATTATTGTGACAGGTATTTGCGACGGTACGGGTTCCGTCGCAAAAGATGATTGTAGCGACGGATAACTGTGATGGCATCGCATCCTGCCGCAAATAAATTTAAGTAAAACGGCGTCATTTTGATTTTGGCGAGCCTCCTTTCATTTTCCTCCTTCTTGCCGATCAAAACCCTAGCTCTCGTTCTCCCTCCCCCTCCCTGACCCCTCAAACCCAGCCTCCACTGCACTGTCACACGACCACATCCTCGGCCAAGAGCTTCGCTGCACCATCTCCTCCTCCCTTCTCTCACCACCTCCTCCACCACTGCGCTGCCACTTCCCTCATCCACTGTCACGCCATCTCCTACTCCCTTATGCTGGCACCTTCTCTTGCCCCTACGTACTCTCTCTCTCTTTCTCACACACACATTTGTTTTGTGATAATTTTTTATTACTCTCTGATAATTTCTTATAGCTTTCACAATATCTATTAGATTGAAACCACTCTCATATTCTCTGTTATCTTCATTATTTATAACTATATCTTCTTTTACTACTTCAAAATCCTTCCAAATGAAGCAAAAGAGTTGTCTGCCTTGATGCGGATGATGGTGTGGGGCAGGGATGAGGTGGAGGTTGGGGGAGTGTCTCGGGTGGCTGTGGATGTTTAGGTAATGGAAGTATTGGGTGTCTGTTTGATATCAAATTGAATAGTTAAACTTGGATGTAAGAGCTTAGTTTGTTTTCATTCAAGCCTTGTAGGTAATATTTTTGTTTTGACTTTGTTTCTTTTACAAAATCTTGGGTGTTTTTGCCCAAATTTATTTGGTTTCCTGATTTTGCTGTATTCCTTTGCCCTAATTTTGTTTCGATTACAAAATTATGTGCCTTAGGTCTGTATTTTTTCTAGATCATATTAGCAAAGTGACACTCCCTCCTCTCCCAATCACAACTCCTCTGTTCCAAGTAAGATCAATTCCATAGTTTACCAATTGTTTAATTTTGTCATTTTTTAACTTTACTGGTTTATTTAAGAGATATTTATGTTTTATCTGTTCCTTGACTTTAAGTGTTTCCCATTTTCCAGGAATAAAATATCTAGGTATCTCTCTACCTACACATGTAATGATAAGCAAGCAGGGTAACATCTTTGTTTTTGATTTTTTCTTCCATTTTCTGTATTTTTTACTCTTGAAAGTTATCTTGTCCATGGGTTTGGTTGCATTTGTTTCCTTGGAGGCTTAATTTAGTAATCAAATCATAGGCAAAGGCTATGTGTAATGTGCATTTGAGATCATCTAACAAACTGGAAAGAACCAATTAATATTTACAGATAAAGTCATTCAAGGTGACTCTATAAACATCAAAGGCAATGCATCCAGTACGTCTTTTGATTCCATAAATATATCTGGCAGCTGGACAGATGAAGAAGACCAAAGAGGGGGAGCCAAGCTTATAACTCATCATAGGTGTATTTCTTTGGGTTGGTACTAATGGAATGCATCATTGGAAGAAAAAAAAAAGAGAAGAAGGTAGTGATAGAATAAAGAACATCATGAAGGACATGGAAGACCCACATTGTGATGTTTGAGATAGATTCTGTTAGAAGGTTAATTTGGTTCAAGCTTTTGAGGGGGTTCATCAGAGAGGATTTAGAGGAGAGAAGAGGGTTAGAGTCTTCCACTAAACTTAATTTTCCGTACAATAATACACAAGTAAATTTATATTTTATATATACAGACTTAGAGATCCATCATGCCTGTGATTTCATGTTTCCTTTTGCAAGGCCTGGATTCCTTAACTAGGTATCCATGCCATGGTTGCCACCTTTTTTACTTTGTGACATCTTCATATTCTTCTTTGGTTTTACCAACTACTCTTTCTCTCTTTCTCTCTCTACTGTTTTTTTATGGCAAACAACCTTTCCTTACTTATTTCTAAGTACAATGGTAGCTACCTAATGGAATTGAAGAAGTTTTTTTTTGTCTCTTCTATTTTTATTACCTATGGTAGGTTGCTGTTGTTGTTGCTACTTTGGTAGGCACGCCTACTAGTATTGCACATAATTGCTGTAGAGCTTTTAAAAGGTAACATTTATCTTAATTTGCTATACACAGACACACACAAACCCTCAAGTAAGTTCTTTCGTAAGCACATCTACTCTTTAATACAATTTAAAAATACAAAAAAAAAAACCTTTAGATCCTCAATCATATGAGAACAAGGAACATAAGGATGCTACGACTTTGGAAATGTCAATCTTCACAATTTTTCCCAATTTTAGAATACTTTAAGTTTTTAAATTCAAGTTTCAGGTTTCTATGGCTCGAAATTCACAAATGGCCCACGAACGGTGTGAAACTTTGCACGTAACACGATTTAGGCAACGATGACGTGTGGGGACAAACGACATGGTTGCCGTAGTCCCGGTTTAGGAGTTATTCCATTTTTTCCAATTTTAGAACACTTTAAGTTTTTAAGTTCAAGTTTCAAGTTTCTATAGCTCAAAATTCACAAATGGCCAAGAAAGGCGTGAAACTTCGCATATAGCACAGTTTAGGCAAGGATGACGAGTGGGGACAAACGGCACGGTCGCTGGAATCTTGGTTTCAAAGTTATTCCATTTTTCCCAATTTTAGAACAGTTTAAGTTTTATGTTCAAGTTTTGGGTTTCAACGGCTCGAAATTCACAAACGGTCCAGGAACGGCGTGAAACTTAGCACGTAGCATGATTTAGGCAACGATGACATGTGGGTACAAGCGGCATGGTCACCGGAGTCTTGGTTTGGGAGTTATTCCATTTTTCTCAATTTTAGAATACTTTAAGTTTTTAAGTTCAAGTTTTGAGTTTCTGCAGCTTGAAATTCACAAACGGCCCAGGAACAACGTGAAACTTTGTACATAGCACAGTTTAGGCAATGGGGACAAACGACATGGTCGTCGGAGTCCCGGTTTGGGAGTTATTCCATGTTTTCCAATTTTAGAACACTTTAAGTTGTTAAGTTCAAGTTTCGGGTTTCTACGGCTCAAAATTCACAAACGGCCCAAGAACGGCGTGAAACTTGGCACGGTGCACGGTTTAGGTAAGGATGACGTGCAGGGACAAAGACACGATCGCCTGAGTCCCGATTTGGGAGTTATTCAATTTTTTTTTTCAATTTTAGAACACTTTACGTTTTTAAGTTCAATTTTCGAGTTTCTATGGCTCGAAATTCACAAACAGCCTAGGAACGACGTGAAACTTGGCATGTAAGCATAGTCTAGGCAAGGATGACATGTGGGGACAAACGGCACAGTCGTCGGAGTTCTAGTTTGAGAGTTATTCCATTTTTTCCAATTTTAGAGCACTTCAAGTTTTGAAGTTCAAGTTTTGGTTTTTACGGCTTGAAATTCACAAATGGCCCAGGAACGGCATGAAACTTGGCATGTAGCACGATTTAGGCAAGGATGACATGTGAGGACAAAGGACACGATTGTCGGAGTCCCGATTTGGGAGTTATTCCATTTTTCCCAATTTTAGAACATTTTGAGTTTATAAATTCACGTTTCAAGGTCCAAACGGCTCAAAATTCATGAACGGTCTAGGAATGACATGAAACTTGGCACATAGCACGGTTTAGGCAAAGATAACATGTGGGGACAAACAACACGGTCGCGGAGTGTCGATTTGGGAGTTATTCCATTTTTTCTAATTTTAGAACACTCTGAGTTTATAAGTTCACGTTTCGGGGTTCAAACGGCTTAAAATCCATGAACGGCCCAGGAACAGCGTGAAACTTGGCACATAGCATAGTTTAGGCAAGGATGATGTGTGGGGACAAACGACACAAATGCCGGAGTCCCGATTTGGGAGTTATAGCATCAAGGCATTAGAACTGTGAAAGAATCGGTTGACCAACACGTTACATGGAAATTTGTTGATATAAATCATAGCTTTCTTTTATATATTTTTAATTTCATTGATCACATGCATATATATATATATTAGTCGTAGCAATCATATTGGTACTTATTTTATTTTTGTTTTTTCAGGTCATTGAGAAAGAGTATGTATTTCGTTGAGTTTGGCATTGAAGGAGTGGCTCATATTTTTCTTCTTTTTGTATTTTGGAGTATTGGATGTTAGGGTACTCTTTGAGTTTGGAATTTATATATTTTTTATGAAAACTTTATTGTACACATTCGCATTTTAATTACTTTTTATATAAAAACTATACCTTCGATGATTTGTATTATATTTTTTGGATGTGTGTTGTGAATTTTATGGTGAATGGATTTTTTTATTAATTTACTTAGTTTAATTCCTTTTATATAAATATGAATTACAGGGAATTTCAAATTTTAATATAAAATATGAAAAGTGCTATATAGTATTTGCGATGACAATGTCTTTTTGCGACGACAAATAGCCAAAGCGAAATTCCAAAATAGCTACAATTTTATAGCGACTATTTATATTGGTCACTAAATTCAGGTATTTGCGACAACATGTTTAATATTTATGACGGGATCATGCCGTCGCAAAAGAACTATTTGTAACGGCAGGGCGTTGAATTAGAGCCGTTGCAAATAAACACATCCTGCATCAACCCTTTTGCAACGGTACCTTTGTCTTGGCAAATAGTGCTTTGCCGTCGCAAGCGCAGTCACAAAAACTATTTGCGGCGTTGCCTTTTGCCTCGCTCTTCTTGCTGTCGCAAAAGACCTTTTACGACAGTAATTTGCCGTCTCAAAAAGTCGCGTTTTTAGTAGTGTTGTCACCAATAACACCAGTGGGATTATCAGATGTTCTCGGCTTGGTTGACCACTTCTTATTCACTCTTACAGGAGGTTCAACATACCTGATCGGGCCTCTAAACCAAAATGCAATCCAATCATGAGCACAAACATGATGAGTGTCATTTTCACAATAAAGCTTATGATAAGCTAAGTATAAATTGCGACAACTTGGTAGAAGAAGTAGATTCTTGTTTCTGTCAAAATTTGTCAACTCTTTTGCAGTCGGGACAACTTCGTTATAAAAGTTTCCATGAATTGACAACCACCAAGGATGCGTAGATCCCATAGAGAGATAGATGATTTCCCTATTAAAGAGTAGAGAGTATTTGTGGAGGGGCACCAAAGCTCGCAGAAAGATTAAAGAAGATTCTCATCACGATCGTATGTGATTAAAGAAGCATAAACAGCGTCATACATTCTTGCATCATGAAAAGTTTTCTTATTTTGACCGAGTGCATCTTCAAGCCATTCCTAATATCCAGGAATGTAAGAGAACTCACCAAAGTTGGCAAGAGAAGTGTCCCAAGTAGCCTTTCCACAATGAACTGATCGCTAAGTAATGAAAACCAATCAGAGCCACTATAGGAATGGAGTGAATATAATAGGAATGAAGCCTTCGTAGAAATAAAGATAGAATTGTTGCAATCGAGTAGCTCCCTTGTTAATACATCATACCATCGCTCCAAATGGGCTGGATCAATGGAAAAAGACCAACTTGGGGAAAGAGTGCCAATGACCTGGTCCAAGACATGCAAGTCTAAGACTATCGTCAAAGGCTCTCCTTTTTCACTACCGATGGTGACAGTTTTTCTTTCTTGAACAGAATAGTCTTTGAAGTAAACCACGGTATGAAATTGATACCCAAATGAAATCCAAGTAAAAGCTCAAGAAAATTGAGACCCAAAGCAAAGTCTAAGTAAAGCTCAAGGTTTGAAATTGAGATCTAAAGCAAGGCCAAAGGTTTGAAATTGAGACCTAAATGAAACCCAAATGAAATCCATGGAAAAGCTCAGGGTCTGAAATTGAGACCCAAAGCAAAGCCCAAGTGAAGCTCAAGGTCTGAAATTAAGACCCAAAGCAAGGCCAAAGGTCTAAAATTGAGACCTAAATGATATCCAAGTAAAAGCTCAAGGTCTAAAAAAGAGACCTAAAGTAAAGCCAAAGTAAAGCTCAAGGTCTAAAATTGAAACCCAAAGTAAGGCCAAAGGTCTGAAATTGAAACCCAAAAGAAGCCAAGTAAAGGTTAAGTTTTGAAATTAAGAACCATAGCAAAGCCGAAGGTCTGAAATTGAGACCCAAGTAAAGCCCAAGTGAAAGCTCAAGGTTTGAAATTGAGACTCAAAGCAAGGTTGAGAGTCTGAAATTGAGACCTAAATAAAGTCTAAGTGAAAGTTAAAGGTCTGAAATTGAGACCTAAAGCAAATCGAAGATCCAAAATCAAGACCCGAGTGAAGCCCAAGTAAAGCTCAAGGTCTGAAATTGAAACCCTAAGCAAAGTTGAAAGTCTAAGACCAAAACCCTAAGCAAAGTCGAAAGTCCAAGACCGAAGCTCTAAATTGAAGACTTAGCTTATCACTGCTCCAAATAATGCATTGTTTTATGTCAAACTCGTGCTAAGAAAAAAAAGAGAAGAATAAATAATACATAAAAAAAAAGGTGGGATACATGTGCATGGGAAGTGCCTTAAACATTGTGAGGCCTTAGAAATCTTTAACATATCATGCGGGAAGCGCAAATTCCAATATGAGATTTTGCACAAAATAAATACACAGTGATGAGAAGATATCAAACAATGATAAGGCGATTAATTTTTTTTTTCACAAAATAGATTAATACAGGTGTCTACTGGGCTTGAGAATGCTCAAATTGTTCTTTGATGTGACTTTGTAATTTGTGCAAAGAGCCAAGTAATAACAAAAATAGTACTAATCATCATGCATGATGTTAATGTGAACAACGTGAACATGTTAACAATATGAACATATTAATGTGAACAATGTGTGAACATAAACCCTCCATTGTCAAGCCAACAATGGAAATGTTAGGTTGGTGTTAGGTTAGTTTAGGTTGGTGATAGGTTTGTCTTTCATCTTCTCCTATATATATAGGACACAATTTTCTTGTAAATTCATAACATCTTGTACAAAGTTTATACAATAGAATTCTCCTTCTCATCTTCTCTTTCTTTGTTCTTCTTATCATTTTATCATGGTATCAGAGCCAAAAAAATTATGTTCTATGGTTACCCTTCAAGGAATCTTCCATATCAGAATTCCTAAGGTTCTCTTCCTCCTCTTTGGCGACTCTCTGTTTAGTCCATCTGAATCTGATTCTACCCTCTGTTTGCCTAATTCTGCTATGTTACGACTATTTCTCCTGCGTTGAAGGTTTTTTTGGCCGTTTGATTTCTATTATTTCGATCCTAATTCTCATTTCTCTACACTATGGAGCATCCTGAGGTATCTAGACTTATTGTTGTCACTCTGGAAGGTCCTAATTACATTCCTTGGTCTTAAGCCATGTCCAGTTTTCTCAAAGAAAAAAAACTTTGACGTTATGTCATTGGAGATCTTCAAGCACCTGTTAAAGGTTACATTGAAATGTCTACAGTATGCACTGAACGACTTAGGATTGGGACAGTAAGAATTATCATATCATTACCTGGTTCCGAAATACGTCCGTTCCTTCCATAAGCCTCCAGTTTGGACGCTTTGACACTGCTCACTCTATCTGGGGCTTTTCTTGCCCAATGCTACACTTCTACAGATCTTGCTTATTAGTACCAACTTTTGATTTCTCTACATCGTCTAAAACAGGAATCTGGCCAATCTATCAATGCCTTCCTATCTTAGATGTATATTCTGTGGGATCAATTAACTTCATCTAAACCTATTTGGGGTTGCTCTGATGATGTTTCTCAGTTTGCTCGCTACCGAAATCAACAGCGCTTGATTATGTTTCTTATGACTTTCACTGATGTCTTTGAGCCTATTTGAGCCTCTCTTCTACATCGATCCCCTCTCCCTTCCTTAGAACAAGCTATTTCTGAGCTTCTCTCCGAGGAGACTCGCCTTGGTCTCATCCAATCACCACCTGCAGACACAATTTTTGCCACCTCTAGCTCTCAATTTAGAGGTTTTTCAGGTAGTTCTCACGGTTCGCCTGCTTATGGTGGTTCTCGTAGTTCTTTTACTTAATCTACTGGGACATCTTTCAATCCTCCTTCTCAAAACAATGAATGTACATTCTACCATGCTACTAATCATCGTCTACTTACTTTTCCTATTCAAGTCTGCCAACATTGTCATCGGTGTGGCCCTGGTCACTATCGTAGTGACTATCCTAAAAATCCTCATTGCTGAGACTTTCGCCCTAAGTCTACTGCTGCCATTACTAAGGATTTTGATGTTCCCTCCTCATCCTCTGTGATCAGTATTAGTGATCTTTCTGCACTCCTTTAGCAGTTCATGACTACCTCTGGCAATCTACTTTTTATTACTCTGTCTATCACTTCAGATATTTCTTCTTGGTTCTTTGATTCAGGGTGCAACAATATATGACTTCTGACTTGTCTACTTTTTCTTCTAAAACCTCTATGTCTGCTTTTCCCATCATTTATACTGCTGATGGCTCACCTATGACTATTGATCACATTGCTCATGTCTCTACTTCCACTCTTGCACTTCCTCATACTTATTATATCCCTAAACTCACATTGAATCTTATCTCTGTCGACTAATTATGTGATCTTGGCCTTACTGTCTTTTTCTATTCTGCTGCTTGTGTTGTGTAGGATCCAAAGATGGGACAGACTCTTGGGATAAGTCGTGAACATGGTCAACTGTTTTAGCTCATTCACCTTTAATTGTCTACTCAGACTACTATTGTCACTTCTACTATTGCTTCATCTGCTCCCAACTCCTCTTTTGATATCTGGCATTCACTTTTAGGTCATGTTTCTATAAGTCGTTATACTTTCTTTTGTCTTAGGGTGTTTTAGGCTTTGTTCCTAATAAATACCTTGATTGTCAATCTTGTTAACTTGCCAAAAAACTAGCTTTATCTTTTAATAATAGTACTTCTCTTTCCTTAGCTCCTTTGGATTTAGTCCACTCTGATGTTTGGAGTCCTTCCCTCACTTCTACTATGGGAGGATCCAAGTATTTTGTTATATTTGTTAATGATTTCTCTAGATATACCTAGATTTATCTCTTGCAAAATTAATCTCAATTTCAATAAACTTATTATGATTTTGCTTCTATGGTCAAAACACAATTCTCTCGTGACATCAAGATCTTTCGGTCTAACAATGCTCAGGAATATTGTGACAACTCTTTTCTTACCTTTCTCCGTGAGCATGGGACCATTCCTCATCATTCTTATCCTGATACTTCACAATAAAATGGTCATGCTGAATGAAAACATCGTCATCTCCTTGATACAACCCGTGCTCTTCTTATCTCTGCCTCTTGTCTTGAACAATTTTGGGGTGATGCCATTCTTACTGCTACTTGCACTATTAACTGTGTACCTTTGGCTTCTCTCGATAACCTCACTCCTTATGAGCGTTTGTATGGTACTACTCTTGATTATCATTCTCTTCATGTTTTTGGGTGTGCTTGTTTTGTCTTACTTCAGCCTTATGAGCTCACCAAATTAGAGCCTCATGCTCGTCTCTGTTGCTTCTTAGGCTATGGGATTGAGCACAAACGTTATCGTTGTTGGGATACCCTGTTTAAACGTCTTTGTGTCTCTTGTCATATTATCTTTTGAGAACATAAGACATTTTTCTCCTTATCCATATTTCAATTATCTTCTTCTTCTTCCACTTCTTACTTTGCTGATCCTACTATTGAGCTTTTTCCTGAGGATACTGATGTACCTATTGCTGAGACGCCTACTGTGCCGCCTATTATTGTCTATCCAGAGGAGTCCCCGTCTGCTGATCCTACTCTTCCTGCTAGCTCTTCCTTGTCTGATCTATCTCTGCCCTCTTCCTCCACTGAGCCCACTATTAGGCGTTCTACTCGGGTAAGAGAGACTCCTGCTCACCCTCGTGATTATCACTGTTTCTCCACTATTGTTGCTCATCACTAGCCTTGCTCCTATTGCTAGGCTAGTTCTAACCTTCTTTGGCAGCAAGTTATGAATGATTAATTACAGGCTCTTACCAAGACTCACACTTGGAACTTGGTTGATCTTTCTCCTGGTAAATCTGTGATTGGGTGTCGATGGATCTATAAGTTCAAAACTCGTTCTAATGGTTCTATGGAATGTTACAAAGCCCGTTTAATTGCCAAATGTTTCACTCAAGAGTATGACCTGGACTATAAGAAGACCTTTGCTCCTGCTGCTTGTCTGACTTTTGTTTGGAGTCTCATTGCTGTTGTTGCTGTCCAGCAGTGGCCCTTGTATCAGATGGATGTCAAAAATGCCTTCTTCAAAGGTGATCTCTCTGAGGAATTCTATATACGGCCTCCTTTTGGTTCTCCTCACTCTCCACATCAGGTCTGCAAACTTCGCCGTGCTCTATATGGTCTTAAACAAGCTCCTCATGCCTGGTATACCAAATTCAGTTCCACTTTTAGCAAACTTGGCTTTTCTTCTAGTGATTATGATTATGCTCTCTTTGTTCGCAAAACTCCGCGGGGCACTGTTCTCCTACTTCTTTATGTGGATGATATGATTCTCACTGGAGATGATGTGTATGGTATTTCTGAGCTCAAGAATTTCTTAACAGACAATTTGAGATAAAAGATCTTGGTCCTCTCAGTTACTTCCTTGGTCTTGAGGTATCTTCTGTTTCTATTAGTTATTCTCTCTCTCAAACCAAGTATGCCTCAGATCTTCTTATTCATTCTGGTCTCACTGATAGCAAAACTGCTTCCACACCTTTAGAAGCTAATGTACATCTCACTCTTCTAGATGGTGAGCTTCTGTCTAATGCAACTCTCTATCAGCAGCTTGTTGGCAGTCTTGTCTACCTCACTGTTACTCGTCCTGACATTGTACTTGTTGTTCACCTAGTCGGTCAGTTTCTGTCTTTGCTGCGCTCAACTCACTACACTGCAGTTCTTCGTATTCTTCGTTATGTCAAGGGTACTCTTTTTCATGGACTACATTATTCTCGCCACTCTTCTCTACAACTTCATGCTTATTCTGACGCTAATTGGGTTGGTGATTCTATTGATCGATAGTCTACCACAGGCTTCTGCTTTTTTCTTGGAGATTCTCTTATTTCTTGGTGTAGTAAGAAGTAGACCTTTACTGCTCGCTCTAGTACCGAGACCCAATACCGTGCATTAGTTGATATGACTCAGGAACTTCTCTGACTTTGATAGTTACTTCAAGACATGGGTGTTTCTCATTCTGGTGCTATTGTTCTTCATTGTGATAATCGCAGCACGATCATGATAGCTCATAATGATATGTTTCATGATTGTACTAAGCACATTGAGATTGATTGTCATTTCATTCGTCAACATGTCATGTGTGGCACAGTTTATCTTCTCTTTGTGACATATGCTGCTCAAACTGCTGACATCTTCACCAAGTCTTATCCTTTAGGACGATTTTATGATTTGATTATCAAACTCAATTTGGTCTCTACATTACCACCGTGAATTGGCAGTGGACTGTTAATGTGAATAACAGTGGACTGTTAATATGAATAATGTGAACATATTAATGTGAACATGTTAATGTGAACAATGTGAATATAAACCCTACATTGTCAAGCCAATAATGAAAATGTTACGTTGGTGTTAGGTTTGGTTAAGTTGGTGTTAGGTTTGTCTTTCATCTTTTTCTATATATATAGGACACAATTTTTTTGTAAATTCATAACACCTTGTATAAAGCTTATACTAGAGCATTCTTCTTCTCATCTTCTCTTTCTTTGTTATTTCGACCATTCTAACACATGAGAAAAAAGGTGCTTTTGTTTGCAAGTCACATGGGCAGCAGAGACTTGTTCTTTCAAAAGAACATTATATCACATTTCTATGTGTGATATTATGCATTGAATAATGAATAAAGGTTGCGTCAGAGATCATGCGGACTTGAAGGAAATTGTTTCTTTGGCACATGATAATGTGATTGTGTGCGACAATGAAGGAGGCTATTCATGTTTGACAGAATAGTTCTACGCTATATGATGGATGTCACCCCACGTGTTACAAAAGCAACATATGGCGACAAAAGGAATTCATGATATGTGAAGGATGTGATGCGTACAATAAGCAGAGGGGTGAATAGCAATGCAATATAAATAAAGAAGAGAGATTAAAGAAACCGACCAGAGGGCTCACTTCCTGCTACTTTTCGATCTGCAGCAACTTGTAACTGTGAAAAAAATCTACTGCTAGAGCTCTTAATTTAGAGTAATATTCCCTACTCCTAGAACTCTTATGCGCAATAAAGTCTATCACTTAGGCATTGAGGAGTCCAAACTTTGCTGATTGCTCTAATCCAAATTATTACTGCTTGCCATGTTGTTGGATCACCGAATCAATTGTGTAGAATCTGGAAAGCTTTAATTCTTTTATAGACAGTGAAACATTAGTCCTATTGTGACTATGATTGCAATTTCTTATGAAGTTCTAATTCTTTTACTCTCCTGATAGGTTCTGATCAATCTGATCTTTGATAGTGCTTATCCTCTTATTATTCTGATAACTTCTTTTTTGTTTACATTTGGAAACCGCAAGTCACTTCAGTGTTGAAGACAAATTTCAATCTCATGCAATTTCCGCAAATCGAGGTTCGGTTGAAAAGCTCCGGCAAATTAAAACTGCCACGACTTTTTTTTCTCATGCAGATTTGCATTAAAAAAAATTGACGATAAAAATTGTGCAAAAAATTAAGCCGACTACAAATGATTTAATTTTTGAGACCCGCTCACTTTTCATACTATTGCAATGTGCACGTGATTAGGCTTCCAGGGAATATTTTTAGATGAGTAAATTTTGGCCAATCAAAAATTGACACCTGTTAATTGAAGGTGTTAGTATCCGTACAAGTTGGCCAATTAACTATTGCTACGTGTCTCGTGAGATTCAAAATTATATTGATTGGCAAATCCAATGCCCTCATTTGTCAAATTGATGCAATTAAGTCTTTGGCTAATTAAATTATGCCATTTGTTATGTGGGGCCCACAAGAAAAAAAAAATCTTCCAATTAAAATTAGACATGTGTCATTGATTATCTTTCAAATAAAGTATTAATTATCTCTATTTATCAGTAAATAGAGATAATTATTTCAAACAATTGATTATCTTTATTTATTAATAAATAGAGATAGTTATCTCAAAAGATTGATTATCATTATGTATTTTGGAGATAAATAGATATAATTATTTTAAAAGATTGATTATCTTTATTTATTATTATCTTTAATATAAATAGTGATAATTATCTTAAATAAGTACAAAGCTATCATGAGACTTTTCATCATTTCCTGTAAATAGAAATGACCACCTAGTGAAAAGGGGAATAAATTTGAAGACACTAGAGTTTTGGCGGATTAAAGCTTTTAAAAAGCCTGAAGGACTCTCTCATTCAAGTATCCTCTTTGTTCAAGATAAAAGAAGGCCTTACTATCCAGATTTGAGATCAAGCTGTAAACCCTCGAATCTACATCGAAATGAAGAATTAGAAGATTATTTCTTTCATTAAAAATTGTAACAGAGATTGTACTCCACTCTCTCAAATATATATAAAAATTCATTTGTTGCTACATTTTCTAATCTCGAATTTTGGACTCTAAATTTGTGTGTTACACCTGGTATACAAAATTCTTGTCTTATGCAGGCCGTGCTACTCTTGTCAATCACACTCTTGATGCCATTCCTGCTTATGCCTTGGCCTGATACAAAATTCCTCTTTCCACTATGAAAATTATTAAAACGCACTCCCGGAGATTTTTCTGGAACCATTCTACAACTCAAAATCGTGGTCCTTTGCTAAAGTGGTCTACTCTTTGCATGCCAAAAGAATTTGGTGGATTTGGGTTTCGTGATCTTAATGCAGCTAGATTCAAGTTACGTTGGAAGCTATTCACTTATCCAAAAAATCTCTGGGTAGAGATTGTCATGGCCAAATATTTTCACCCATGTACTATCTTGGAAGCCAAATATAAATCTTCTTCTAGCTGGGTATGGCGTGGCCTCTTTGCTCTCTTGGATATCTTCAAGCAAGGTATAGTGTGGAGTATTAGGAATGGGTTGTCGGTGTCTGTTTGGTATGATCAATGGGCAGGCCCTTTTCTCCTGCAAGATTTCATCTTAACTCTTATTCCCAATGCTCTGCCTTTCTTATCTAGTATGGTTCTCTGGGGCCATCTTGGAATCTTTCAAGTCTCCAACATTATCTTCCTCCTTTAATTCTTCAACATATTCTTGGGGTACCTATTCCTCTGGGTTCTCAACCTGAACAGCGTGTTTGGGGTCCTGGAAGGGATGGGTCCTTTACTATTGAAGAAACCTATCAATGGCTATTGTTGCAAACGTCTCCACCAATGCTACATGCTCTTCCTTGGTCTATCATATGGACTTTACCAATTCCGCCCCGATTAAAAGTTTTTGTTTGGCTTTTTTTCTGTTTTTTTTGTCTTAATGCTTTTCCCACTGCTGCCCTCTTATCTCACAGGAACATCATCCCTTGTGCTTCTATCCATGTCTGTGGACATTGCCCGGAAGATATCAATCACATCTTCTTCTCTTGCCCCACTTGGGATTTTCTAAGAACACCTCTCAAGCGTTGCTCTTTGGAAAACATCTCAAATCTGTTGGTGTTTCTTAAACATGCACCTCATTAGTTTCCATTCTCTAAAGTATTGACATTGATACCTTATACATTTTGGGCTATATGAAGTGTGGAAATGAATCTCTTTTTAATCGTAAAGCCTTTCACCTACCTTCCACTCTTCGATCTGTTCAAGCTTTGGTAGATTTATCTATATCCCAATTCACTTCGACGATGGGTGCTCGGAAATCGACGCTGATTCAGGTCTATTGGAAAAAACCACCTCCCTCTATGTTCAAGCTTCGTATAGATGGTGCTGCTCCTTTTAATCTGGGGCGGGCAAGAGCTGGTGGATTTGTTAGATATTCTAATGCGGATGTTATTGCTGCTTTTGCTTTGAATGTAGGCTACAATACAAACTCCAATGCTGAATTATGGGTTCTCCGTCAGGGACTCCAGCTTGCCCTGATGAATAATATTTATCACCTTCTTGTTGAGACTGGTTCTACTTGTATTTACCACACCTTGTGCAGGAAGAAGACAACGACGACTCGACTAACCCTATTACTTCAGGACTGCCTACAGCTGGTGCCTCTCTTCCAGCAGCTTCACATTAAGACTTGCTACCACGAAGCAAATTGAGTTGCAGATGCTTTGACTACTTTTGTAGCAAACAACCTCCAATATGATTAAGCTTTTGTCAAGACTCCCAAGTGCTTTTCATCACTTTGTTTTGTCAGATTCTATAGGAGTCTCTTCCCCTCCTTTTGTAACTAATCTGCAAACACAGCACTTCGCTTCTCTGTTATAAGTTTCTGTTTTTGGATTAAAAAACTAGAAAAAGTTAAAAGAAATATGCACTTTTTTTTTTTTTTTTTTGTTGACGAAATGCTGAGTAAGAAATAAGAGACAGTCGCACCAAAAAAAAAAGAGAAGAGACAGTTGATAATTTATAGGACTTAAAAAAATTGACTGTGGCCCATTAAAATTTGCAACCCACTGAAATACTTTCAAAGTATCACGATCTTAACTTTACAACCCAATAAAGACTCAATTAGTGGACTTTTAAGTCCCAAAAATTTCAAATGTTTGAGGCCTCAAAATTCATACCACTGTAAGCCCCAACTGTTGAGGCTAGTTAAAATGTTTCGCTTACTTATTGGACAGTGCAATAAAAATGACACAAAAATATGTGATAAAGAGTTGTTTCCAGTTCGGATTACAATCCCAACTCCAAAACATTGGCGACTCTTTTAAATTGGGTACAATCACAACTTCTGTGAACTAGTTAAATACTCCAATTAATCTATCTAATTCAAAATCAAATTCACTAATAATTAAATACTATTTTTTTGAACTACGGTAAATTTGATTCTAGTCTAGAATTATTTTTGACTCGGATATATAGGCAAATCATTCAAATGGATACACTCAGCACTATTGTGAACTCTAAAGTTTCAGTTAAATTGAATTTTTTCCTAAATAAAATCTGTAGTCAACTATATGTAGCGCTAAAAGATGAAAGGTTTTTTTTTTTGGTTTTCACTAGGAACGTTAGAATATTGCATCGCCATGGATCGAAATATTTACATGGTTGTAAGAAAAATCAAGATGACCAAGTAATCAATTGTCTGTTTGCCAGGAAAATGAAGATAAAAAAAGACTATGGATCTTTATTTAACTTTTACTATACAGTATAAATCACTTCGATAGAATTCAACTCCGAGTTCTACTGACCACAACAGTTAATTTAGTCTCTCTGGAGCAATAAGATTCAAAACTCTAATTTCTTTTCCTTTACTACATTTTCTTATTTGGCTTTACAGAAAAGGTAGGAAAAAATAAACTAATAGAAAAATAAAAAAGAATTTTTGAGTTCTGTATCTTTTGTTATTTTTCCAGTGTCCGAAATAGTAGAACAAATTAAGAAGGATGCTAAACCCTAATATGATCACAACATTACATTTTCATGGAAAGAGTAGAAAATTGTTGGAAGTAAAAGAAGTAGGAATAGACCTTGACGAGACAGAATCGAAGGATCAGCTCGACCAGTGGCGTAGCTAGAAAATTAATTTAGAGAGCAACCATTAGTCATAACTAATTTTTATTTTGCAATTAACAATAGAACACTTGACTACTATATATATGCTGTATGTAAACACCCCATTTTTGCCTGCTCGATAATTTTCGGTCCAAAAGTAAAACTTCAAAATGCTATTAGGCCCCAGATCGTCTACCAAAGATCAAATCAACCTTTTAATAACAAAACAATCGCTTCTGGGCCCATATGGCCATTCAAGAGTTAAAATGACCAAAATGCACATAGGCATTCATTTGCACCTTTAGGCATTCCAAGCAGCTTTTCGAGACCAGACGGTCAAACAAATCGCTAATACCATCAGAGTGATGGAAACACTCACAAACCTTGCGAGGTTCACTTCCGGCACTTACTAGCCTGCCGACATAGACTGTCCCTTATGCCCTAGGCATCAAGCAGCCTCCTAGGGATTAAAAGATTCCCAAAGCCAATCACCAAAACCGCTGTAGTGACGGAATCACTCACAAACTATCAAACCGTCAGAGTGTTACAAACATTCGTAAACAAGTCAACATGGGCATATCGCAAACAACCCAGTCTGAACAGACTGACCATGCTCCTTGGTCGTGGCACGTTTACCCAGGACAAGATGTCTTCAAAAACCAACTCGTCACAACTGTCAGAGTGACAAAAACATTGATAAAACCCAAGTTAACACCGGTGGCCACTAGCACCGAATGGTAAAAAAATGTTCATTTTTTTCCCTAGGTAAATTGACATGTCTTTCAAGAAAGCACTAATTCCTCATGACAGTAAGACCACCATCAACACTATTTCTAGCAGTCTGGCATGTTTGATATGCCATTAGAGCCAAATTCGGTCTTATTTTGGAGAATCTCGGTTAAAATGATTATTTTGCCCTAGGTATCCCGACATGCTCCTCAGGAAGTACACGTCCCTCAAAGTCGTATAAAGTCCAGCCTGGTAAGGCACACCCTAATGGTCAAATAAAGTCCAGCTTGGTCTTATTCTTGGAAGCCCTTGTCAAAATGATTATTTTGCTCCTATGTGCCCAACCACATTTTCAAGACCACATTGGTTTTGGGAATTAAGCTGGTCCCCATCGAGACAATTTGAAGAGGGTTCCTAATATTTCCAAGTGAGTTCCTTGACTCGAAGCACATTTTAATCAACAAGAACTTCGAGAAGCATGTCACATACGCTTCTCTAAAGCTAACTTATCCTTTACTTCCCTAATTATAATGCACGTCAAATGATTAGGGAATTCCCAGAAGCCTAGGTGATAGGCTTTCCCTCTGTACAGTTCGGTAGTCAATAACATCAACCGAAGGTCGTGATCAAATGGCTCAAAGTAGAGAACTTTCGAAAACTTAGGAAGCGTATAAAAGTTGCTTCCCATTTCTAGTTTCAAATTCTGATTTGCTAATTATAACACACTATTGAATAGATAGAAAAATGCATAAATTAGAGAATTCTCAAAAGCCTTTCTACAGGGCTTTCTATTAGTACGGTTCAATAAAAAAGATCGCTTCCTGGAGGCCGCAATCGCATGGATCAAAGACGGCCATTTCAGGAAACCAAGCAAGCGTCTTGTAACTGCTTCCAAAAAGCTTATTTTTAAGCTCGCTTACTGAGGCAATACCTCCATCAACCTGAATCATCCGAATCTACCAAAGGGCACTAAGTTCAAGGGAAACTATAGGAGAACATTGCTAATGTGTCCAATTTTTTTGGATAATTCCAGGGCAACCTTCACTTGGGTGGTTTTAAAAAATCAACCATATAAATTATGTTCACTTGAGTGGTTTTAATGTGTTAAAGTGGTTTTCAAAACAACCCTCTCTTGAGTGGTTTTCAAAAACTTTGCTCTCTTAAGTGTAAGCATCCAATTTTTTGCCCGCTTAGCAATCTTCAACCCGACCGAACTTATATTCAAACTGACACAGACACATTCAAGCCCAAACTGGCTTTCCATACTCAATCCAGTTAATCAACTGCTTCGCAGGCCTGCTAGGCTCAATAGAGGCAAAATGAAAATGCCCTTAAGGCATTGCTCGGTCCAATTCCAGTTGACACGTCTTTTTAAAGACAAAAAGTTTGTATTTTAACCTCAATTCTAGTTTCAATTCTAGTCAAATGTAGTCAAATTCAATCTGGCACGTCTTTTGATAAAGTTAAACCCTGATACGATAAGTCCATCCAGCATGGCACATCTATTGAGAAAAGACAAAACCCCTCAGAACGAAAAGTCCCTTCACACTAGCGATTGGGACGGAACCTTAGTTTCCGAGAAGGTAGGGCAGTTCACTTTTGGCTCCTGCTAGCCCGCTAACATCAAATGTCCTCTATCTGGCACGTCTTTTGAGAAAGTTAATCCCTTAAGCGGTAAAACCATCCAACAGCTTCCCGAGATTAAGCAGTCTTTAGAATAAACACCACCTGAAATAAACACTCACAAATATCGCAATCATAAGAGTGACGGAAACACTCACAAATAGGTCGACATCGGGATTGTCAGCAAACCCCTTGTGTCACGGGACCAAACCCGCGTCTTAGCCGTGACACGTTTACTGTAGAATGGGATACCTTTGGAAACCAACTCATTACACACCGTCAGAGTGATGAAAACACTCAAAACCTGGGTCAACATCAGTGCCTGCTGGCCCATTCTAGTGAAAAATGACCAAATGCCCCCAGTGAGCCTCACCGATGAGCTTCTCGAGAAGGTACCTAAGACCTCAGAGTGGTAAGTTCACCCTTTCAAGATTGTCCCAAAGATAATCTAGCATATTATAGTGCCTTCTAGTCACTTCCGGATTGATTCTGAGAGCATCTGGTCAAAATAATCATTTTGCCCCTAGACATCCAATTGCCTCCAAGAACCATACCAGCAATGGGTAACAAACCAGTTACCTCTCAAGGATGCTTCTAAATAGTATTCCCAACCTTTCGAAACCTTTTCGGATCATTCCAAGTCCATTCTAGTAAACCTGGTGTGAAATGATCATTTTGCCCCTGATGGGTTGTCTTTTTCCAATCACGTCAGCTCTGCGTATCAAACCGAAAATCCCTCGGAGCAATCTTAGTAGTGTTTCAAACTTTCAAGTTTTCTCATGGATCACTTTGGGTCGATCCTGGTGTTCCTCAGATCAAATGATAATTTTGCCCCTAATGGGCCAGTTGGCCTCTTCATCTACTCTGGCTCTGATTATTTAGCCAGTTACTTCAAAGGCATTCTTTTAAGGGTTCCTGTCCATCTTAGCCGAGTCTGGCTACTCACAACCTTTCGGATCATTTCTGAACATTTTGGAGTCACTTCTGGTGAAGTTAGGCCAAAAATTGTATGGTAGTCCTAGGATAGGCGCCTAAATCTTCTACCTTGCGTTCCAAGGGTCAATGATCTGTTTCTTGCTGCCCTAACAACTTTCCTAATAGGCTAACACTATTAGTGGTGGCACCAAGCCAAAATTTGGCCTAGGGCCACTAGAATAGTCTCCAAACCAAATTTGGCTGCCTATAAATACAGGCCACCCTTGTGTATTCCAGATCTGAAAAATCGCTCCAAAAACTATACCTCTCTAAAAACATACTTCAAGTTGCCCCCAAAACCCTAATTCTCTAAAGCTCCTTCAAACCCTAGCCTCCATACAATCCATACATTGAAACCTTAGCCTTCAAGCATCTTTGAAGATCAAATGCTGCCTTATTGAAGCTCTCAAAGTAGTCATCAAGTGTAAGTTGAAAAGGTCCATTAAAGAAGTAAAACAAAGAAGAAGACAAGTCCAAGTGAAGTCCACCATTAAAATATCAAAGTAAAAAGAAGACAAGGTAGGGTTATTTTTACTTTTATGTAATTCCCCTCTCTTTCTTCTCCTTCCAAACCCACTTAGGTTTTCTCTTATTTTAACCCCCATCTTTTACTCCCTTTTTCTTGCATGCTTGAAACAAGGGATCTCTCGGTTCATGCCTAGGAAGGCCTTGGAGGAAGTCACTATGTTGGGGATTTTCTTCGAGTTCAATATAAGATGAAGTGGGTCAGGCTCCCTTAGTTATGTAGTGACCCCTAACCTTGTATGTTCATGTCCCTATGACATTGTGGTTGTTATGTTCATACATTGCGTTCAATATCACATTCAAAAGCTTTCTTAAAAACTTACATCCAAAAGAGTTGTTTTCAAAGCCACATCCCTAAGATGATTCTAGCCATTTCATGGTTATGGCTGTTTAAGAAAAGTGTTTTCAATGAAACCATCAAGGTCCATATTGAGGGTTTCAAACCCTACTTGTTTTCAAAATCACAACCCTAAGATGATTCTAGTTATGGTTAGGGTTGTTTTAGAAAAGTGTTATATTCAATGATACCATCAAAGTCCATATTAGGGTTTCAAACCCTAGTTATTTTCAAAATCACAACCCTAGAATGATTCTAGTCTTCTCATGATTAGAGTCATTTTAGGAAAGTGAAACATTTAAAAGACTTTCAAAAGTCTATATTTAAACATTTCTAAAATAGTTTTGCAAATTCACTTCCTAAAAGTTCTTCTAAAAGATTTACTTTTCAAAAAACTTTGAGTCTTGAAGTCCAAGTCAAAACCCTAAACTCTATATTTAGGAAACCTTAGGTTTCTCACAAAAATCATGGTTTTCTATTTGCATTAAATCATAGATTCCAAAACCATTTTTACATGAAATCATAGATTTTCTAATTTAAAAGTCACATAAAATGATAAATTTTTAAAACTAAAGCTTTCCAATTTCAAGTCAAATAAAATTTTTTCCTAATTTCAAAACTTTTCAAAAGTAAAACTTTCATTTTTCCATTGAAATCCAATCTTCCCAATTCAAATGTATTGCATAAACCCTAGGTCCTAGGATTTCTTAAATCCCAAGTTACTTTAAACCTAGGTCAAACCTTTTCAAACTCAACTTTCTAAATTCAAACCTTTTCAAATTTAAAACTTTCCTAAAATAGAACTTTCCTAAAATCAAACTTTTGAAGTGCATGTTTAAACTCTAGGTTATCCCAAATCCTAGGATACCAAAACCCTAGCTCAGCCCTAACCTTGAGTTAAGAAACATCAACTCTTTTCTAAGTCTTAGGTCTCAACCAAGATGATTTTCAAACCCCAATTCAAGTCAAGATAATTTCAAAATTCAATTTCAAATCTTCAAATCAAAGTTCGAATGAAACCCTTTTCAAGTCAAACTTTCTAAAGACCTCAAATTGTTTATTTTCAATCGGACCGAGTTCAAACCACGATTGACCTGATTCCCAACAAAGGGATACGTAGGTAACCCTCATGGGTGTGATCACAACTTTTTTCAAAATTTCAGTTCCCTTTTTTAAAATCTCTTTCCAAATGTTTTTCATACACTTGCATATCATGCATCACATCATCCCTAAAGTAATGACACAAACCACTTTCCAAAATTCTTTTCAAAGTAGATATAATTGGACATTGGACAATTGCAGATTCTAAATGAGTGAACCTAGGGTGAAAAGACACGTTGGTACTGTTAGCCTCAAGTTTTCATTAATTGATTTTGATGATAATAAATATAAATGTTTTAATGATTAAAATTTGGTTAATCTCAAGATTTCATAATAAAATAAGTTTGATGCATGAGTTAAGATTTTTAAAGATTTTTTATTTTAAAAGTTTAAATATATTGTGCATTTCAATGATATATCACTTAATTTTTATTTATGTTTTAAAGGTTAATTATCTAATATTTTTTAAAATTATTATTAGTCTTGGACTTAAAAGGAATGCATAGCATGAAGGAGAAGACTAATTTAAAGATAATGATAAGAAAGCTCATTGGAGATAGTTTCAATATTATATACATAACTTTTGATCCAACCATTGGATTGATCTGATTTTTGTGGCATTGGAAATAAGACTCAAATTCCTATAAACGGTATTTTATGAGGATTTCGTGAATAGAATGTCTTATGGGACAAAACTGAGCTGGAATGTGACACATTGCAGTAGAAGTTCAAAATATGACAGCTGGGAGATAGCTCGAGTAATTTTATCATTACTTTTGATCTAACCGTTGTATATCTATGATTTTTATTGATTTGAAAAGATTACTTCCAGGGCTACAACTTTTATCTTATAGCCATGTTCAAATTTAAACGTCATGAGGAAGAAAATCGAGGTGGAAGTTAAGACAACTTTGCAGAAATTCAAATATGCCAATTGGGAGACAACTTGAGTATTTTGATGATAACTTCTGATCTGACCATTGGATAGACATCATTCTTTCAGGTTTGAAAAGATGACTTCTATCACTACAACTTTTATCTTATTGATATTTTCAAATTCAAACGTTATAAGGGAGAAAATTGAGCTGGAAGTGAAGACAAATCTGCAGAAATTCAAATATGCCAACTGGGAGACAGCTTGAGTATTTTGATGATAACTTTTGATCTAGCCGTTAGATCAACATGATTCTTGAGATTTTGAAACGAGGACGCCCATATCTACAACTTGTCTCTTATAGACATTTTCAAATTCGAATGTTATCAAGGAGAAAATCGAGGAGGAACAGAAGCAATCATATCTGAAATTCAAATCCTGACTGGCAGCAACTTTGTTCAAACGGGAAGAAATGTGTTCAAACCTCTCCAACGACTAGAAGTTGATTTTAAGCTACAAATAATCCACTACTCTTTCTCTATAAATAGAGATACACAAGAGAAGCAATGACACATAAGAGATTACAAAGATTGAGCATACAAAGTGATATTCATCAAGATCTTCAAGTTTTGAGATTTACTTCTTCATTCCATCTCATCTTTGAGCTTCATTCTTTTATTCAACTTTTGAGAGTTTTGTATCTATTGTTGTAAGATTCAACTCCCCTATATCATTTGTAAAAGGGTTGCTAAACCCTTGTGATTTATTTCTTGAGTGATTGAGAGGAACACTTGGAGAAAAAGATCCTCTTGGTGCTTTGTTTTGGAGAGCAAAACAAAGAGTTATTTTTTGAGTGTTTTTGGAACAAAACACTTGGTGTAAAGGTTTGCTAGCAACCGGACAAGCTAGTGGTGTAAAGCTATTTGAAGAATAGTGGATTTGCCCAAGGAAGGAGCCTTGGAGGTGGACGTAGGATTGGCATAAGAGGAGCCAACCGAACCACTTTAAATCGTTGTGTTTGATCTTTTCTCTTTTCTCTTTTTTTTTTTTTTATCTTGCTTAATATTTTCCTTACATATAATCTTGATATACTTGAGACACACACACACTTGAATCATTTGTACTAATCTCATATTGATCATATCTTAGCTTGTCTTATTCATTACTTAACTAGATTAATATTTTATATCTTTTCTATTGCATCTCACCTCTTGGAAATTAAGTGTATTGGATTATTCTAAATTTTAATTTTTAATTATAAACCCAATTCACCCACTCTTTTGGGTTGCCACCTGGTTTAACAGGTACTGCAAGGGTAAGGTAGGGTAATAGTTTAGTGCATCTTCCTTATACATAACTAACCTCCGAACCTAGAATCACAGTTTTCGAAAGACAAAAAATAAAGTTATTTTTAAAAAAGGGCTAAATCTTTCCAAAAGTTGTCAAACAACCTATTTTTTTTTTTTAGAAAGTCCTCTCTAGAGGAATTTTTTCCGAAACCTTTTCAAAAACCTTAAGTTTGTGTCTTCAGACTTTACTTACTTTTACGTGACCTAACTCACCTTAACAAAGTTAAGTCGCAACTCTAAACCTTATTCCAAAAACCCTTATTCAAGTCAATTTCTAATTCAAACCTAGTCGCACTTGCCCTTATAGGAGGATGAGTTATAATGAGAGAGTAATGTATGTTTTCCACATATATCTCGAGGTGCGAAAAATTGGGGGGTGACAGTTGGTGACTCCACTGGGGTTGCTTAGAGGGTTAGGCTATTATCATGTCCTCTCACCCTTCACTCACCTAGGATCTTTGATTAACTTGTCCAATTCTATCCACTTCAAAGTTTTTAAAATCAAACTTTTCAAAGTTGTTTTCAAAAAATGTCATCACTTGCATTCAATTCACATTCAATCATTGTATCTTACATTAAGTTTGTCATCAAGGTACTGACTTTTTGCATTTTATTTTGTAGGTAAACCATGTTCACATTTATTTTTATTGTCCATACAAATTGCCATGAATGACAGGATGGAATTGATATGATAAATGGGAGTTGTTGGGTCATTTCTTCCTTTTTTTTAAATTTCACACACACACTGCACATGCACTAGCATTTGTATACTTGCATTCTCTATCTAATTGTGTTCTTCTAGTTAGAAGGGGGAACAATATATTAGTTGTGGGCGGATGCTATGTCAGTATCTTAATCTATGGCATCTTGATGGCTCCCTTGCTCAGATCACCAACCAATAATAGCACCATATCAGGGAGTGGGCCTAGGTTTGAAAATCAGGGAACCGAGCCTTCTTAGGAAGTATTAGTAAACCATCAACCTCATACTCATGTAGAAACCCATGCATAGTCAAACCTCTGCAGGATTTAAGACACACATGTCAATTTCAAAACCATGGAAGAAAGGGCGACCGCTTTACTTTCATTATTCTTGTCCATTTCTACTATTATAATGTTTGTATAATGTTCATGCATGCATATGTACTTTACTATTGCACACTCTCTCCCTGTGCTCTTGTATATATATACATGTATTTAATATTCCATTTTGAGACGAGTTCTAAAGTAACTCAAGTCACTGTATTCTCATGCATATGATCAACTCATAGAGAGTGACACCAAGCTCGCTCTCCTTTGCATAAAGCCTACTAAAATCCTAAGGGTTCCATATAACCCTAATGACTCATGGTATGCCTCTCAAGCCATTTCATGAAGAGAGGCCTCAAACTCTCTATACTCATGAAGATAGGGTTGCCAAAGAAGATAAAGAGCAACCCGCAAAGCAAGATCAGTTCAATGATCTCTCGACACTAACAAAAGGTAAATCCAAGGACTCAAAAGTAGTCTAGGATGCTCCTCATAAAAGTAGATAGGTGGAAGTCATAAGGAAAATGTTTCCTTTCCCCCTATTAAAATGTACTTCCATTTTCCTGTATTTAAACTCAAAGTTCAATGTACTCTTTTACTTTTTGCAAATGAATGTGTGTTCTCAATCAATGGTAAAGTATCTATATACATGGGCAAAATCCTTTTCTCCAAAAAGAGAGCCAAGTGCATCATGTTTAGTCTTCCTCCCAAGTAGGGACACCCCTAAGGCGTGCATTGCATAAAGTTTTCTAAATATCAATCGCTAACTCATGGCTTGTGTTCTTTTTTTCCCTTCATTTCTCCAAGCAAGAAAAATGGATACCAGCTCAACCTTTTTAATCGTGGTCAGAGCAATGATTCATAAGCAACAAGAGAGGATACCGCTCAAAAGTAAGAATTCTATCAAAGACCATAGCTTATCAATCATAATTCCAAAAGTGACAACTTACATCCTAAAGGGGCTAGAATACCAAGACCAAAATTTCTTCATTATACAACCTCATCAATCCAAACTGAACGTGACTGTCGAAACTCTACCCCATCCTCCTCATTACCACTTTATTCTAACCTTTTTGCCCGAACCTGAACCCATGGTCACCATGGCAGTGTTCGAACCCCAAATCAACACCTGGAGAGCCATGAAGCCTCTACCACCCTTGGTTCCACCAAACAAACCAATTATAACCACTACCCTATCCATCATTGCAAACCCTCTATCTGTACTAGTCCCCTTACCCATACACCCAAAGGTAACTCTCCCAATTATGACTCAATTGCCAATATTTAGTCTCCGTAGCGTCTTGTGAAATTATCCCCTTGACCAAGTTCAAGGCACAAAAGAACTTGTAGCAGAAATAGGAA
The DNA here is from genome assembly GCA_033060915.1 of Euryodendron excelsum. Taxonomy (NCBI): domain Eukaryota; kingdom Viridiplantae; phylum Streptophyta; class Magnoliopsida; order Ericales; family Pentaphylacaceae; genus Euryodendron; species Euryodendron excelsum. The sequence goes on along the minus strand of CM065394.1, from coordinate 18,869,860 downwards.
GGATGACCTGGTTTGGGCAATTTTACACCTCTGCTGAAGTAGAAAGGTAGAGGAAAGAGAAAGATAAAGAAGGAGAAAGCTTTAACCTACCAACAGATAAAGAAATATTAGAATTCACCAAAAGCTCTAGGGAAAGTTGACTATGACATCATGGAACATCTCAAAAAAGCCCCAGCCCACATCTCCATGCTAGGCTTGCTACTCACCTCTGAAGTACACATAGATGGTTTGCTTAGATCCTTAAAGCTGCTTATGTACCTGAGAATTTCACACTAGATAATCTGCATAACATGGTGAGCCTCATCATGGCTCCAAAAAACGAGTGTTGATGTGCAAAAATGGTAGAACCGGTATCCGTAAAAACCTGCAAGGGCAGGGGTGACAAAATGGTTAACTGAAAAAAAATCCCTTGATCAACAATCTGAGCAGCAGCAATACGACAGTCTCCGCAAAGCAAAAAAACCTATCACACCTCAACAATGCATCAAAAGAAGCTAACTTGTGGGAAATTTGCATTGGTAACAAATTTTTAAACTCAGCATGGCAAAGTAATGAGCACTAATATCATATGTCATTTATTAAGATTAGTTTGTTATATCTCGATATTTGCTAATGAGATACTAAGATAGGTACAAGTTCAAGGAGCACCTCTTGAAGCTTTCTCGGGACTCTAAGGTGTCTCCAAACACGACATTCTAACGTCACGGCAAGGTTCAACATCCAGCTTCCCAAGTTACAACTAACTGGGGCAATGTTAAAATCTCAAGTCTATTAAGCAAGCCATATCGATTAAACACCATCACATCAATTTTTAACCATGCAAGGCGTGCCCTTTGTGCACTAAGCTTTGTGGCATCTTAGCTACCTAATCCTCGCCATTAAAACTCTTACAAATCAATCTGGGGCTATGGTCTACAACTCAACCAACAAGTCAAGCTTCTCTCGGACAAGAGATTAAACTATCCATGCTTTCTCCTCAAAATGAGCCAGGAATTATCTATTAGCGTTCCTCGACATGTGTCGTAAACAGACTAGTATGCATTCCTGATATCTGCAAGACTGCCTTCGGATTACTCTTCCCGATCAATAAAGTTGGCTTAAGCTCAGGGCCTACCAGATGTAAGGTCCCATATCTCTAAACCACCTCTTGACTAGTCCAACATCTAAGTAGCAAGTTTAAGCATCTCTAGCATCGGCCTTGCCAAAAGTATCCTTAGGAGTCTCATTAAGAAGCTACCCCATTAGCAATTTCACCAGGGGCCCCCTAAAAAGCTACCTCAACCTCAACCTCAACCTTAGCATCAGCTCCGGCAGGGGTAATCTTAATATCTCTAATAGTCTTATCAGGTGCATTTTCTACAGTAGCCCTAACGAGGCCACCCTCTCTTCATCAGCAGCACTAGTCCTCTGCTAAACCAAAGCAGATCTTGTCGTTGCCTCCTGCATAGATCATTGTTTCTCGCATCAGCCATCTAAAGACATGCCAAAAGGAGAGAGATACGGTAAAGTTTCATAGATGTAAGCACCCCATTTTTGCCTACTCAGCAATCTCCGATCCAATCGGACTCACATTCAAACTGACACAGACACATTCAAGCTCAAACCAATTTTCCAGACTCAACCCAGTCAATCAATCACTTTGCGGGCCCATTAGGCCCAACAGAGCCAAAATGACCAAAATGTCCTTAGGGTATTGCTTAATCCAATTCCAGTTGACACATTTTCCTAAAGATGGTAAGTCCTTATTTCAACCTTAATTCCAATTTCAATCCTAATCCAGACTAATCAAACTCAATCTGGTATGCCTTTTGAGAAATGTAATCCCTCAGGCAGTAAGTCCATCCAGTTTGGCACGTTTATTAAGAAAACTTCTCGAAACGGTAAGTCCCTTCAAAGCTGTTGACCGAGACGGAACCCAAGTCCCCGAGATGGTAGAACGGTTCACTTCTGGTGCCTACTAGCCCACCCATATAGAATGTTCGTTATTTGACACATCTTTCGAGAAAGTTGATTCCTTAGACGATAAGTCCATCTAGTAGCTTCCTAAGATCAGACATTCTCCAGAATGAATGCACACCGTCAGAGTGGCAAAAATATTCGCTAACATCGCAACCGTCAGAGTGGCGAAAATGCTCGCAAACAGGTCAACATCAGGAATTGCCAACAAACCCCTTATGTAACGAGATCAAACACTCCTCCTGGCTGTGACATGTTTACCAAAGGCTGAGATACCTTTGGAAACTAACTCGTCACACACCATCAGAGTGACCGAAACACTCAAAATCCAGGTCAACATTAATGCCTGCTAATCTACTCTGGTTAAAAATAACCAAACTGTCCGTTGGGTCTTTTTCGGCATGCTTCTCGAGAAAGTACCTAAGTCCTCAGAGTGGTACCTGTCCAAGATTGTCCTAAGGACAATCTAGCATGTTCAAGTGCCTTCCAGTGGGTTTCAAACCAATTCCAAAACCATTTGGTCAAAATAACCATTTTACCCCTAGGCATCTGACTGCCTTCGGGAACCATACCGGCTCTGGGTCTCAAACCGGTAACCTTCCAAAGAAACTTTTAATAGTATTCTCAACCTTCCAACACCTTTTTGGATCATTCCGAGTCTATTTTGGCAAACTAGGTGCAAATTGACTGTTTTGCCTCCAGTGGGCCGGTTGCATTTTTCAACCATATCGGTTCTGGGTATCAAACTGGTAACCTTCCGAAACACTATCAATAGTGTTTCTAACCTTCAAGCTTTCTCACTGGTCGCTTCAGGTCAATTCTGGTGTTTTTCGGTTCAATTAATCGTTTTGCCCTTAGCAGGTCAGTCGATCTTTTCAAACACTCCGGCAATACTTCTTAGGCTAGTTACTACCGAGACACTCTCTAGAGATTTTCTATCCATTCTTGGCCAAGTATAGTTGCTCGAAACCTTCTAGATCATTCCCGAACTTTTCAAAGTCACTCCTAGTGGAGTCAAGCCAAAAATTGCATGGTAATCACTAGTACATGCGCCTAAATCTTTTGCCTTGCATATTAAGGGTTGAAAGATACGTTTCTTACTGCCTTAAAACTTTCCTAAGTGGCAGTGGTGCCAAGCCAAAAATTAGCCTTGCGCCACTCCTAGCAATGCCAGTAGATTTTTTGCCCTAGCATCACTACAACAGGTGCCAGGCTATTTTTGTGTCTATAAATACAGACCCTCCCCCTACATGAAAAGGGTTTGCAAACTTAGTCCAAAAACTCTATTTTTCTAAATTCAGAGCTTGAAGTCTCTCCAAACCCTAGCATTCTCTTGCCTCTTTAAACCCTAACATCCATACACTCTTTATACTCAAACATAAACCTCCAAAGCTTCCATTGAAGACTCAAGGTGCTGTAACTTCAAGGTTCTCAAAGTCCAAGTAAAGCAAAGCAAGAAGAAGACAAGGCAGATTTTCGATTTGCTTTTATGTAATCCCCCTTTCTCTCTTCTTGCCCCTAACCCACTTGGGTTTTTTTCTACTTTAATTTCCCATCTTCTACCTCCCTTTTTTGTATGCTTGAAACAAGGGACTTCCCGATTGATGCCTAGGAAGAATTGTTGAACATCACTATATTGGGAGTTTTCTTCAAATTCGACCCTTGATGGTGTGAGTTCGGCTCCCTTGATTATGTGGTGAATCCTAACCTTGTATATTCACGACCCTTTTTACATTGTGCATATCATATTTATACATCTATTCAAATTCATTTTCAAAGTTGTTTTCAAACTTGCATCAAAACTCTCTTTAAAAACTTGCAGGCAAAATTTTCTTTTTCAAACTTGTTTTCAAAATCACAATCCTAAAGTGATTCTAGTCATTCCATGATTAGGGTTGTTTTAGAAAGTGTTATATTCATTGTGACCATCAAGGTCCATATTTTGGGTGTAAACCCTAAATTGTTTTTCATCAAAACCACAATCTTAAGTTGATTCTAGCCATTCTATGGTTAAGGTTGTTTTACAAAAGTGTGATATTCAAAATGATCATTATGGTCCATATTTCAAATCCATGTTGTATTCAAAACCACCAGCTTAAAATGGTTCTAATTTTTTCATAGTTAGAATCGTTTTAGGAAAGTGAGACATTCAAAAGATTTCAAAAGTCCATATTTAAGTCCTTTTCCAAATTGTTTTCAAACTTCTTTCTAAAAAACTCTCCTAAAAAATCTATTTTCTAAAAACTCTTTTCAAATAGCTCTTTCAAAAAACTCTTTTTCCTGGAGTTCAAATCTTTCCCTAGATCCCATGGTTAAGAAATCCTAGTTTTTTTTCTTAGAACATGACTTTCTCTTTTGCCTCAAATCATAGGTTTTCAAAAACTATCTTCTACATCAAATCCTAGATTTTCAAAATCTCTTTTTCTACACCAAATCATAGCTTTCCAAATCCTAGATTTTCAAAATTCAACCTTTCCAATTTCATATCAAATTCAACCCTCCAATTTAGGAAACTAGATCAAATCTTCCTATTTAGGAAACTATATCAAATCCTCCAATTTTAGAACTACTTTAGGAAATAGAATTCAAACCTTTCTTAATTCTAACTTTTCCTAGTCTCAAACCTTTCCAAATTTCAATCGTTTCAAATTCAAAACTTTCCAAAACTCAAATCTTTCCTAAAATGAAACTTTTCAAAATCAACTCTTTCCTAATTTGAGAACTTTCCTAAAATGAAACTTTCCTAATTCAAAACTTTTCAAAATCCAATATTTCCTAAACCTTAACTTTCCAAGTTCTTTCAAATCAAATAATTAAGTCAAATCTTTCCAACCATTCCAAGTCAAGTATTTCTAAATCAAATCAAATTTTTTTCAAATATTTCTTAAGCTCAACTATCATAATTCTAAGTTTTCCAAAATCAGAACCTTCTTTAATCAAACCTCTTAAGTCTAAATCAAACCTTTCCAATTCAAGTACAAGCTTCAACTCTAGGTCACCTAAACTCTACGATACCTAAACCCTAGTTCAAACCTAATCTTAAGTTAGGAAACTTTAACTCCTTTTTAAAACTCTTTTCCAAAACCAAGATGGTTTTTCAATTTCAATCTAAGTGAAAATGTTTTCAAAATCTTAAATCTTTTCAAATCAAAATCAATTTCGAATCCTCAAGGCTTATTTCAAATCAATGAAAATTCCAAGTTCAATTTCAAGTCTCTTATTCAAAGTTCAAATCAAACTCTTTTCAAATCAAATTTTTTCAAATCAAACTTTTCAAATAACCTCAAAATATCTATTTTTCAATCGGACTCTTGGCCGAACTACGACTGACCTGATTCCTAACAAAGGGATACGTAGGCAACCCTTATGTGTGCTGTCATAACCTTTTTCAAATTTTTAATTCCATTACCCTTTTTCCAATTTCCAATTCCATAATTTATTTTTAAAATCAAATCTTTCTCCTTAAATCTATTTTCAAAATCTAATTCTTTTCTTGCATTTGCATGTCATGCATCATGTCAAATTTTTTTTTTTAAATTTTTGTATAAAGTGGATATAGTTGGACAATGAACAATCGAAGATTCTAAATGAATGAACCTGGGGTGAATAGACATGTAGTTACTGCAAGGGCGGGGTAAAATGATTTCTTAGTGCGTCTTCCCAACACATAACTAACCTCCGAACGTAGAATCACTATTTTCAAATACCAAAATAGAGTTATTTCCAAAAGAGGGCTTAAAATTTTTCAAAGATTGCCAAACAACCTATTTTTTTAAAAACCCTCTTTTGAGGAAGTTTTTCAAAATATTTTCAAAAACTCTAAGTTTAATCTTCGGATTACACTTAGTTTTAGGTGACTTAACTCACCTTAATCAAGTTAGGTGGCGACCCCAAATATTTTTCAAAAGCTTTTATTCAAATTAATTTCCAATTCAAACCTAGTAGCACTCGTCCTTCTACGAGGATGAGTTGTAACGCGAGAGTACTGTGTTTATCTCACTGGCATTTTTCAAAGTGCAAAAAATTGGGACGCGACAGTTGGCGACTCCACTGGGGACGCTTAAAGGGTTAGGCCATTGTCATGTCTCATTAGCCTCACTCATCTAGAGTTTTTGATTAATTTTTTCAATTCTATCCACTTCAAACTTTCAAAATCAAGCTTCTCAAATCTATTTTCAAAAACATGTCATTGCTTGCATTCAATTACATTCAATTATTCAATCTTGCATGAAGTTTGTCTTTTAAATACTGACTTTTTGAATCTTTACTTTTGTAGGTGGACCTTGGTTCAGACTTTTATTTTATGTCATCTTAACTACTATGTATGTCATGAATATATGAATGGAATGGACAGGATGGAAGAGTTGTTGGACTCTTTCCTCTGCTTTTAAAAAATATTACACACACACTGCATTGTGCATAAGCAATTGCATACTTGCATTCTCTACCTGAATATGCCCCTTCTAGTTAGAAGGGGGAACGGTATATTGGTTGTGGGCGAGATGCTATGTCAGTTTCTTAGCTTACGACCTCTTGATGGTTCCCTCGCTCGAATCACCAACCAATAATGACACCACCTCAGGGAGCGGCATAGGTTTGAAGATCTGGGAACCGAACCTTTTTGAGAAGCATTAGTAAATCCTCAACCTTATGCTAATATAGAAACCATGTATAGTCGAATCTCTGTCAAATTTAAGACATTCACATCAATTTCAAAACTATAGAGGAAAGGGCGACTGCTTTACTTTCCTTTATTCTTGTCTATTCCTGTTGTTATAATGCCTGTATAATTGCTCATGCATCTATGTTTGCTTTACGATTGCATTATCTCTTTCTCTACTCTATGCATACTGTAAGAACCACATTTTTGCGCACTTGGCAATCTCTGACCTGACTCCCAAATCAACTTTCAGACCCCTATCCAATTAGTCAACCCCTTCTTGGGCCTGCTGGGCCCAACAGAGGCCTAAAAATAAAACTTGCCCCTTGGACCTTTGGGCACGTCTTGAGAAAGTTCAAAATCCCTTAAAACGATAAGTCCACCTTTCCAAAATGTCCCTGGACAGTTAGGTGTACTCAACATGCCATCCTATCCAATTCCGGTCCCATTTCGGTTAATTCTAGTCAAAATGACCGTTTTGCTCTTGAACACCCCAGCACAGTATAACTCCCACCAAACAGTGAAAACATCTTCCAAGACCGCCCCCGAATGGTCCAGCACGCTTAACAAGCCACTACAACCCATTCTGACCTTTTTCAACCAATCCTGGTCGAAATAATCGTTTTACCCCCGGTGATCTAAACGTGCCCCGAAACTACACTGGCCTGGGGTACTGAACGGTGAGTCTTACCATACACCCTTATTTAAACCAAGGTGAATCTCACGACTCTAAACATTTCCAACTCAACGAAAGCCCCCTGGAGCATCTTGCAAACGCTCTGCTAGGGTTGTCTTTTCTCTCGATTCCCTGGTTATAATGCATCATCAAATGACTTGAGAAATGTGTAAACCAGGGAATTCTTGAAAGCTCGTCCATAGGTTTTTCCATCGATACGGCTCGATTGGATAGATCGCTTCCCAAAGCCCCTCATCGCATGACTCAAAAACTGCCACTTTCAGTAATCCTTGGAGCGTTTCACAAACGCTTTGTCAGGGTTGTTTTTTTTTCTCGATTCTCTGGTTATAATGCATCATTAAATGACTTGAGAAATGTATAAATTAACAAATTCATAAAAATATTTTCAGAGCATTTTTCATCAGTACAGTCCGATCGGAAAGGTCGCTTCCCGAAGGTCTTGATCACGTGGCCCACAAACGGTTACTTTTGAACACCCGCGGAGTGCGTCACAGATGCTCTGCAAAAGTGTGTTTTTATACACACTTTTCGAGACGATATCACATTCTTTCGAACACCTTTCAAGCTCCCTGAAAATTCAAAGTTCTTGAGAAACACTAGAAAAACATTGTGAATGTAACCGATTTTTTTGAATCTTTTTTAGATTGTACAATTATTGAAGCAAAGTTTAAACAAACATTCCTAGCGGCGGAGCGTATGCTACATGTGCCCAAATTTTGATCAGAATGATCAAACTTTGCTTAACATTTAAGATTTAGCTAGTACAATGTGCGCCACGTGGCATTTTGCTTGTGGAACAGTACTGGCACATGTAGCACATGCGCCAGGGAAAATTTTGCCTAGGCGCTTGTACTATATGCGCTAGTCTTCTCCAACTTTGCATATAAATAATGGTTTCTCCCTTTGCATACTCCAGAATCAAAATTGGTAGCCAAATTCTGCAAAACTGCTCCAAAACCTCGAATTCCTATATATGCTTCACACTTCAAACACTTAGGCTAGATTTCATCTCCCTCTAACCCATACACCACACCTATATAGCCATCAATGCCTTAGAAGACTTCATTCCAACCCCTTCAAGTCTCTTCAAGGCTATTCAAGCTCAAGTCAAAGCATCCATAGAGGTTTGAAAGTGTTTGAAGGTAAAAGATAGTATTCTTTTTACATTTTTGTATCCCCACTCCTCTCTTCTCTCGTCTAGCTCACGTAGGCTATTCTCTATTTTAACTCCCATCTTCTACCCCCATTTCTTGCATGCTTGAAACAAAAAAGCTCTTAGTTCATGCTTAGAGGAAAGTTTGTGAGAGCCACCGTGTAGGGAACCTCTCACAAACCTACTTTAAGATGGTATGGCCTTAGAGTACCTTGCAATTTGGTGAAGCCTCTAGCCTTGTATGATTTCATGACCCCTTTGCATATGGTTATCTTGTTCATATTTTGCATGCTTGGTTTTGTTTTCATGTTCACAATCATTTTTCCAAAACTTTTACTATCTCTTTTCTATGACTCTATATTCAAAAGATTCTCTAAAAATGGTTCTGGAGTTAGTTCCTTGAAGCCTAGGTTAAACCCTCAATCTCTACACCTTAGAAAATCCTCCTTAAGTCCCTTGACTTTATTTTGCAACCCACATTTCATTACTGTAAGCACCTTATTTTTGCCCGCTCGACAATCTCCGGCCCGACCGGGTTCGGTTCCCAATGTTACAACATATGTAGGTTCAAGATGAGCCTTACAATCTCCAATCCAACCAGCTGGTCACTTCTCGGGCCTACACGGACCCGCTGGAGCCATAAGCACCATTATTCCAGGTAGCTTTCTGGACCGAGCGGTCCTGGAAACCAACACCATCCAGGTAGCTTCCCGGGATCGGGTGATCTCGGGGACCAACACCTCATCAAAAATTCTAGACAGTTCACTTCTGGTGTCTGCTAGCCCACCAACGTAGAATGTCCGTCATTTGGTAGTTCTCCGAGACCGAGCGTTCTCAAAGACCAACACCACCCTTCCAGGTAGCTTTTTGGGACCAGGCGTTCTCAGGAACCAACAGCACCCTACAGGTAGCTCTCTAAGACCAGGCATTCTTAGGGACCAACACCGCACAGGTAGTTTTCCAAGATCGAGCAGTCTCGGGAACCAACACCTAGGTCAACACCCGCGCCTGCTAGCCCGACTCGGTGAAAAATGACCAAACCTGCCCCTTGGGTCTCCAGGCATGTTTTGGGAAAGTTCAAAATCCCTCAAAACGATAAGTCCATCCTTCCAAAATGTTGCTAAACCATTAGGCATCCTCCACATGCCATCTGGTCCAAATTCGGTCCTATTCCGGCCCACTCTGGTCAAAATGACCATTTTGCCCCTGAACACCTTAACACTGCACAAACCCCGCCAAACGGTAAAAGACTCTCTCAAAACCATCCATGAACAACCCTACACGCTTAACACAACATACCGAACCATTCCTGACCATTTCCAGCCAACCCTGGTCAAAATGATCGTTTTGCCCCTAGAAGCCCAAAAATTCCCTGAAATAGCACCGGCCTTGGGATCTCAAGCAGATGGTTTCACCACACACCCTTGTTTAACCCAAAGAGCACCCTACGACACTAACCTCACACAACCCGATAAAAGTTCCCTAGAGCGTCTTGCAGACGCTCCACCTAAATTGTCTTTTCCCCCGATTCCCTGGTTATAACCCACCGTCAACTGACTTGAGAAATGAAATCAGGGAATTCTCAAAAGCTCGTCCATAGACCTTTCCATCGATGCGGTTCGATCGAATAGATCGCTTCCCGAAGCCCTCCATCGTACGGTGTGAAAGCTATAACTTTTAGCAACCCCTGGAGCGTCTCACAGACGCTCCGCCAAGGTTGACTTTTTCTCCGATTCTCTAGTCAAAACGCACTGTCAAACGACTTGAGAAATGCGTAAATTTGGAAATTCTTGAAAGTATTTCCAGAGTACTTTCCATCGATACGGTCCGATCGAATAGATAGCTTCTCGGAGGCCTCGATCACACGAAATGAAAACAGCCACTTTCAAACACCCCCGAAGCGTATCACAGACGCTCCGCAAAAGTGACCTTTTTAGCACACTTCCCAAGACGATATCACTTACCTCCAAACATAATTCAAACTTTTCAAAAACTTGGAAGCTCACTGGAAGCATTAGGAGAACATCCCGAGTGCGATCGATTCCTTCGAAACCTTCCCGATTGACTCAATTATCGAGGCAAAGTTTGGACGAACCTTCCCGGTGATGGAGTGTATGCTACATGCGCTCAAATTTTGATCAGATTGACCGACTTTTGATCAACAATTGAGATTTAACTAGTACATAGGGTGCCACGTGTCATTCTGGCAATGGAACAGTACTTGCGCAAGGCCAAATTTTGGCCATGCGCATGTAGCACGTGCGCAAGGCCTGTTCCAGATTGCCTATAAATAGAGGCCTCCCCCTTTGCATATTCCAGATCCGAGATTGATACGAGGTTTTGCTGAAATCACTCCAGAAACTCGAATCTTTACATATATTCCTCCCCTCCAACACTTAGGCTAGATTCTACCCCTCCTAAGCCTATACACTCCATATACAATGCCTCATACACACTTATACACTCCACTCTAGTCTCTTAAGCCTTCTTGAAGTCATTCAAGTTCCAATCAAGACATCTATTGAAGACTACAAGTGTGTTGAAGGCAAAAGGTGGTATCCCTTTTACATTTGTGCTCTCCCCCACTCTTCTCTTCTCCTTCCTAGCCTACTTAGGCTATTCTCTATTTTAATCCCCATCTTCAACCCCCCTTTCTTGCATGCTTGAGCCAAGAGGGCTCTTAGAGCATGCCTAGAGGAAAGCACTCTTAGAGCATGCCTAGAGGAAAGCAAGTGAGGGCCATCGTGTAGGGGGACCTCTCACTAGTCTACTTTAAGATGGTATGGCCTAGGAGCCCCTTGTTTATGTGGTGTAGCCTAAAAGCCTTGTATGTGAATCATGACCCCTTGCATATTACCATTTTGATCATGTCTTGTATGCTTGGCTTCATTTTATATTTATTGCCATATTCCACAATGCTTGCATTGCTCTTAATTTTATGACATTTCCAAGTTCTACATTTCCTTCAAAAATTGTTCCAAGAGTTGGCCCCTTGAAGTTTAGGATGAGATCTTAGAATTATGCCTTAGAAGAGCCCCCTACTAACCCCTTAACTCTCATTTTGGCATCATTGTATTCCAACTTACATAAATGTTGCCTTCCATTTCTCTAATTTTCAAGATTTCCATTCTTTTAAGTGTAATGGTTGGAATGGCCCCATGGAACCCTCTCTTGAGTGGTCTCCCTTTGGTTTGGCCATATGAACCCTCTTTTGATGGAATGGTCTCCTTGAAAAGTGGTTTTCAAAATCCTTCTCAAAAAATGATTTTCAAAAATGCATTCTCTCCATCTTTGAACCAAAAATGATTTTCCAAAAATTGTCATCATCATGTTGAATTTTGAAACCTTCACTCTTGTCAAGATAAAGGTTATAATGGTCATTGAGGAAATCTCATTTGGAAGGGTTTTCAAACACCAACCATACAAACCATACTCTTAACTAGAGTCAAAATTTTCATGGAAATGATCTTCAAAAAGTTTGAAAACCAAGGTCCATGGTATAACATGTTTTGTTTTCAAAACTCTTTCCAAGAATGCATCAAAACAATTTTTAAAAACCATTCTCCATTCTAACCCTAGGTTAACTTGACCCTAATTGTCCAACCCTAGGTTAACTTGACCCTAGTTCTCCAAACCTAGTTGTCCAACCCTTGGTTAACTTGACCCTAGTTCACTCACCTTAGGTTAACCTAACCTTAAGTCATCCTAACCTTAGGTTAACCCTACCCTAGTTAGTTAACCCTAAGTCACCTCAACCTTAGATTAACCCAACCTTAGTTAGTTAACCTTAGGTCACCCCTAGCCCTAGGCCAACCCAACCTAGGTTAATACACTTCAAGATTTCAACTTTTGAACCCTTTTCTAAATGATCATTCAAACTTTCAAATTATCCTCATAACCTATTCCTCCAAAACCTCCTACTCCCATGATTTCAAAAACCCAACTCTATAAACTCTTTTAATATCCCTACACTCCATCTTCAAAGCATTTCCAAAAACGTTTTCAAAATGTCACAAACCTAAGGTGTCCCTATCCCTCCCATGGTTAGGGATTCCAAGGACAAGTGATAAATCAAGAACAACCTCTAAGGTTGTCCATATTAGGATTCCAAACCCTTAGCCATTTCCAAAAACCATTTTCAAAAATTAATTCATCAAAACATTCTAAAAACATCCCTCCAAGGTTTTCAAAATAAGACTTCATAAACACTTTCAAGTTCTCTTGAGACATACCAAAGCATTTTTTCAAAACTCCCTTAAGTTGATCCAAAAACCTTTTTAAAACACTCCACCATCCAATTTCAAGTCAAAACTTTCAAGACCACAAAGAGTCTTCAACTTCCAAGACCACAAAGAGTCTTCAACTTCCAAAGACCTCAAAGTGTCTTAAACTTTTCCAAAGACCTCAAAGTGTCTTAAACTTTTTCAAAAACCTCAAAGTGTCTTCAAATTTTCCAATGACCTCAACGAGTCTTGAAAACATTCCAAAGGCCCTAATGCGCCTATTTTCCATCGGGCTCTTGTCCGAACTACGAATGACCTGATTCTTGTCAAATGAGATACGTAGGCAACCTAAAATGGTGCGGTCATAACTTTTATTCCAAATCCAATCCCTTTTTCAAAAATTCCAATCAATTCAAAGTTTCTATGCCAAACTCTTTCAAAACCCCCATTATTTTCAAACTTCTTTCAAAACTTGCATCATGCATCGTTCATCCAAAAAGTGATGACTAAACCCCTTTTTTTAAAGTTTTAAAGTGGATATTAAGTGGACAATGGTAACCGGTTATTCTAGTGAGTGAACAAAGGATGATTAGACATGTAGGTATCGAAAGGTTGGGGTAGGGTGATGATCTTAGGATATTTTCCCTACATGTAACCAACCCCCGAACCATAGATTTCTGTTTTCGAATGACCAAAATAGAGTTATTTTCTAAAAGGGCTAAAATATTTTCAAAGGTTGCCAAACAACCTATTTTTCTAAAAACCCTCTCTTGAGGGAATTTTCAAAATCATTTTCAAAAAATCTAAGTTTAATCTTCGGATTAACACTTAGCTTTAGGTGCCCTAACTCACCTTAATCAAGTTAGGTGACGACTCCTATTTTTCTGAAAAGTCCTTAGTCGAACCAATCTTCAAACTTAGTCTTACTTATCCTTCTAGGAGGATGAGGTCTAGTGACAAAGTTCCATACTTTAGGGTCTCCGAGCTGAAAGAACCTTGGACACCCCAAAAACCGGGGCACGACAATTACTTTTCAAAATTGCACTAAAATGGCCTTCAAACCCTCTTCTTCTATATTGATTTTTAAGAATTTTATTCTCTTGAACTTTGTGGTTGAAATGGTCCCTTGGAACCCATTCTTGAGTGGTTTTTCTATTATCTTGACCATATGAGCCCTAGTTCATTAGAGTTGGTTCTATTCACTTCAAAGTTGTTTTTCAAAACAAACCCCTTCAAGAAAAGTTGACAAAAGTTTCACTCACTTAAAATTTGTATAAAAATGGTTTTCCAAAATTACCATCTTCATCTTGATTTTTAGAAGTTTTGCTCTCTTGAATATTGTGGTTGAAATGGTTCCATGGAGTCTCCTTTGGAGTGATCTCCCCTAAATCAACCATGTGGATCCTTATTTTTTAAAGTGGTCTTTGTCACCTAAAAAATGGTTTTACCAAGCCTCTTTTCCAAAAATGGTTTCTAAAGGTTTATTTTCTTTAATTTGCAATCAAAGAATCCTTCGAAACTATCTTATCTATATATTAATTTTCAAGGTTTTCACTCTCTTAAGTTAGAGGTTATATTAATCCCCATAACCCTTCCACGGAATGGCTCTACATTCTTGACCATACAAACCCTACAATTTTTAGAGACAAATTTTCATGGAAATGATCTTCTTCAAATTCACATTATTCCTTAAGTTTGTTTTCTAAAGTTCTCTACTTTACACCATAATTTTTCAAAGTCCATTTTCAAAAAACTACTTTTCTAAAACCATTAGGTCAAAATCCTCGTTCAAAACCACCTTTCAAAACCACCTTCCAACTCTAAGTTACTTGACCCTAGTAGTCTAACCTTAGTTCAATCAAACCCTAGGTTAACCTAACCTTAGTAGTTGACCCTAAGTCACCTTAACCCTAGGTCAACCTAACCTTAGTTAATTAACCCTAGGTCACCTTAACTTAAGGTTAACCTAACCTTAGTTTGTTAACCCTAGGTCACCTTAACCCTAGATCAACTTAACCTTAGTTAGTTAACCCTAGGTCACCTTAACCTTAACCTAACCATGGTTTGTTAACCCTAGGTTAACCCAACCTTAGTTAGTTAACCATAGGTCACCTTAAACTTAGGTTAACCTAACCATGGTTAGTTAACCCTAGGTCAACCCAACCAAGGTTAGTAAACTTCAAGATTCCAATTCAAGGACTCCTTTTCAAATAATCTTTCAACTCAAAAACTATCTTCATAACATACTTTTCAAAACCATCCTACTCTTTTGAGATTCAAAAATCAACTCCAAATCCTTTTCAAATATCCCCACACTCTATCTTCAAAAAAATGCTTTCAAGAACTTCTTTTAAGCTTGTCTCAACTAAAGTGGCAAAACATTTAACACTTCCCACAAACTATTTTTGAAAATGTTTCTAAAAGCTCACAACCCTAAAATGTCCCTAACCTTTTATGGTTAGGGATTCCAAGGGAAAGTGATACATTAAATACAACCCTCAAGGTTGTCCATATTAGGATTCCAAAACCCTAAGTGTTTTCAAAATCTCTTTTCAAAAATGATCTTTAGACATCACATTCTTGAAGCAACCCTAATCTTCCCATGGTTAGGATTGTTCAAGTATGAGTGAGACATTTAAGAAAGGTTCTATAACCCTAAAGTTTTAAAAAAAAAAAACCAAAGGGAAGTCTTTAACCCCTTTTTCAAACATGTCTTCAAAACTCATTACCTTAAAGGAGTTTAGTTCTTCAATGACTAACCTCTCAAAAGTAAATGAAACATTAAAAATGCTTTTCATAAGGTGTTCAAAGACTACTTTCAAAATCATTTCAAGACAAGTTCATAAGAGCTCTTGTGAGTCTAAATCCAATTTTCAAGTCCATAATAAATTTTTCAAAACTTTCAAAACTCTCTTGAGTTATGTTCAAAACCTTTTAAATTAAGGCACTAACTTTTCCCTTTTTCTTGTTTTTCGTTCTCTCTTTATCTCTTCCCTCATTTCACAGAAAGAAAAGAAGGGGCAAATCCCACGCTTGTAGAAAACTTTCCCGTATAGGTTGCCATCTTAGAAAGAAGTAGTTGCTCATTTCAGAACATATAGCACCCATGGAGCTGTTCAATATGCCACCAAGCTCGGCCCTTAAGCAAGGTTAAGCTCAGGTACTGGAAGAGATAAGAAGACTTGGGAATAGGATGACCAAAATAGAAACAATGGTCTTTTTGCTCCTATCCCATGCAGGTATAACGCTTGATGAGCAGGCGGAGGCTCTCCAGGTCCAAATGCATAAATAACATATTGTCTTCCCAAAAAGGACCAAGGGAAAAGATCGAGATTACTCCCTGTGGGCTTACTCTCTAACCACTGCCTACCAACAGCTTCGCCAAGCCAACCATCTCATTCCGAAAATTGTCCCACTCCTGAAGCGCAAGATCCAAAAGCTTCTTGATTTTCAGGCCATTGACCCAACTATTATTATGCCATACCCTGATCCCCGACCTTCAGAAACATCTAGGACACCCTTCCGACCTAAGAGAGCAAGCTGGAGAAATCGAGTTTTTAGTAAGCTTGCTTGCACACAAACCATTGCTTATTATGGCCTCCTAGCAGCAGGACACTTGAAGCCTATACCATCTCGGCATCTGCTCAATCCCTTACCATCCAACTTTAATGCCGCAGCAACCTACAAATATCATTTGGGTGGCCAAGGTCATGACACTGAGGAATGCTTCTCTTTGAGGCATAAAATTCAGAACTTAATTGACTCAAAAGTTATTGGCACACAAGAAGTTAACCTAACTCTTGTCGCTCCCTGCCCATCACCGGACCACACCATCAATTTTATCATGGGAAATAAGGTTGATCTAGACAGTTTTGGCAAAGGAAAGGTTAACATTAAGGAATTGCAAGTCCCGAGGGATAGCCGGGGCACCACATCTAAAACGGAAAAAGAAAAGAAAAAAGGAGACCACTACTATACCATCACCATTGGCGCTGTGAATGTCACTGACAATAACTCAATTTGCCCCGCACGACCCAACGAAGCACCTGGCAAGTGGAGCGTGGAGAAGGCTGGAATAATCCCAAAGCCTTTATGAGGGGCTTATCAATTCCAATAGAAAAAGGAATGTTTTCTGGATTTATCAACTTTCCTTCCTATCTTTTACTATTCTCGTCCTTATTTCTGTCTTATGCTTATGCTTTCAATTAAGGTCATGCTATGTAAAACGAAAAAACAAAAACTATTTATATGAAAATGAAGGACTCCATTTCATTCCCTTTGACTTATACTTTTGTGGATAATGATTGTGTTTAGAGATTTTTTCTCGATTTGTAATGACTCGACTTGAAGGATGGGATAGCATGGGTAACCTATTCAATGGAGGTTTAAACCTTTGAAAGAAAGATAGAGAGCGAAAGAGAGGAAGACTTAATAAAGAAATAAGGAGCTTATTGAAGAGGCGACACTTGAATGATATCCTAGCTAAGCGATGGATAGCCAAGCTCTCAAAATGAAGAGAAGCCACCATTCAATTCTTCCCAAAAAGAAATAGCCATCTCCTTTTGCTAAGTCCATTAGAGCTATAAGTGATTTTCATTCAAGTATCCCCAAGCCAAGAACCATCCCCCATAATGGGGTAAGCATAAGACAATCAATCTAATACGAGGTGTAAGAATTTATTGGTAGAAACATATCATCTTTTAAGATGTCACGCCCCGATTTTTGACCAAGTCGTTTCGGCTCCGAAAAAAGCACAAAACTCTGTCATTAGAACTCATCTTCCTAGAAAGACGAATGCGACTAGGGTATTTACTAGGGTCAATACCAAATTAGAAGATTGAGCATTGAATTAGCCAAGCATAGTCAATAACCTAGGTGTTCTAAGGCATCTAGCAATCAATTGATGTGAATGAATTCCTAGCAATCGTGAATTCATTATCTAGTAAAGAGCCATAGATTAATACCATTGATTTTGGTGATTAAAATTCTCAAACTCAGTCAATAGTCTAAGTATTCTATGACATCCACAAGCAATTACTAATCATTAGAGATCTAGGAAAATAAAGTAATAAATTTATGAGATACCTCCATTGAAACCCTTAAATTCCTTGAGTGATGTTCACATTCAAACCCAATGAAGGAGCTAGCTACTTGAATTCATTAGAGAAAGCATGTAAAAATGTAAAGAAAGCATGTAGAGATTTAAATCTAAATTTTACTTGAACAATAAAAGTGTTTGGTTACAAGAAAAATAAAGAAAAGTACAAGAAAATGAAGAAAAATATAAGGAAATGAAGAAAAATTACAAACCCTTACTCTATACTACTCCTACAAAGCTAAATCTAAGCTAAAAAGTGTAGAAAAATGAGGTAGAACCCCATGGATGAGCTGCTCGCATTGCCCCCTACTCTAAAACTAACTCTAAAAAATGCTAAAAACTCCAAAATTGCTTCGGACGTAAAAAATGCAATCTAGAAGTCGAAATAACGTCCAAATACACTATAGACGCCCATTAGATGCACCATTCAGACTATCGCTATTCACCATTCGGATGGGTACTGTTCACTGTTCGGATGATCATTGTTCACTATCTGGACGAGTACTGTTCACCATCCGAATGCACTGTAGATGCCCGTCATACGCACTGTTCAGATGGTCACTGTTCATATTCGGATGGCCAGCAACATTGCAGCTTGATTTTGACCACCTTAGAGATCGATTCAATCAATGCACATTAGAGGAAAAGTTGTAAAGCTTGAAGTCTTATTTCGAATAATGCAAAGTTCAGCTCAATCAGATATTGGAGTAAAATGTTATGGCCATAATACCAAGATAGTTTGAAATTCTAATCACCGGTTTGTTCGTTTTGAATCCGCTTTGATCATTCTTGCTTCTTTTTGCCTTTATTAGCTTTATATATAATTAAAATAAGGTAATTAACACTAATCTAAGTCTAACAAAGTGTTAACTAAAGGCCTATTATTACACTTCTATGGTGTAATCAATCAGCTGAACCCTTGATTTAGGAGCAAATAGTTGGTTTGAAAAAGAAGCATTCCAACTTCAAGGAGCTCGTGGTGGTAGTGGCGGGGATGGGCGCACCAGCGCAGAGACAGAAGGATGCCTCTTTGTAACCTATGAAAGGAGAGGCTGAGAAGAGAAGTGGAAGCACTTTGAAGCGAAAAAAGGTAGCTAATGAACTAATGGATAGACTTGGCTCAAATTAGGTGGTGAACCAAGTACTTTTGACAATCTGTTTTTGTTACTAGTTTTCTAGTCTTCTCATGCATGAAGGATAAAGTGTTGCTCATTCATAGATCGGAGTCAATCTTATTTACACATATCTTATGATTATTTTTCCGGTGGTTTCCTCAAGGATGAACAATTGAGTTCTTTATGAACGTGGTATAGATTTATTTCAAACCACATATGGATTACTGCACTTATTTATGAACTTTTGAGAAAAATATATTCTTTTGTCCCATTATCTTCAGAGTTCTAGATAGTACGCCAGTTTTTCGATATATTCTTCTTGCATCAATGAACATCTTTTCTCATGTAAAACAGGATGCCAACGTGTTTCGTAGTGAAATATCAGCTGGCTTTCCTTTTTTGGATTGCTTTGAGAAAGCCTTATGCTTCTCATATTCGATAATGATAATGTATGACAGAAGATAAACTCTCTCTTCACAGACAGTGCACAGACATAAGCATTTTTGTGACAATATCAGCCACAACATCAGGAAATATGGTAGCATATTGGAGAAGCCAACCATAGAGAAAACAACACAAGGTCTCAAGCATTTTTATGAGTTTGATTTGAGGTATGGATGGCAAACTCTCTTAGCGGGTTTACTCGTTTTGTGTGTTGAATGTTATATTTTGAAAATATGTGCCTCTTTAGTGAAGAAAAAGTTGGTGATTTGGAGTCTTTTGACTCTCTCATGATGAAGCAAATAAAATAAAGAACACAAGCAAAGCCTTATTAATAGTCTTACTAGGCCTAACAAAAAGAATAGAAATCCAACAACTAGGACAAAGATTATCATCTAGTTAGTGAGCGCTCTCTCTCTCTCTCTCTCTCTCTCTCTCTCTCTCTCTCTCTCATATGATGAAGCAAATAAAATAAAGGAGTAATTACACTTTACCTCTGTAATTTGATTGAAAATCAGATAGCCCCCTAAACTTTAAAAATGAACAGATGACTCCCTGTGGTTTTGGACTAAAGTGGTAAATGGATGGAAACCGTTAAATTTAACATAAATTGTTATTGGTAATTACACTTTATCCCTCTATGGTTTGAGTCAAAATTAGATGACCCATATAATTTAAAAGTGAACACATGACCCTTTGTGATTTTAGAATATTAAAAAGATGATTTGACCCCCTTTATGCCAAAAAGATAACGTAAACCATTAGATTTAACTGAAATTCTATCATAGGGATATTTTGATCATTTTATATCTTCAAATTAGAACATCCAAATAATAGACTTGGTGAAATAAGAAAAAAAAACCTCTATAGAACATAAAAAAAAATGACTTGGTGAAATAACAAAAGAAAAAAATAATTTGAATAGACAACACTTTATTTTAGCATAAAATGGCCAATTTATCTTTTTAATATTCTCAATTAAAGATAAAATGACAAAAATACCTTTTAATATAATTTTTGTTAAATTTAATGGTTTCCATTCATTTGTACTTTAGTCCAAAATTATAGGGGGGGTCATCTATTCACTTTTAAAGTTTAGGAGATTATGTGATTTTGAATCAAAACATAGGAAGGTAAAGTGTAATTATTCCTAAAATAAATAACACAAGCAAAGCCTTATCAATAGCCTTACTAGGCCCAATGAAAAGAATAGAAATCCAACAACTCGGACAAAGATAATCATCCAGTTAGTGAGCTCTCTCTCTCTCTCTCTCTCTCTCTCTCTCTCTCTCTCTCTCTCTCTCTCTCTCATGATGAAGCAAATAAAATAAAGAAAGCCCTATTACTAGGGCCAACCAAAAGAATACAAATCCAATAACTCGGACAAAGATAATCGTATAATTAGTGAGGCAGAGGAACTCCACGGTGATGAGATCTTTTTAATTGTTTTGGAGTACTTACTGTTATTATAATATATATATATATATATATAGAGCTTAGATATTTTCTTCATCTTCTGTTCTTTCTTGTGCTTCATCTTGAGTTGTACCTTGAAGCACCATATTGAGGGCAAGTCCAACATAGGTCTACCTATTTCTCACATAATTTGAAGAAAATCATAATTAAAGGTGTCATATCCTCCCTGTCATTGGAAAATAAGTCTTACCAGGTGTTGGGTATGTGTCTGTATCGATCAACATGTTATCTTCCTGAGAGTCCAACATCGTCTAGATTGCCATCTCCATATTGTCGAAACATATAACAAAAAAATGGTTGGTTTTTTTATTGATCGATAACTTTACAGTAGCCTTGTACATAAATAGGAGATACCATTCTCAGTTTGGTATATACAGATTCCATGGCTAGTACCAAGGAATCCCGTGATTGTGGGGATTGACTCTAACGTTTATGCTAGAATCTCTCCATGCAATATGGTACGGCTCACGCCAACACTCCCCCTCAAGCTGATGCATACGGATCCCGAATGTGCAGCTTGTCTAGTGAGTTGTAGAAGTCCTTGCTAGACACAACTTTTGTAAGGATGTCTACCAACCGATCTTTCGACTTAACAAATGGGAATCGGATGATTTTCTCTTCAAGATTTTGTTTGATGAAATGTCGATCTACCTCCACATGTTTGGTGCGGTCATGTTGAATAGGATTCTAAGATATAGCAATGGCCGCTTTTTTGTCGCAAAAGAGATTCATTTCCGATGTATGCTCAAAACCAATCTTGGTTAGTAACTTCTTGAGCCAAAGGAGTTCGCAAAGTCCTTTGGCCATACCTCGAAATTTTGCTTCTACGCTAGACAATGCAACCACCTTTTGTTTCTTGCTTCTCCATGTAACTAGGTTCCCTCCAACGAAAGTGAAGTAGCCTGAGGTGGATTTCCGGTCCTTTACATTCCCCGCCCAATCCGCATCTGTATAGCCATCAACTCTCAGGTGGTTATTCTTAAAAAACATGAGACCCTTCCCTGGAGATGATTTCAAATATCAGAGTATTCGAATTACTGCTTCCATATGATCCTCACTTGGGCAATGCATGAACTGACTTACTATGCTCACAGCGTATGCAATATCTGGGGCGGGTATGTGAAAGGTAGATAAGTTTCCCTACTAGTCTTTGGTATCTTTCCTTGCTTGCTAGTGTTTGGTTTGAATACTCTCCAAGTTTGTGATTCTGGACAATTGAAGTGTCTGCAGGTTTCCACTCCAATAATCCTACTTTTGATAGAAGATCCAGGATATACTTCCGTTGACATAGAAATATTCCTTGCCTTGATCTTGCAACTTCTATTCCCAGAAAGTACTTTAGTCCTCCTAGATTCTTCATTTTGAATTCAGTCGCCAGCTGTTTCTGAAGTCGAGACATTTCTTCCAAGTTATTCCCTGTGAGAATCATATCATCTACATAGACTATTAGGGCGGTTACCTTGCTTTGCCGATGTTTTAAGAACAAAGTATGGTCAGAGTTGCTTTGTTTGAAGCTATATTTCTTCATTGCCAAGCTGAATCGTCCAAACCAAGCTCGAGGCGACTGCTTTAGTCCATACAAAGCTCGCTTTAGTTTGCATACCACCTTCATCTCTGGAGATGCCGTATAGCCTGGTGGGACATCCATATAGACTTCCTCCTCAAGATTGCCATGGAAAAAGGCGTTCTTCACATCTAATTGGTGCAAAGGCCAATCGAGGTTTGCAGCAAGAGATAATAAAACTCTCACTGTATTCAACTTGGCCACTGGAGAGAAGGTTTCCTGATAATCCATGCCATATGTTTGTGTATAGCCTTTTGCCACGAGTCTCACGTTGTATCTTTCTACAGATCCATCTACCTTGTGTTTGATGGAGAATACCCATTTGCTTCCTACTATCTTCTTCCCTTTGGGTAATGGTACTAGATTCCAAGTTTTATTCTTCATCAGTGCCTCTATTTCTTCTTGTATGGCCTGAGTCCACTTTGGATCCATCAAGGCTTCTTGAATATTGGTCGGGACATGGCATGTAGAAAGTGTGTGTGCGAATTTCTTGAGGCGTTCAGGTAGCCTTTCAGCAGACATATAGTTAGCGATTGGATATCTTGTCGTCCGTTCCTCGATATCTGGTGAGTATCTGGTCGGTGGCTTGCCTCGATTGTGCCTGAAAGGTAAGGTGTACCCAGTAGATATATCCATGCTATTAGATGGCCTAGTAGTAGGGGAGCTTACCTCAGGAGTATTCTCAGGAGGTGGGTTTGGTACTGAGGAGTGGGGAACCTTTAATTTCAGTTTCAGATGTCTGAATCTCTGCTCCTGGGGATGCATCCTCTATTAAGGGTACCGAGGGCACTGGTACTGAGGGCACTTCTGATTCTTCACTGATTAGGACTTCTTTTCAAGTGTCCGCCCAATCTAGTCGAAACCAATTCGGCTCTTCTCATTGAGTCTCCCCCTTAAGAGATGAATTGGAGATGAAAGAGGAGTAGAATGTATCAGATTCCAAAAATGTGACATCCATGGTCACATAGCTTCGTTTGGTGGTAGGGTCATAACACCGGTAGCCTTTCTGATGGAGGCCATATCCCAAGAAAAGACAATGAATAGCACGGGGATCAAGCTTTGTGCGCTGGTCCTTATGAAGATGGACATAGGCCACGCAACCAAAGATCTTGGGAGGGATCTGTAGCACGGTGGGTAGGGTGACAAATATGGACAGGTCTTGAAGGGGGGTTCTGAAGTTCAAGACTCGGGATGGCATTCGATTAATTAAGTGTACGGCTATGGCAACAGCATCGCCCCAATGTCGTTGAGGCACATGAGCTTCAAGTAGGAGTGCACGTGCAGTGTTAAGGATGTGTCAGTTTTTACGCTCAGCAACTCCATTTTGCTGAGGAGTTCGTGGACAAGAGGTCTCATGAAGGAGACCATGTTATTGAAAGTATGCCTGAAACTTGACGTATTCCCCGCCATTGTCAGAATGAAGAATTCGAATCTTTCTTGAGAATTGAGTTTGAACCATAGCATGGAAAGATTGGAACACGCTTAGTACTTCATCCTTATGTCGCAGTAGATAGAGCCAGGTCATTCGTGTGCAATCATTCACAAAAATAACAAACCATCGTATGCCAAAGATAGTCGGAATTGGAGATGGACCCCACACATCAGAATGGATTAAAGCGAAAGGAACTGTACATTTATTCTGGTTTATTGGAAATGAAACTCTGTGACTTTCAGCTAATATGTAAGTATCACACGTTAAATCCTTGGTCTGCAAATGTGAACAAAGATCAGGAAACAAATGTTTCATATAGGTAAAGGATGGATGTCCCAGACGACGATGCCACAACCAAATCTGTCTCTCTTTTGTGTCAACCGGATGAGTCGCGTGATGTGCACAACCAGTATTGAGATCGTCTATGTAGTATAAGTCCCCCTTCTTAGTACCACGCCCAAGAATCTCCTTCGTGAGAATATCCTGAATCAGACAAAATGTAGGGTAGATGAGTACAACAGAATTCAACTCCGCACTTAGTTGACTAATAGATAATAATTTGTGAGATAAAGAGGGAACAAGGAGAGTATTTGATAGTTTGAGATTGGAGGATAAGGTCACAGTGCCGGAGCCTATAATATTAGACAACACTCCATTGGCATTGGCTATAGTCATGCGCCGTTGTGGAGAAGTTGCTGAAAAATCGGTGGGGTCCCAAGTCATGTGGTCAGTGGCCCCAGAATCCAACAGCCACCTTCCATGGTCTTCATCTTGGTGAGAGCTAACATAAGCTTGACCAACTGTACCTGGGTCTGAGAGATAGGCAATGTCGCTGGATGGATAAACTAGTGGAACAAGAGAGAGAGAGGGCTCAACAACGGCAACAGCAACAGACGCCTTCTCGGGTCCGCTGTTGGTTCCAGCTTTGCTCGTACCTCCGTCGGCAATTTCTTTTCGCTTCCTCGCCTGAAGATCGTGCCACCAGTCTGGGTAACCGTGCAACTGGAAGCAATTCTCTCGTGCATGTTTCGTGCCTCCGCAATGGGGGCATTTCACGCCATCAGTCGAAACCCGAGTTTTAGAGACTTTGCTGCTGCCCAAGGAGGTCGAACCAGACGATGAGGGGGCCAGCTTGAGGCTTTTGGAAGCTAAGACCGCCCCTGGTCTAGGGTCGGCGTTGCTTGAGCCCATCACCGCCTGACGTATGGCTTCTCTTCGGACATGGGCGTATGCTTCTTCAACTGTGGGGAAGGGTCGCAACTGGAGAATGTCACCTCAAATCTTGTCGAGTTTTTCGTCAAGTCCATCAAGAAACGTATACACACGATCCTCTTGAAAAATGTTGTTGTAAAGCTTAATGTCAGCCGGACATTTCATCGGATTCGGACGATGGAAGTCGATCTCACGCCAAAGTCCTTAGAGATTGGTGTAGAATTTCTCTGGGGAGCCCCCAGCTTGTCGAAGTCGAGTCACACGTTGTCGGAGGTCGTACACTTGAGAGGTGTCACTACCATCAAAAAAGGTGGTGGCGATCGAATCCCAAACGAGTTTCGCCGTGGGAAAACGAATGAAGTTGTTGATGAGCGATGGATCCATGGAGTTTATGAGCCAACCTTTGACAATGGCATTATCAGTACGCCATTTGCGGAAGGTCGGGTCGGTTTTAGATGGCTGGGGAAAGTCGCCATTGATATATCCTAGTTTGTCTTTGCCGAAGATATACATCTCGACAATCTGGGACCAAAGGGCATAGTTGGTGCCGTCCAACTTGATGCCGATAGGAGCAGCGGAAGTTTCGGTAGTCGGAGTCAGAGACTGAGTTTTGGTCAAAACCTCAGCCATTCTGGTGGTCAATTCGGCAAGGATGGAGGTGGAGGATGAGTCTCCTGGTTCATCTCGGCCTCCGTTGTCCGTCATGGGTGGCGAGGGAAAGGAAAGGGTCAGCTATATCGTGATAACAGAGAACTTAGGGTCGACTAGCTCTGATACCATGTCGAAACGTATAACAAAAAAATGGTTGGTTTTTTTATTGATCGATAACTTTACAGTAGCCTTGTACATAAATAGGAGATACCATTCTCAATTTGGTATATATAGATTCAATGGCTAGTATCAAGGAATCCCGTGATTGTGGGGATTGACTCTAACGTCTATGCTAGAATCTCTCCATGCAATATGATACAGCTCACGCCAACAGATATCTAGTCCTTGCCGTCCCTCATAAATTTCATTATTGCAAAACTGTGTCAATATTTTGGCTTTGTTGCTGGTTCTTGGATAACCTTACTGATTAATTTAGTTAATTAATTTGTTGGGTAAAATAAAAGAGGCAATGGTC
Source organism: Euryodendron excelsum (assembly GCA_033060915.1). Lineage (NCBI taxonomy): Eukaryota > Viridiplantae > Streptophyta > Magnoliopsida > Ericales > Pentaphylacaceae > Euryodendron > Euryodendron excelsum. The sequence goes on along the minus strand of CM065394.1, from coordinate 18,843,707 downwards.
TTCTAACCGTGATAGAGCTTGCAAGTGGAGGATGTTAAGACACTAACAAAATTTGTATGCCTCTAGTTTACGTATTAGGATTTTAAACATGTTGAAAAACATATCTGTTGATCATGTGTACCATGTTTGTTGACTTAAAACAAGAACATAAGACCCAAAAGCAAAACATAGTTCTCATTATTTCTAGTTTTTTTTTTTTTTTTTTCCTGATTAGTCATACAGTGGCCTTGATGTTGAATAAGTAATCGATCATGAACGACCTGGTGATACATGTTGGAGATCTCATTGTGTTCAATTAATAATTTGGTTCACTTGTCCATTGTAATTGAAGTAATTGAAATTACTATGGAAGAATGCTCTAACAGTGACGAAAGAGTTGAGGCTTACATTTATCACATTCTCTAAAAGATTTGATTTTGCATTCTTACCGACATTTTGATGCGGAGTGTGGTAGAAATTACAAATGAGTTGTTGTTAGCGTTGCAAAGAAAAGATATTGTGAATTCTAAGAAATTAGCTAACATATCAAAACAAATGCTACAAGGTATAGAGAATGGAAAACTCTCTTTTCGAAGAAGCTTCATACTTTTTTTTTGTAAGTAAACTAATTAATATTCCTAACATAGAAGATGAATATTTTCATTTATAGCAATCATCGCAGGAAGCTCACAAAGTGTCAAACCAACATCAATAATCTGTTGAGATTTTTGAGAATTTTTCAAGAACTCAAATATCATTTTGATGAGATATATCAAGTTATTACTATGTATTTCTCGTTTGAATCCAACTAATGTACTCACAAGGAAAAATTAATTTGACTTGCTCAAATGATTTTTAATAATACAAGCAATGGCTTAATCAATGAAAGAAATTTATACCATACATTCTGAAATATAACTTTTAACATTTACAAAAGGAATTAGACAGCTTGTTGATAGTTAAAACTACAAAAAAAAAAAAAAAAAAAAAAAAAAAAGGATGCCATGCTGGGTTACTCTTTGGTAAAGTTGACACTAATCTTCACTTTCACAACTATTATTGAGAGGGAAATTTTTTTAATTTTTTTTTTTAACAAATGTTGTTACAATGAAATAATTCAAAATATAACATTTGACTCAGACAGCTTAATAGCCTTCTATAGGTATTCAAAAATAAAATCTAGTAATCTTTAAATTTCCAACTATTAAGCTGTATTCAAATTTTTTTTTCCTTGAATTAAAAAACTCAATTGAAATTTATAAGTTTATTTGTTTAATTTCCTTCCCTTTTTTGTTTTTTTGCTGAACTTGTTTGGCAAAACTACTGTTTGACCATGACTTGCTCCCCTGAAGTAAGTCCTTAGCACTGTCCTTACAGAAATTACTGGTTAATTTACATACCACGCTAGAGTTAATAGAGGGGCAGCTACCCCCAGGATGCATACAGTTAAATACAGAATAACACAAGTGCAGAGTAAATTGAGAAACTAATGGTACAGTATAACTTAGTGCATACCAACAATGAGACATCCAAGTGATTTTAATCTCTACAATCCCGAATATTAGCACAAGTTTACAAAAAGTCTGCAGCATCCTCCAAAACTTGAATCAGGCATAGGTGGCAACTCGTCAGCAGCTCAATAAACGAAAATCAAAACGTTCTGCAGCTATAGGCCTCAGCAGAATCCCTTATCCAAGATGGAAATACACCTCCTCTTTTTCTTCGTATTAAGTTAGAAAGATGGCACATTAAGGGCACTTCCTTTGAATGTAGGATGCCCCATGCTCTTCGTACCTGTCATATTTGAACATAACAGAAATATGGGAGCAATTGTCAGATGCAAAGCTTAAGAAAAGCAAAAGAAAGAGCTAGGGCCCCCATTTGGAATTTCTGCTGAAAAGCAAACTTACTCAGACTTCGAAAACCACATCTGCTGAAAGGAACCAAGAGATGCTAATATACTCCCCCCTATCCAAACACTGCAAACATGCATAATTTACCAGATCAAGTAGGAGGAAGGGACATTGCGCAATCGTCTTCTTAAACAAAGAATTTTCCAAGAAAGAAAAGAAAAACAAAAGTAAAAACATCAGTGACTATCTAGAGATGGTGCAAGGCTTAACTACAGTAGAAACCATATTTTTAGTCTTTAACCGACTTTGGCATAAGCTACTAAATGCAAAAAGTGAGAAAATCACATGTCGTCATGACATGCAATGACACAAGAGAACCCTGAGATGGCTGTTTTTCCATTCCAAAAATGTGGAAACCAGCATAGAGAACTCAGTAGAACTACTGTAAAATAAATAAATAGAATGGTGAATACTCTTGAACTGCATTTCTAAAATATAAATTTCCCAAAGAGAATGAAATTCGAAAAGCCAAGAAGAGCAAGGCAAATACAGAAAAGGTGTCAATTTAATGCAGGTAACATGTGCACCCTGCAATATGAGAGAGAAAGAGTCAGGGGAGGTTAGCAGCATATATTCAACCTGAATCTCCTTTCTGTTGCATTTCCGCTTGCCAATACTTTAACTCTAGCTGCTTGAGGAGACTCCTATAAATTGAAGAAAAAAAACAGAGGCTGATTAATTACAAAACCAAGGAGCCAAAGTTTGTATGTTATTATAGAACATGAATAGTAAAATTTCCTTTGTCCGAGGGTTCGGGTTCCTCTTATTTTATACCTTCCAGTCTCCCACACTCACTAGAGAGAGAGAGAGAGAGAGAGAGAGAGAGAGAGAGAGAGAGAGAGAGAGAGAGAATAACGTCATCCCGAGCACTTCAGATGGCAAGCCACAGGAAAAACAATAAAACAAAAGATAAAAAAATTATTTATGACATGGAGCCAAAAATACAGCCAGAGGAATGAACTCAACCAGTACTTACGGGCCATTTCAAATGAGATCATGGATCATGTCAGCCTTGTGATCATTGCAACAAAGTTCAAATAAACCAAGGCACCATATATTTCAATAAAAATAGGCACTAAGTCATGCTTAAGTGGGGAACTACACCTCTAGCAAGTCTTTCTCAAGACGTTCTTTTAACTGTTGCATTGATGCTGTGCCACCAGAAAGCTGCAGCAAAGAGAAAAAAATCGTCTCTAAATTAACATTCTCCAATAGTTTATAACCTCATAGAGCCACTTCATTTGGATAAAAGAATAAATATCAACAAGTAACATGTTACAAGTTGAACACAAGGATAAATTCCTCACATCAATATGTTTCTGGAACTGTTTACGTACCCAATACTTACACGTATTAACACCATTAGTCTGAACTTTGTGGAATAGAAGATGGATAGTAATCTCACTCCATTCACAAAAGGGTATATTTACACCTCCGTTCTCTTTGGGCCATCTCATTCCTTTCAGTGTGGTGTTTCAAATCTGTTTCGTGTTTCTGGGCTTTTCAGTTGACAACAAAAGGAACCAAACATGGAATTTTTTTATTATTTATCTGGGTTTTTTTTATTTTTTGAGGGGGGGCGGGGAGATGGGGATATGTGCACAGCAATTGACGGCTAGAAATTTCAGTTCCTAAAGATCTTAAAATTGAATTAACAAGTAACTGTATGTATAATTGATATGAAGCAATTTTTGGTTTGACTGTGTAATCAAAGGTTAAAACTGTTCAAAAAATCTGACGAGTGTAAAAAGCTATGTTTAGTTTATTATTTTTTTATCATGGTGACAAACAGAAATAATTTACTAGACTGATCCAGTACTGATAGATTCCCAATTCACAAGCCAAAATGCATGCAAAAACCGAATTGATAACTTTGATACAAGATACTTGATGCTTGCTGTAGGCATACAAAATTCCAACCAATTAAAAATTGTCACGAGATGCAAAGGCCTAAAAAAATGACACGATTATTGGCAAATCAAATACAACCACATGTCTAATAAGTCCCAAATCAAGATTTACACATGGAATTGTTGACCACATGTCAAAATGATATTTATCTCTTTAAAATAAATATACAAAGAGATAATTACCATTATTTTTGCCTCCTTAAAAAAAAAATGAATGAAGAGGTAATTATCAAACAACTCTTGACAATTATTGATTTTCTCCCTTTAAAAATAAAAGTAATAAATAGATAATAATCAAGCAGTAAGATTCTTATAGGACTTCCCTTCTCCAACAACTATAAATCTTCAGAGATGAGACATACAAGTCTTCAAAGATGCACAAATCTTAAAAAATGGAAATCTTCAGAACAAGTCTTAAAGGACAGAAGTGACAGAAGTCTACAACACAAATCATGGAACAAAGAAAGCTCTATTGTATTGAAGCATCTAAAGTCCCGAAGAACTTTCTTGCCTAATTCCATCAATCTCTACCACGTTTGAAGGTCAAAGATTCAAATCAACAAGTTCATGACGAAACCCTGCAAATTTATTATCTTTTCCTACCAAATTGAAGAAGAATCTACCATTTAATTTTAGAACGCTCTGTCAAGCCCTCGAGTCAATACCATACAAATTATCATCTTCATTTTGCACATTGAAGAAAATTTCACCGTTTGATTCAGGAATATGCTGTCAAGCCCTTGAATCAATATTTTGAAGAGAAGAATCCAAGGATAATTCTTTGTAGAACTTCCTTTAAATTAATAAATTTAAATTTGTTACTCTATCTTTTTGTCTATTTTTTTTTGCCGAAATTTGTGTATACTTGCAGCAGTGTAAAACTTAAGACAGGAAGCATATACAAAAGTCAAATGAGGAAATAGGTAAATAAATATATTGACTAAGAAGCATGACACTTCTAAGAAAGTGATGTCTCCATGTTGGAGACTAGCATTTCAACATGAAAAACATAATTCAATCTATAATTAAAACATCATTTAACAAAAAAAAAAAAAGATGAAAGCAAATTTACATTTTAATAATTACAATCCACATTGTTTTTGTGTTATCATTGAATTCCAAGTTATTCTCTTCAGACTTGTAATGTGTCTCATGGGTGTCTAAGTGATAGACACGTACATCCCAAGTGTTTGAAGCGTGTTCAATTCTAAATAAATTAAAAAATAATAAAACAAATTTGGACATGTATCCGACACCTGTCAAAAAGTGTTTAATCAATATCGATGTTCAACATGTGTCTAATACGGATATGACACCTTATTATAAGTGCTTATGCTTCTTAGTAAGTGGGTAGGCTAGACGAAGTGCTCTTGATCAATGTAAGATGACCACCCTTTAATAAATATTGTCGTTCCCATCTCGTCAATCTAATTTGAAACCTTTCAATCACTAAATCCTAGACAGCCTTTGATTTAAATGTCGCCCACAACATGAGTCCCAAACATTGAGAAGGAAGCAACCCCACCCACCCCAAAATGGATGCCAAATCCTCCATCTCTACTTCTCCCATTGTGATGAGTTCAGATTTCCCCAAATTCACCTTCAAACATAAGACCGCTTCAGAAAACTATAGGCGTCCAATCACTATTATATAAAGTCTAGCTGTAGAAATGCAATGTGGGATCCATTTCTTACCTATGTTGCATGAACTCTTTTAAATTTGTAAAATACCCACGTCGGACACTTGAAACTAAGGATATGGGATGTGTGTCTGATATAACTAGTTGGAAATGCATCATACAAGTATATATAGATAATTAAGCTTACTATAAAACTATAAATAAGACTTCCATTTTATACATAAAATACTTTATTTTAGTTTGTAAACACTATTTTATTTTAACAAATCTAATAGAAGTATTTATGAAATATGAAATCTAGTCGTGTCCTGGTGTCCTTGAACATGAGAATAAAATGAATCCGACAGTGACATATACCCGCACCCGACGACCATACCCGTAGCAACATAGTTTCAAATCAAAGCCCATCCTATCCAGCAAAGGTGTTCAAAGTCTTATTTTATGTGAATATGAAGATGTCTGCAAATTACTGCATATTAATTTACTGTAGAGAATAGACTATTGACACAGAGACTTGTAAGATATTACAGACAATACCACTCAACATCTTCATCCATAATGTCCAAGTCACACAATTTATGCAAAGCATTTTCCATTTAAAAAGAAAAGGAAAAGTAAGAATATAATTAAACAACAATCCAATAGGATTAATTAATTAACAGAAATCAACAACCTTACTTACAAAAATGAGTAACCAAGAGGATTAAAATCAAGGACATAAAAGTAATTTTACCAATATACTACTAAACAGTTCTCTCCGAATGTCCACATCACACTTATTAATGCTCTCTATAACCTGCATCAATTCAAAACAAATAATTGAATAAAAGGGAAAAAGTAAACAATAATATATCAAAGCCCATGTCCATGCCAGTGAACATATGCATTCAAAGACAAAGGAATTTACCATTTGTGGCAGGCCACGAACAGGAGGAGCAGTCTCCGGATAACTTTCCATACCGCGAATAGTCTGAGATTAAGATCACAAGTCAAAAATACCATGTCACCCAGAAAAATGTCATAACAATTTAAATGGTAACACCCAGAGTAGGAAGTATGCCAGGCTAGCTTTTTGAAGCTAGCCTGACATATTTCCTACTCTGGGTGTAGCCAAGTGTAGATCAGTTCAACACACAGTAGAAAGTATGTCAGACTAGCTTCAAAATCAAATGCTACTTTTTCATACAAACATCAAGTAAGAGATCATGAAGCAGTAATGAAATGAGTAAACATCATTAGGCACATGCATTAGATCAGTTACTCAAAACTCAAAAGTTGCAGCATGGAAGCATCAAAAGTGAGACAAGCAGAATGCTTGTATTTCACACACGTATGTGGGTTTACATGAGAAGCTGTTCTACACTAACACCAGAAAGATGTTCTTTTCATTTAAAAATTAGGAAAATGATAGATCTATCTATCTATATCTATATACAATATAGAAAAGGAGGCCACTATTGTCGTGGTTGCGACAAGTGGCTCATTTTGAGTGACTCTCAAATTGTGATTAAAAAGTTTTTTGTTTCCAAAATAAAAAAGAAAAAAATAATAATTTTGGTTAGCTCTTTGATTCACTATACATGTATTTTAGTCTTTGAACTATGGTTCACCATATTTAATGAGTTCATGAATTTTATGGTATTTGTCTAGGTGAGTGAATATGATGTTTTGACTTTCATGGTTATTTATTGTTGGTGTGAAACTCATGCAATTATACAATGTATTTATTAAATTCAAATGAAAGAAACTTTATTATCTCCCTAGCCTTTTCAATTATTAATTATCTCATTATCATAATAATTCATCTTTATTTTTACATAGAGATACGTAAAATAACTGAGTATATTAATAATAAAAATAAATGGTTAAATGAATACATAATTAAATTATATAAAAATAAAAACATAACAAAAAAATATTATAATATGCTTATTTATTTAGATGAATACATGATTAAACATAAATAGTTACATAATATACGATTAAATTATATAAAAGGTTAGATAAAATAAACACAAGGGGTTAGATGAATACACCATTAAATTACATAAAATATAACTAAGTATTATAATATTTGTTTTATATGTAATATCATTACAATTATAAAAAAAAAATGTAAACACTAAAACAAAATAATAGACCTAAAATTATAAAATAAAAAAAAAAAACAAATCTTGTGCCACCGCCATTGTCGTTGTGATTGCAACAAATGGCTTATTTTGAATGGTATTTTATTCCTTTTTTTTTATAATTTATCTAAGTTCTTCTCCCTATCAAACAACACTAAAAAAAAAAATGTAAAATCACTATAACAAAATAGTAGATTAAAAAATAAAAAGCAAATCTTGTACATCCTTTTTTTTAAAATCTATCTAGGTTATGTTCCCTATGCAAATTAAAAAGTAATTATTGAAAAGTAGTACTTCTTTAGACCTTTTAAAATTAATGTTAAAAAAAATGCATTCTCATTTAATAAGAATCGTAAAAGTCACATTTAATAAAAATTCTAAAAGTCAATTAAATATTTTATTAGTTTCCTCAACTATTATTTCAAATACATTTTTAAAAATTATGAATGCATCTACATTTAATAAGAATTCTAAAAGTCAATTCACTATTTTCTTAGTTTCCTCAACTATTACTTCAAATACATACTTGAAAATTATGAATGTATCTACATTAATTAAGAATTCTAAAAGCCAATTCACTAGTTTCTTAGTTTCCTCAACTATTACTTTGAATACATGCATTTTTTTACTTAAGCAAATGCTAAGGCACATGTTAAGCATGTATTGTTTGGTTGTACAAAATGTGGGGTCTATATTTTTCAAACCTTCTAACAATTTGTACAACTAGAAAATGCATGTTTAACATGTTCCCTTATAACACTTTTTACTTATAATATTGTTTCAAAAATATAATTTCCGTACAAATTGAACATTTGAATCCAATGTGAATTCTAAAAGTCAATTGGACTATCTTCTTAATTTATTTAATTATTACTTTTAAATAAATGCATTCTTCGTATTCATAATACATGGTTTCATACAGACATATTTCAAACAAGCTGAGTAAAAACTTCTGCCATTGTACATTGTATTCACTAAATTCTGATGAAACACATCTTCACTATTTTTTAACTTAATTATGAATGTAAATATATAGGTAATAGATAATTTTAATACTTTACTAGAAAAACCAAATATACAATAACTATAAATTAGCCATCTTTTTCATTATTCTCTTTATGCATATAATTAACTTTTGTTTTAAAAATAATTGCATTTGTGTCCTTTAAGTATTTAGTAGAAATTTTTATTATTTTTGTAATACATAAATAGAAATAGTTAAACTATTAAGTGTACTAATATCCAGTTTACTATAAGCATATAGGGATAGACAAATAAACATTACTTTTAATTAAAACAAATAAAAAATTTAAAAACCTGTCCAAACAAATTATATTAGGTTTTATTTAAACCTTTATCATTAAAGAACAAGACCCAAAAAAGTAGTCCTAAAACTAGTATAAAATATTCAGAATTGATGGTATCAATGAAGAATTTTTTTCCAGGTATCAATATGAGATCTACGTTTTGAGCACCATGCAATATTCATCATAATAACAGCAGGCACATGATCTGATTCCTTTGTAATGATGACATGAAATCTATTCCAACAACCATATACAAAACAAAGAGATGAAACCCAGTAAAGCTGGTTCATGGATTTATGCCACCACTGTCAACAACAACTGAATCTCTAGGTAGACCTAAGGGTGCAGCAGGCACGCTAACAGGCAGAAAGTTTGACTTATGAGACAACAGCATCAATAGTTATTTGGAATATTTCAATAAATGGCCATAAAAGGCCCATGAAGAAACCTTACATTGCTATCACCTCACAACTTCAACAGAGTTAACAGCTCTGGATCTTTAAATGGCATTAGCAAGAATTCAACTTACAAAGCTATATCCAACTGGCTTGGTTCTATTACAAACTTCAGCTATCAAAGTTATCAAGAAGGTTTAAGCATTGTAAATCTGGGTATGTCTACATCTTAATAGGCTCAAAAATCTACTATATGAATGATTCAAGACGAAGTTACGTCTCCTCTAGCATTGCACAGCTTTTATTGTGATGGTTACAATATGCCAAGCCATTTACTAACCCAAGAATAAGCCCAGTTGATTAAAGCCAATGAGTTTACCATATTGTAGTTTTGGAAAGTTTTAAAGGTGTAATTCAGCCAAAAGTTTGGGAGCCTTCTAGAATGTTTTCACTGCATGGAGATCCACTAACATCTATAACTTGGGGATTAAGTCAGTCTAGGCTTAATGAATCTCTTATATTGTACTACTATAAATAGTACAGCAGGTCGTGACTTTTTGTTATTACATAAGCTATGCGCTATTGAGCGATTAATTTCCCCTTGCAATCAAGCATAAGGCTTGAACAGGTTGGTTCATTCCTATTTAGAGGTGTCGATTTATTCTATGTCCTTTCGAGAATTATCATATTATTCTTATGATCAATGCTAGAACCATATCTGAAATTGGTTTCTTTTAAGAGGCCAGCAAGATATATTTTCGCTGTCACTTCAATTGTAGATTGGCCAGTTCTTAGCAGAGCAGGCTACATCAGAATGTCATTAGAGCACATCTCTTGTGGGAGCAACGCTAGAGTTTGAGTGGTTATACATCAAGAAATAAGTAGAGAACCACTTGCTGATTGAACTTTGGAGTAAGCCACCATTTTTTGATGAAGAAACTACAAAGGAGACTGCCAGAGGATATTTTAACAAAAAGGAAACCATATTGTTTCCAATTTTGATTTGAGTCTCACATTGCTAAAATATTATCTGAAGACGTTACTTAGCTTGATTGGCTAAAAGTTTAAGTTTTTCAAACATATCTATGATTTTCAGGGTTTAAAAGAAAATAAGTGAAAAACAAAAATGTTGCCTTCTCAATTTCCTGCAAGGTGAGCATATAAAAGAATATTTGTTGGCATCCATGCTTAAATAGCCATTCATTGGACTTCTCAACATTTATTGCTTGGGATTAAATCCAGGTTTGATGAATATATTGTCTTATACTATGTAGATATTAAACCAAGTGAATGGAAAAAGGGGATCCAGGCTTTGGTTATTACACATAAACTGCATTATTGGGTTGCAATCAAGCGCAAGGCTTGAAAATTTTCTTATTGGGTGATTAGTTTCCTTTATGATCAAGCGCAAGACTTGAACAAGTTCACTCATTCGCACTTAGAGATGTTGATATATTCCACCATGTCTATCTAGTTGAGAATAATCAAGTTATCCTTCCACTCCATGCTAAAACCAAAGTGGAAATTTGTCTTATTTGAGGCAAACAACATACTCATTTTTTCTGTCACTCTGACTTTTGATTGGCAGGTTCTTAGCTATCCAGATTGTATTAACCAATATTTTCAAGTGCCAAAATATTCCTACTGTGAAGAAGCACTAACAAAGAAGGTATATTGACAATTAAACAAGAAAAAGAAATTAAATGTCCTTCAGAATGAGCTCAAGAAGTTGTTATTTGAGGCCAAAGGTGCATAAAAAGAAGGTGCCCACCAGCTTTATTGGCTAAATCTTTTGGTGGGTGTAATAGTGTCTTTGGAACTAATCCTGCCTCCATTTCAGGTTAATTGGGTTGTTGGGCAGGGGGAGGGCCAATCCCATGTTACATAACCCATAGCCAGTGCAAAAACTAAACAACTTTATTTTTTCAAGGGGGGAAAACACACACACACACAAATATAAATGAAGACAGAAAAATGAAGGCGCATAAAGAATTGCAACATAAAAAGAAGCTCAAGATAAAACTACTTTATATCACAATGGATGACATGCAGCTCATTTCATAAGTAAATCGTAAATATTCACCCAAAGTTGTATGAAGAGATGTGTAAACAGAAGTAAATGAGATATACCCCCAATTATCTGGTAGTTTGGAAAGGCTCAAAAGCATACAAAAGCCGGCATATCCTAGTTTTTGAGACACTAACCTGAGCCAAAGATGGATTGAACAGAACATCAGGAATCTTGAATCTGTCAGCTCCAATTTCTATTGTCCTGGTTGTGCACAACAAACAGAATGCAAGGGCATTTAGAATCTAAACAAATGACAAAGTTTAGAAGTGATAACCATGGTCAAAAACAAAGATGTACAAATTAAGCAACTACCACACAGTAATGCAAGGTGAATCTGGCATGATACCAACAAGCTGCGGGTCTAATAGTGTGAGCATGCACTAACAGACCTCAACTGATGGAGGTCCGGTTTCAAATGCCGCACATGAGATTAAGGTGTTTAGGTTTGAAATATAAAAAGCAAATAGAACACATAGTAAGTCGTAACTTTATTCTCTAAAGAAACTTCAGTGAAAGAATTGCATGGGACTTACTGCCCGTCAGGAAGCTCATATGGTGTCATTGGAATGTTTGAATACGCACTTTCTGAAAAGGCAAGATACAGGATAAGTATTCACAGAGATCAAAGCAATAACTCCGTCTCTCTACATATAATACAAAATATGCAGTGAGCATAACATAGATCTAACCTATAGAACATTAATAATATTCAACGTTAATTAAAAAAACAACTGCTAGGGACATTATTCTCTCTTACTGCTTTCAAACATTATCACTCTTTCCTCTTCTTTCTATTAAACAAAGATGCAAAATCCATCCAAGAATAGGGAAGGTGCAAATAAGAAGGACAAGTCTATGAGACATTCACCATGTTTCAAACTCCCACACTTTCAACCTGTAATAAGGCCAGTATTCTCACCAAAAAAAAAAGAATTGCTAATACAATTGTTTAATAACAAACACAGGTTCACTTGCATTATAAAATGAGCCAGTGCTTTGTATCAGACAAAGATAAATTATAAACAATGTTCTTGTGGCCTTTGGTTACTAGACAGTACACTAAGATGTGGAGACCTAGATATAGTATATAAAATCGGCATGGAAACAAGAAATGGACTCACACAGCAAATAACAAAAGAGATACGGCCACAAGCAAAGGCGCACCAAGGACTAAATATCCGTTGTGACCAAAACATTTCTTCACACTCAAAAACAGAATTGGACATAAAGTACAGGCAAACAAAACATATAAAATCCCCCAAGGAAAACCAATTAAGTATAGTTCACAAAGATTTATGTATACATCAGCAACACAAATCAACAAGAATCAAATATTCCTTCAAAACCAAGAACCAAAATGCCTTGAAAGTACGGTTTTTCCTTGCTTTACGAGAGAGAGCCCGCCGGAGAAGGCAGGTGCCGTAGGTAAGCTCTATTCGGCCCGGAGCATTGATTCCCCATAACGAATAGGCTAGCTCTATTTCTCAATTACCTATCCTGTGCTCGAGATATGGTTTTTCCCTGAAGAACTTTGGGTTTCTCAGTACACAAAATAAATACTTACAGAAAAATGTTAAAGGCATTGACTTCAAAGAATTTGATACATCACCATGGCAAAAGAATGTTGAAAATGTTAGAAAAGGTCTTGAGAACTTCAGAAATGACAAGAGGACGCTACTTAGACATAAACAACGCATGTTTTGTATATCATAATATCTAAGCAGAGATGGTTTTAGTACATTTGTGTTGAGAGAGAGAGAGAGAGAGAGAGAATACAATCACACTATATAAGTGCAAATGTTTTTGAAGCTTGAAAAATGTGTTAAAGCTAAAAAAATTATTGGTAAAAACAATTTTGTACAGAGAATCTGGTAAGACAAAAATTTGCAGAAGGCCTCTGCCTCCAGAGACATTTGAGGTCAAAATTGACTGGTTAGTGAATCACAGAGAGTAAGCAAGGGGATTGATTTCATTAATTTGAATGCAATTGACTAGCTGCCTGGTCCTTTTACATTTTGGTTTTGAATAATTGTCTTCTTTAAAGATATCCCAAAAAATGAAACATCAAAACCAAAATCAAACAAATGGAGAAAAGCCAACAAATTCAAAAGAAGTTAATGGGACAACCGATAGAAGAAAAACTGGAACACAAACCATCATATGAAGTGTCTGGCGCTCGACACACGCATTCCTTAATATCACTGACAATTGCCCTCTATAACAAGAAAAGAACAATGATTAGAAAAAGGAGGTGGCAAATGAAAAGGGGAAATAGTGGTAAATCAAACCTGGGAGTAGAGTTTGTAACTTTCTGTTGTGTTTGGGAATTCAAGATCGACCGTCTGAGAAGCAAAAATTGAATTTGAATCAGCATGAGAAAGTAGGTCAACAACTGAATCAAAGTGCACAGATGCATTATGACATAAGCATCACAGGAAAAAGATGGCATGCATCTAAACGAAACATAGGTTTTCGGTAATAAAAGTTCACACACAGGATATTGGTTTCAACCTTAGGCAGTCCTTTTTTTTCATTTTTTTTCTTTTAGGGAGTTGGGTTCAGTGGCTGTATGGGTTTGGTGAATGGCCGAGTGGTGTCATTGAACCAAGATAAATTCATCAAAAGTCCTAGAGAGGAAGACATCATAAAACAACAGCTTCACTACAATTTTTACATCAAAACTAAAGAGTTCGGTAAAGATGTAGAAACCCCATATAGAACCCTGCTAAGTGGTTTAGAAAGAAAGAGAACCTATCGCTGATCACATGTGGTGAAGTTATATCCTTCATCATGAAGTTATATCCTTCATCAGGATCATGAAGTAATGACACTATCGAACATGAACCGTACTAGCAAATGTCAGAGACAAAATTATACTCATAATTCTTTATAACGTAATAAAATAAAAATAAATAACTACCATTAGAAAAAACATAAGCTAATAAAACGAGGCCCTTCTGGGTCTTTGATTATAAGACAACCATTAATTATAATGCATGCCAAATTTACATAAGAAACAATCCTTTCCCTTCAATATGAGAAACAGTTCTGATACAGAAAAGTGCCAATGTAAAGACATGAGGCCATAATAACCTGAAACTCTCCAGGCCGTATTTCCTTTCTTTTGAAGGAATATCTGGGTCTTATCTGCAACCATAAAACACACAAAAATGAGCAAAATATACAGCTATTTCATACAATTAACCTCCAAAAATTTTCAAAGTAGCAACTCACAGTGAGGCCTTTGCTTTCCAAACTTTTCATCAAGCAATCAGTAAGAAATTCTCCCCCAATTGGTGAAGATTGCACAGCCTATTGACAGAAAACAACAATAAATCAGGGAATAGAAAACAAAGGAATCATTAAATTGCCATTCACGATAAACCATTTGATATGCTCAATATTCCCTGCAGAAACCCTACTTAACCCTGTCTAGGCACAGCATCAAATTTCTTCCAAACTTTTTACAGTTGCCCTAGACCCTGCTTCAAAATAAGTAAAAATGGGCAAATAAGGTAAGACCCTAGCCACGTCAAGTGCATCTCCTTAACAAACAAACCGTGCATCCTTGTCTAGCAAGTATGTATCCTTAACAAAGTGTATATCCTGAAAATAGTTTGTATCCTTCTCCACCAACTAGGTGTCCTTAATAAACTAAGAGCATATCCTTAAACAACAAACATGTATCCCTCTTGAACAACAGTGTATCCATTAGAAATTTAGGATACACAGTAATGCGTATTATTACCACTGACATGGTACTTCAGTAGGTTACATGGAAAACATTAATGGTTTTACTATTCTTCCAACAATAAGAGAACAAAACAAGAGTGTCTACCTCTTTTTGGAAGTACAAGAAAGAGCAACACCCACATGAGTGCAAGTATGAGAGAGATAGTAGGGAATAGGAAGAGAGAAACCCTATAGGAGAATAACTGTCAGATTTGAGTAATGACGTAGCATGAACACTATCTCCCATTGGTTTGTCTATGAAATAGGCTGAAAGGTACGTTTAGTATCGTTCTCAAAATTTTCATTTTCGTTTAAAAATAATGGGAGCTTCTAAATCGACACCGTTTTTGTACTGTTTTTCATTTTGGTATGAAAACAGGGAACTCACAAACCGATTTTTCTTGTTTCATAAAACTACTGCGTTTAAACAAAATTCTTGAAAACAGTTTGTGAAACCATTTTACCAAATGCGATCTTGGCTATTTCCTGAAAACTATACCATTAGGCATCCTTAAATACGTGCATGCTGACTCTCTAGGAAGCACGGATACTTCTTAGAGGGTGCCGTATCCATGTGAAACAGATTTCGGATACACATACTCCTAAATTTTTGTTTACTTATTTTTCAATGGACATGCCCAGGTGTCACGGGTTGCCACCCGTGGCACTTCGGGGGCCGCGAGGGACCTTGGCGTGGGGCATGTCTGAGCATGATTGGCCGGTGGCATGGCAATCTCGTAATTTGTATTTTTCATATTTATTAGATTTATGGATTACGACTCCTCGAGGGGGTAGGATGTTTCTTCCTATCAGTTTGGAGATGGCTCAGAATACTATTATAAGGGGGGGCATGGTGTTGACTCTACCACTCCCTGTTGCTACCGAAAAGGACAGCATTCAAGTGAGTCCCCCAAGGGAGTGGGCGAGACTTGGGGGCCGGCTGTGGCACGTGGCTGCAGTCCTCATGCTAGTCAAGGGGCTACATGGGCGGCATTGTGCCCGGTGGGGCAGATGTTGGGCATTAGCGTCGAGGATGGGGTTGTGGCATTCGCACCCGCTACGCCATAATTATAAAGTGGTGGGGCTTATGTCCATGACGGATTGGACCTCAGTGTGCACACTTGCATGCCGTATGTCTCGTGTGCACTTGCGCGTTGGGTTCACGCTTGTGCACACGGCCGCTTGGTTTGGCTAGCATTGGTGTCGCGGAGCACTATGTTGTGAGCTTAACACTCGCTATTCGGTGGTGCCTTTCCTTGCGGACAACCTTGACGCGGGGCGCTAAGAGTTTCAAGGAGGGAGGCGTTGTGCCTAACAGGTGATGCTTGGCTGGCGCGCGCATGTCTAGTTGTACATGGCCATCTGGCTTGTGTTTCAAGAGGGACTGACGCTAAGCACATTGCTTGCCGTGTGTGCGCGCATTTGAGTATGGCGTTGCTATCGCCTATAGCTTGGGTTGCCTTATGGCTTGAGCATTAGAGATCCGTGCTTAAAGAGTTATGTTGGGCATTACGGATGGATCCTGGACAAGCGCATAATCTTATGCCTTGGTGTTTGAGTTTGGCAGGACTATTGCTTGGTGCATAGTCGCCTCACGGATGTATTCCGCTGCGTATGATCACGGCGGGTCGCATTATTGTCACCGTGTGGTGCCCGGCCTGCCAACCCATGACACCAGGACATGCCAGAAACATGTATCTATCACTTAAATGCCCCTGAAACACATTGCAAGTTTAATTTAGAACCTTATTTTCATCATATTTTACATCTAATGATTACAAACTTATGGATTGAATGTGTTTTCATGTTGAATTAGAATTATTTTTTTATATTTTTTATGGTTTGTGTATATTACATTCATATATATAGCAAATAAAATATTTAAGAAATATATTTTTTGCCGTATCCCCTCCGTGTCCGTGTCCGTGTCCTTATTTTTTTAAAATTGTCGTGTGTCAGTGTCCATACTTCTTAGCTGACTCTCATTGATTAAGGATTGGATTCCCACACCCCCCCCCCCCCTCCCCCCCCCCAAAAAAAAAAAAAAAACAAAAACAAAAAAGTAAAGAAAATGGTAGTATGAACTAACAGCTCTCAGTGGGAATCCCATCCATATAGGTATGGGATTCCTGTTACTAACAGTGCACAACAAAATGGAATCAACCATAATAAGGATAAGAATACTATTTCAGCCTACATTCTTTGCTAGGAAATGTAGCCATAGGGTAATATAATTTGACACAATAAGAGAAGAAACATGATTAAATTCCAATCCCAAAAGCTGCAGCAATTATAATGTGCACTCATACAAAGTAAAAGGGAGAAGATTACATGCCCAGATAGAGTGAAGCTCAAATCTAAGGATGCATATGACCCATTAGAGATTTATTTGATCATCTTTCAAGTAGACACTAGTATTTAAGTTATAGAAAAGAACGACAGCACCCAAAAAAATACATCCAATGCTGAAATACACACAAGACATGAACATATTTGTTTAAAAACTTCATAAATACTACGTTCACCAAAGAAAATTATACATTTGGTAATGCCGACTATGGTACTCCAGTTGCAAGAGAATTGGACAGGAGATTGATATAGTAAGAGGGTAAAAAATCTTGGATGGTGGCACTTTTGTGTCCAATATGGCGCATCGGAAAGCAGCGAAACAGGCTGACATGGCAGTATATAGTTTGAAGAGTTTATTACTCCATACATTTCACTTTTGTCTTACTGGAAGATTTATGAATCTTCTTTTCTCTTTGGTTGATTTTAAAGGTAATCTCAGTTTTGTTGATTACTTTAGATTAATTTGTACACTCCATGTACAAAGGTTGCGCCCATTCAGGCACCTTTAATGAATTCATGTTACTTACCCAAAAAAGAAATGATATCAAGGGCAGTAACAGTCACTCCCTGTCAAAACTCTCCACATTTAATTATTTCAGAAGGAAATTAAAGATTATAAATTCAATAATACTTCAAATTTCCACCTGAATCAATTGTTGCTAAAAATAAATATGAAATATGTTTCGTGTGGTGTGATGACTTATCCATATATCAAAATTAAAAAGCTTCACTAAACATAAGAGTTTGACCTTTTGGTTATAGAGTTAAGTTTGGCACATAGTAAAAATTTAACCAGATAAACACAATTTCATTTAAACAGTTGGAAGGCCATTGTCGAGCTGAATACCTTTTGAAGAACATAACCATCATGTACAGGGGCAATGGTAGTTGATCCTCCACCACTGAATCAGTAGGTAGTTATGGCAATACAATGGATTAGTATCAAATTTAGCAATCAATCAAGGAATATTAGAAAAGAAGAAGGTAACTAATAAATCTCAGAACTGCAAAAGCAGATTCAGAACTCACAGTTACGTAAAGTATTAATTCAAGAAACAATTTGTTTCACTTCATTTCCCCCTATAAATTGATTGGCCTTCAACTAGTTTACGGCAATGTTTGTTATGTTGTTCACAATGGCTAAACAATTGAAGGCAGCCCAAAGAACACTGACAGCCACTTGCCTTAAAAATGAAAGCACAAAAAGTAATGGGCCCAGTCCAAACATTATACATATCATGCTCCCAACATTTTTGTTCTTTTGATACTTACATCAAGCTTGCAAAATAATGACAATAAGCTGAATAGTGACAGTTCTAACAATCATGATGGACACCAACCTTTCTAGCAAGAACTACAATCCAAAGCATGATTCCTTTCTTATAATTTTAAGCAAACATCATATTTCATATCGCCCTTTTTGGAACATTATTAATGTTTTTTTAATATTGCCAACTAGAGGCTCCTTGCTCTTCTTCATCTGCACATTTTTTTACGAACCCTCTGTTTACTCAAAGAAATAGTTTTCAGGATATCTATCTGAACATCAATTTGAATGCCCTATTGCCTTTACAAGACATATATGTACATTAAAAAGCTATCATGTCAAATGAATCCCTCGCTGCTACTCTTTTTCTTTTCTGAAAAGACGCTTGAATCTAATCATCATTGACACTATATTAGTCCATTTATAAGCTTTCTCTACTTATATATTCTGTTAGGAAATTTCAGAAACTCAATATGACCTAAGGTATCTGTGTGACCTGAAAACTCACAAGACTTAACAGAGAGAAAATGCTTGTATGATATAGAAGCTATTCGAAGGTGGGAATATAGTACAAAGAAAAAAACTGTGGTAGTATGTACTTTCCAATAAGCAATGCCAAAAAAAAAAAAAAAAAACCCACAACTCATAATCAGTAAGTGCTATATAAACTCTTACCCATCAATGACTAAAGAGGTAGCCCGTCCTGATGCAAAAGATGTGAGAACCTAGAGTTTTCAATAATAAGGTCATTAAATACCAAATTAAAGACTGCAATGATCTCAGAAAAGGGAGAAAAGAAAAGCAGATGATGCAATAATATTTCTTCAATTTGCATTGAAAACCAGTTTCCTAAAAGAAGAGTGAAGGATGGAATGAGGAGCATACAGCATTCTTTGCCAAAAATAGTGCAGGAACTTTGTATTTTTCAAACATAAGCTCTGGAGTCCTGTCAGATACGTAACAAGTTTCATTATTATCCATAAAGCCATATGCTATAAACTACAATACTAAAATCAGGCTGAGTTGATTTGAGTAACGGAATCCATTTATCTTCAAGAGAAAACAATAATTAAATGCAAGCAAATGCTGTGTTACAACATAAAGCATGTGTTGTGTTATAAATCCCATTTGATGTGGGAAGTGCTCTCTTCCCCACCTAAGTAAGCTATAAGCAATATTCACAAGTACAACAAAAACTATAACAATCAACCCCTAAATGGAAGTAGCAAAACCAAGAAATCAAGAGAGCAAGAACATCAATATCTATGTGGAAAACCCTTCAAAGAAGGGAAAAACCACAAGGCACTACCGGAATCCAGTAATAAATGAAATGAGAATACCAAAGGTCCACCAAAACTAGATAATGCACCACGAACACAAGAACACCTCTACAAGAAATACATGAACAAGCTTCCAACTTACAAAGTTAGCATAACCCACTCTCCAAGTGAGAAATCTCAACTTTGTCGAAGCAACAAACACTCGTGTAGAAGAAGAAGAAGAACA
This sequence comes from Euryodendron excelsum, assembly GCA_033060915.1. Taxonomy (NCBI): domain Eukaryota; kingdom Viridiplantae; phylum Streptophyta; class Magnoliopsida; order Ericales; family Pentaphylacaceae; genus Euryodendron; species Euryodendron excelsum. The sequence continues at coordinate 18,823,509 of CM065394.1, read as the reverse complement.
ACCCCTTACGTCTTGAACTCCAACTCAAGAAGCCCTTGTGTTGTCCACCCTTGATGTGTATGTAGAAAATCTCTAGAACACACCTCTTACTCTCTCCACTTACTCTCTCCACTTTCTCTCTTTTGTTGTTAGCCTCCACCTAACTAATACATACAACATAGAAAAAGAGGCCACTTTCACCGTGGTTGCAACAAGTAGCTCATTTTGAGTGGCTCTCAAATTGTGATTAAAAAGTTTTTTGTTTTCAAAATAAAAATAAAAAATAATAATTTTAGTTGACTCTTTGGTTCATTATACATGGATTTTAGTCTTTGAACTATGGTTCACCCTATTTAATGAGTTCATGTATTTTATGATGTTTGTCTAGGTGAGTGAATATGATACTTTGACTTTCATGGTTATTTATTAGTAGTGTGAAACTCAGGCAATTATACAATGTATTTATTAAATTTAAATGAAAGAAACTTTATTATCTCCTCAGACTTTTAAATTATTAATTATCTCATTATCATAATAATTCATCTTTATTTTTATATAGAGATATGTAAAACAACTGAGTATATTAATAATAAAAATAAATGGTCAAATGAATACATAATTGAATTATATAAAAATAAAAACTGAACAAAAAAATATTAAAATATGCTCATTTATTTAGATGAATACATAATTAAATATAAATAGTTACATAATATACAATTAAATTACATAAAAGGTTAGATGAATTAAACATAAGGGGTTAGACGAATATACCATTAAATTACATAAAATATAACTAAGTATTATAATATTTATTTTATATGTAACATCACTACTACACTTATAAAAGAATGTAAACACTAAAAACAAATAATAGACCTAAAATATAAAAAAAACAAACAAACAAATCTTGTGCCTCCGCCATTGTCGTTGTGATTGCGACAAATGGCTTACTTTGAATGGTATTTTATTCCTTTTTTTTTTATAATTTATCTAAGTTCTTCTACCTATCAAACAACACAAAAAAAAAAAAAAAAAAATGTAAAATCACTATAGCAAAATAGTAGATTAAAAAATAAAAGCAAATCTTGTACATCATTTTTTTTAAAATCTATCTAGATTATGTTCCCTATGCAAATTAAAAAGTAATAATTGAAAAGTAGTATTTCTTTAGACCTTTTAAAATTGATGTTAAAAAAAATGCATTCTCATTTAATAAGAATCATAAAAGTCACATTTAATAAGAATTCTAAAAGTCAATTAAATTTTTTATTAGTTTACTCAACTATTATTTCAAATACATTTTTAAAAATTATGAAAGCATCTACATTTAATAAGAATTCTAAAAGTCAATTCACTATTTTCTTAGTTTCCTCAACTATTACTTCAAATACATTCTTGAAAATTATGAATGTACCTATATTAATTAAGAATTCTAAAAGTCAATTCACTATTTTCTTAATTTCCTCAACTATTACTTCGAATGCATGCATTTTTTACTTAGACAAATGCTAAGACACATGTTAAGCTTGCATTGTCTAGCTGTACTAAATGTGAGGTCCATATTTTTCACAACTTCTAACGATTTGTACAACTAGAAAATGCATGTTTAACATATTCCCTAGCAACACTCTTTACTTATAATATTGTTTCATAAATATAATTTCCGAACAAATTGAACATTTGAATCCAAATGAATTCTAAAAGTCAATTGGACTATCTTCTTAATTTCTTCAATTATTACTTTTAAATAATGCATTCTTCATACTCGTAATACATTGTTTCATACATGTATATTTCAAACAAGTTGAGTAAAAACTCCTGCCATTGTAGTATTTCGTAGAATTTTTTATTATTTTTGTAATACATAAATAGAAATAGTTAAACTATTAAGTATACTAATATTTAGTTTACTATAAGTATATAAGGATAGACAAATAAACATTACATTTAATCAAAATGTATAAAAAATTTAAAACCATGTCCAAACAAATTATATTAGGTTTTATTTAAAACCTTTATAATTAAAGAATGGACACAAAAAAGTACTCCAAGTCCCAAAACTAGTATGTTGTAAGACAAGGCCAATGCCCAACACTTATCGTAATAGTATGGGTCATTCTCATAGGATTAGCCAACATAAATAGTAGGCCCAACAATCTCCCTCTTTAGACACATGAGAAGGACTCCCATTGCTTAGTGAATCCCATGCCTAGGTACCAATGCTCACCTGTCATCCGTACCCACCAATTCCCAACAAAGTTCTTGCTTCTTCTTTGTAAGGGCCTTGGTCATTATATATGATGGATTGCCATCCATTGGACTCTTCACAAGCTTTACCCATTGTGCCTCCAACACATTCTAAATCCTATGATAACGAACATCTATGTGCTTGGTTCTAGCATGATGACTTGCATTCTTGCTAAGATCAAGAGCACTTTAACTATCACAATGGATAATATACCCATCTTGCTTGAAGTCTAATTCCCTCGAAAAACCCATAAATCACAATGTTTCTTTGCAAGCTTCAGTAGCAGCTACATATTTCGCTTGCTCGGATTGCCATGACACGAACCCCTCCAAAAGTAAATAAGTAACCCAAAATAAGCTGCCTAGTGTCAACATCACTAGCCATATCGGAATCCATATTCACCAAGTGTGGTTCTGCACCCCCAAAGCATAGACATAAACCATATGTGCCTCTTAGATGTCTCATTATCCCTTCAATGCTAACCAATGCTCTTTACCCAGGTTTGTAAGGAATCCACTCCCCACACCAACTGCATATGCAATATTCAATCTCGTACATACCATGGCATACATCAACCTTCTCAATGGAAGAATATTGAATTTTCTTCTTCATCTCATTATTTTCTATCTCATTTGAAGAATTTACTCCAAACTCAATTGAAATGGCCCGCAATCCTTTTCAAGCACTCGTTCAATACTTTGTTTGTGATACTTACAATTTCCTTGCTTTCCTATCACGCTTGATTTCTATGCCCATGCTGCCAGCCCTAAATCCTTTATGTCATAGGACTTGCTTAAATCTTTTTTAAACTCGCCAATTTTTTCAACATCCTTACCAACTAGAAGCATACCCATCCTCAAACTTCTTGATGTACACACAATGATCCCCATTTTGTTCGCTTATACCCGTGATTCATCCTTAAACCATCAAAATTATTATACCATTACCGAGGGCTTGTTTCAAACCAAGCAAGCTCTTCTTTAGTTTGCAAACCAACTGTTCTTTTCCCTTAACACCAAAGCCTTGAGGTTGCTCCATATGGATTTCCTCCTCCATCTCACCATAAAGGAAAATGATCTTCACGTCTAGTTGCTCCAACTCTAGGTCTAAGCTTGAAACAAGACCTAAAAACAACCAATAAAAATATCTCATCAAAATCAACTCCTTTATGTTGCTGAAAGCCTTTTCAACTAGCTAAGCCCTATACTTTCTTGTTTGTCACAAATATTTTTCAACCAGAACACCTACTTATTTTTCAAATCTTTTTAGCCCTTTGGTAACTCCACCAAATCATGTGTCATTCTTGTGCAAAGAATCAATTTCCTCTTGCATAGCTCATTGTCATTTGTCCTTTTGTTTATGAACCAGTGCTTCTTGAAAAGTTTCTAGTTCTCCTACATCACTAAGTATCATATACTCACTAGCAGAGTACTTCCTTGATGGTTAGAGAAACTTGTAGTCTTCTTAATTCCGGTAAAGGTTCTTCTTGGAGGGTTGCTCTTCTTGCTTATCACCAACTTTAAGGGGAGAATTTCCATCAACTACATAATCTTGGGCCTCTTGACCATCTCTCCCTTCATCATGAATCACCGAAGGAGAAATAAGCCTTATATCAACAAGTTCACCCCCACGAGCTTTTGGTTTCTCCATCTTTTGAAAGTTTTCAATGGTTTGGTTTCAAGAAAACCAATATCGCGGCTTATAACCAACTTTTGTGCTTCCGAATCCCAAAATCGAAACCAAACTCTTCACTCCCATGCCCCAAGAAAATGCACGGCTTGATTTGTCATCAAGCTTGGTTCTATGTCCTTTTGACACATCGACAAATGTTTCAACACCCTCAAGTATTGAAAAGAAGCATCTTTTCCAGTCCCCTCCATTTCCCAATAATCACCATTCAAATGTTTTGAAGGACACCAATTAATCAAGTAATAAGCGATATGCGGAACCTCACCCCAAAATGATCTTGGCAACTTGGCATGTAGCAACATACACCAAATTTTTGCACTAATGGTGCAATTCATCCTCTCCGCCATACACTTGTGATAAGGAGTATTGGATTCCATCTTCTCACAACAAATATCATGCTCTTTGCAATAGTTTCCAAATAGACCTGTGTATTCTCCACCATTGTCAATAAGGATGCATTTTAAAAGCTTTCGAGTTTCCCTTTCAACTTTACCATGAAAGTGTTTGAAAATGCCAAGAACCTCATCTTTGTGTTTAATAGCATAAGTCCACACCTTTCTAGAAACGTGATCTACAAAAATAACAAAGTAAGATGCACTATCCATGCTTTTCTTCTTATAGGTCCACAAACATCAAAATGAACCAAGTCCAACAAATCATGTTTTTTACTAGAAGTGTGTGGAAAAGATACTCTATTTTGTTTACCAATAATACAATGAATACACCGGTTCATTTGCATAACTTAACATCCGAAAAGAGTGCTTTCTTTGCAAGAACTTGGAGGCATTTCTCACTCACATGACCAAGTCTCTTGTGCCATAGATTCATAGTTGCACATTTCTCCATGACATAGAGTTGGTCCTTGCACATTTAGCTTGTGTTCAGTAAAGTGTATAACACTTCCTTCCCCTTGCTATAATAAGAGAACTCTTGACAAGTTTGCAACATCCATTAACAAATCGGTTTTCAAAGCCTTCATCATCCAATTTTCTAATGGAAACCAAGTTCAAATGGAGGTTTGGAATGTGCCTCACATATTTGCATATTACCTTATTACCCAAACTGGCCTCAATACAAACATCACCAATCCCTACAATATTGTATCATTGTTATTACCCATCTTCACAACGATAGTGTCTCTCACCTTGTAAAAAGTGACGAAATCTAACTGTGGGGTAGCATGGCATGAGGCACCACCATTAATAGTCCAATCCAATTCTTGGTTTGTAGCAAGACAAGTTTCATCACAAGAGAATAAAATGATCAATTCTTCATCAGAAGAAATTGCGATGGTATCCTTATCCTTTTGCTTGCCTTTACCTTTTCCTTGCTTCTTCTTTTTCTTAGGAAATTTGCAATCCTTCTTTATATGGTCGGGCTTACCATAATTGTAACAACATATGCAATTTTTAGACTTGGATCTTCCTTTAGATATATCATATTTGTGAGAAACCTGACTTTTACTCCCTCTATTTTCGGAGACAAGAACTTACGATTGTGAAGAATCTATACTCTTCCTTCTAGTTTCATTGTCAAGCAAAGCTAGACTTAGCCATGCTCATTGTTACTACTCCATTTGATGCAAAGTTAGTGAGAGTTATCACCAATGTCTCATAACTATCCAGAAGTGAACGTAGAAGTAATAGTGCTTGAAACTCATCATCCAACACCTTTTTGATGGCTGCAAGTTCATTCACCAAACTTTGCATTCCATTCAAGTGATCCGCTATTGGTATGCCCTCCTTTTACTGCATGTTAACTAGCATGCTAATCAAATAAAGCTTATTATTTGCAATTTTTCTTTCATACAAATTATCAAGTTTCTTCCACAATACATTAGTCAAAGTCTAATTCTCCAAATGAGGGTAAACATTGTCATTCAACCATTGCCAGTTCAAGAGTTTCCATGTCTCATCAGTCATGTCCTTAGACTTACCACCATCACCCTTTAAGGGAGCATGCAATTCCTTGCAATAAAGCACATCTTGCCCTTCTAAGTTCTCCAACTACCATTTAGGATCACGATTCTACTTGTATTCACCTCCATAGCTCACTTAAGAATTTTTTCAAACACCTTGTAAGCGCCAACCTTGGCTCTAATACCACTTTTTGGGAAGTGCTCTCTTTCCCACCTAAGCAAGCTATAATCAATATTCACAAGTACAATAATGTATAACAATCAACCACCATAGTTGTTAAAACTGCTAATCTGGATCTTACGATCCTATGATCTTAAGATCCATTTTGGCTAAATCGATCAAGATCTTATATAAACTCCCTTGCAAGTAGGATCATAAGATTTTCGTGTAGAATCTTACTGGATCGCCAGATCCCGATCCCATTTTTTAGCTTTGTTTCGCTTAATGTGTTGATTTTCTATTGGTAATATTTATGTTCGTGGCCTACCCATTTTACACTAAGTTCAAATTAAATAAAAATATGTTATGTTGAAACAAATGTGTTAGGAAAAGCAAATTAGGACAATTGACATTCCTATATTGCAACATTTTGGAAAAAACTAAAGAGCTAAAGGAATATAAATGCTATTTATGTTTCTCCATCTCCCTCTCTAACCCATTCTCCTCTCAAACAATGGTTTAGCTACTCTCTCTCTCTCTCTCTCTCACACACACACACACACACACATACCGTATAGTTGATTTTTTCCTCCTTGCTTTTCTCCAGTTAATGAAATAGCTTAAAATCTAACTTTATTGTTTTTTTTCTTTTTCCATATACCTTTTGTTCTCCTTTTCTTCTTATTTGTTTTTAATTATAATTGTACATTAAAATACAAAGCTTTTTCTTTGTTCAATCATTTTTTTTTTTTTCATAAATCCTTTTTGTAATACATAGTTCTTCTTTTCTTTTTTGATATTATATAATATAATGTTTATATTTTCATGGTTTATTATATTTTTAATATTATTTTTACTTTTTGCATATAGGCTCATTTTGTGTCTACTTCTAATAAATAAAAATCCTATACAAATTATCATGCTTCTCTTTTTGTAGGATCTTATGATCCTACGATTTGATCCTCTAGACCCCTTGAACGATCCAACGTAGGATCTCAATTTTAACAGCCTTGTCAGCCATTAATGGAAGTAGCAAAATCAAGAAATCGAGAAAGCATGATCATCAATGATTACATGGAGAAACCTTAAAAGAAGGGAAAAACCACAAGTCACCACCGGAATCCACTAGTCGATGAAATGAGTGTACAAGATGTCCACCACAAGGTCCGCAACTAGATAATACACCAAGAACACCTCTATAAGAACTACATGAACAAGCTTCCAACTTACAAAGTTAGTAGAACCCACTCTCCAAGAGAGAAACCCCAACTAGTTGAAGCAACAATACCCTTGTAGATGAAAAAGAACAAATCCGTGTGCCTTGAACTCCAACTCAAGAAACCCATGTGTTGAAAACCTTGATGTCTATGTAGAAAATCTCTAGAACACACCTCTTACACCCTTCACTTTGTCTCTTTTTCTTGTTAGCCACCACTTAACCAATAAATAAAATGTAAGACAATGCCCATGCCCAACTTTTATCTAATAGCAAGGGTCATTCTCATGGGCCTATCCCAACACAAGAAGTAGGCCCAACATGTGAGACTGTATTTAAAGGTATAAACCAATAGCATCATTAGCATGACTCTTAGATTGTAGAAGTAGTCTCCCACTTTATGTGTAATATGGCAATATATATAGATATATATGGACAAGAACCTATATAAGCAAACAAAAAAAAAAAAACACACTATATGGACAAGAACCTACATAAGCCTTAAAAAAAAAAAAAAACCAACCCCATAAATATTTTTATTACATGTTGCTCATCATCCTTTTTACAATAACAGCCAATGAATTTGCCCTTAATCCTACTTACCTTAAAGACTTCTTTGTTCTAAACCATGTCTCCACAATATAACTTCGCATAGTTGCACTTCAGGTTTATCAATTGTAATAACATAGTCAACAAATAGCACGCTGTAGGACCTCCAAGATATCTCAAGTAAGCTTTTTCTTAGTTCTTTTGTTTATTTGTTTATTATTTATTTATTTTTTTTTTAGGTTGGGTTGGGGGGGGAGGGGAGTGGATTCAGGGAAAATGTGTACTTGTTTACTAGAAAAACAAGATTGTTTACTTAAACATTATATTATATGTCCTTGTCATCACCCCTTTATGACCAGACAACCAGAATTTGCGAAGACAAAACATTTAATTGACTGACTATCAAACTGGATACCCGGCAGTTGTACCATTTTATGATTTATCTTTTTTCATAAATAACAGTTGTGTCATAATTATCATGTAAGAAGTCAGAATATCACAATTTGGAAACAAAGTTCATTGTGGAAAAAGATGGAAATTCTCACTTTTCTCTTTGTTGTCGAGTGTTAGAAGATGGTTCAGCTAGCAGCATTGGATGCTCTTTGGGATCAATCAGTAAACATTCCCTGTACATAACAACGCCAACAATAATATAAGTAGGAAATTCACAGAAATACTTCAAACACAACAAGATAAAAGGGCTCCAGAAAAAGAAAAGAAAGAAACAGAGTTTTCTAATTAACATAAACCAAGATACACTCGAGCTTTTCGGAATCCCTAAATAATTTGTTCAATTATGTGTAGGAATATATCTAACTTGTCAAAGCAGAAAACAGATGCATAATAGAAATTTTTTCAAAAAAGTAGATAGGATAGCAAATGGAAAAGAAGACACTACAATATGATGGATATCAAAGCTTCCAAGCTTATACCACCGAAGGGCCACAACATTGACTTTGTTAAAAACATTTGACTTTGCCTTTAACGAAAAAATGAACATGAGTAGCAGAATGGAAAACCACAAAATGCAGTTGTTAGCCATGCACAACAAACAATCATCAAATGGTCCCCCATAACAGGTCTGATTTATGGATTGTGGATTATCTGCTATTAGGTCCATTGAATTTACAAATGTTTGCTTTACTAGATTAACCTCCTTCCAACTACTGCAACCATGTATTGGCAGTCAAGAATTGGGGAAAAAAGGACGATATGAAATAAAAGAAAACAAGAATAAAACCACCATAACTACACTACAGCATAAGCATTGAACCAGAAACACTGTTTCTTTTCCTCTCAAGCACGTCTCCTCTTCAGCGTACTTGTGCCTGGACCTAAACTAGAGTCCATTTCTTTGGAACCTTTGCAGCAGATGGAGGCTATCAAACTGGTGGTGTAAAGTAACTCTTTAAGTAAAGATATGGATTTTAAGAACTATAATGGCAGCATAAGAGTCAGTCGTCTATCAAAGAGAAAAGCAATTCAATTGTTTGTCATGAATATCGTTATTATTACCAGTAGAGGGGTGTGATGCATGCCACCAAGCATATCTTCATCTTTTTTGCAGTATATATCAGTTAACCCCTTTCTCCAGTGATTTTTTGGCGGGTGGTGGAAATTGTGGATCAAGTGCTACTATTGTAATTTAACCTTTTACTACACCTATAGCTGTTGTTGTGGCCATTATCTTCAATTACATGTAAAACTTTAACAGCATTACATTTACAGCCTGTCTGAGAACATCACATTATGTTACGTGAGAAGCAGTAAAAGTCGCATCTAAATCCAGATTCATTGCTTCAAATTTTGACACTGCCCAAGTCCCCCTCTTAATCAAATTTGTAATGCAGTCAAATTGAGGACTAACTTCTCAATACAAAAGGCATATGATCAAGTCTCAGAGAAATGTTTTAAGAGGCTGATATTTTAGCTTTTTTGTCTATTGGGAAGGATCAGTTGTAATTATTAGGAATCAATTACATTTTTTTGTTTCAATTAACTTTAATTTTTTTTCTTTTGGTTGTTAATATGTAAGCAGTATATTATTCTAGTACTTTAGATAAGCCTTGAACCAGTCCGCTTTCAGTTTATTGTATTTTTAATTTGGTTGGTCATTGTTTCCACTAACGCTACTACATTAAGCTTTCTTGGTCTCAACTTTAGGCACAACTTGCATATGGACCAAGTGAGCTCAAGAGGCCTTATGTACCAGAATGAAGCTTGAGGTATTGGTAAACAACTACATTCAGAACTTCCTATTTACGTTTATACTCTTAACTCTGCTCCAAGGTTTGTTTATAAGCCCCATAGCTCGTGGAATTCAAGCCTATGTTGCCAGAAATTATGGATTTCAACCAATATCAAATTTTGCAACTTCTTAGGCTTCACCTTAGCATATACACAGTCATTGGATTGTCTATCAGAATATTTCAATCTTCTCTTTTACAAATAAGAAATGCATAACAAAAACCTAAATTACAGGATGTCAAAGCATGAATCCCTCAACACCCCCCCCCCCCCCCCCCCCCCCCCCCCCCCCAAAAAGAAAAAAAAAAAAAAAACCCCACCCCAAAAAAGAAATAATAATTATAAAGTCACTAAAACACTAAAGCAAAAACAGAACAGACCATAACAAACAACATAAAGTAAAAAGGGAGTTAAAACCACTTCTCGTCATTGAAGTCATAAAGGGTCGCTGAATTTGAAAAAGAAAATTGACCTTCAACTCAAATATTACTCGACTCATTTTGGTCATAACCATTGATGATTTACCAAGTGAGTCAAAACCATTGCTTGGTCCAAACATCGCTAAGAAAACTGGAAGAAATAATGCAATGATATGAGGTGTAGGAGAGAGAGAGAGAGAGAGATGGCATTCATGATGAACAAAGCAGATAGTATAATACACAGTATTGCATTATGACTTATTACTAGTTAATCTAAGTCATAAAGTAGCCTTATGGGTTTAACAAAAATATTAAAGTTAATATTTACATAAATCTGAATTTTTTAAATGAGAACATTTATTTATTTAAAAGAAATTAATTAAAAGCCAAAGTTAAAAATTGGAGTATTGTGAGTTATATTTTATTTTAGGAAGTATTATGAATTTTGTTGAAAAAATAGTAAATAAAGTTGAGCAAATTGTAAAATAAAACTCAATAAGTCAAGGATTATATCATGAAATTAGAAGGCAAAACTAGTAAATTGGCAAACATTGGAACTTGGAAGATATGTTAACCATGCACCCTCTATCTGTACATGACTAACACATGGCCATGGGATTAAGTGGTGTATAACCTCTCTCATCAACACATTTGGTAAAGTATTTTAAGATGTGTTTAGCCAAAATGAGAATGCTAGACAGTGAAGTGTTAACTTCCGTATGATGTGGTTATTGACATTTGAATAGTGAGAGCTTTCGTACAAGAGGTTTTATATAGGCCATAGATAAGTACTCGTTGGTACTAGACAAACTGAAGTCATCTACCACAGTAAGTATTTAGGCAAGCTGCAGGTTGTGCATACCAAACTTCCATCAGAGCATCAAACAATTGAAAATAGAACAAGATAAGCATTATGTACACTATTAAACATAACTTAATTACTACTTACCTGAAGGCATGGTCCCAGATGCTCTCAATTATATCCCAGTCGACAACAACTCCATCCTTCATTGGAGACAGCACCTGATAAAATAGCATAATTTATGATCCAACCATAAAGTCCCACATTCCCCCATTAATTCAATCAACAAACTAACCTCCATATGATCCCGGCGGTATGCTAAGGCTTGAGAGCCTACATATAATTTGCATTTTCCCTTGGATTTCTCAGAGTCAAAAGGTCTGACAATATTCTTAGAATCTGGAACAGATCCAGAGTTTTTTTCCAGATTATCAGTGTCATCAACATCCATTCGATCAATTGATCCAACCACCTTATATACACACGTATCAGGATCAGCAAAGAGTAATAACAAAATCTAAAAGAAAATGCAGAGAACTGAGAGATATTACATTTGTGTGTGCAAAAAAGGAGAAAGCAGAAATACAATAAAAACTAAAAGATGATTCCTACACCACATATCAAAGAAAACAGGATTAACTTCAAGATTCCAATTGCAAGGTAACAAGGAGAAGATATAGTGCCCTGGATTTTCCCAAATCACAGTAGTGATAAGTAGACAATCACAATGCCCAGATAAAATGACTCCAACAAGACTTCTTAGTTATGTTGAGGGCTGCTGCAAGCAGAAAATGTAGGCACAAAACAGGCTAATTGTAACAAACTGGCATGATGCAAGGCAATCTTAATGGATCACAGAAGTAGAAACCCACACCACACTCCCATGAAGCTGACATCTCCCGCACCCAGGCTGGCTGCTAAGTGCCCAGTTGTTCAAAGCTACATCACACCTCAAACTCCCTAAAGCACAGCACATGGGCACAACCATGAAATATATATATATACATTTCTATATATTTAAGTCATACTACATTTAGAAACGAAACAATGCTAAAAGAAAATTAAGTGCCAAAAAATCAGAGTAGAAAATATTATTTCATAAACATGCAGACATCAACATGAGTCCCAAAATGGGAAAAAGAAACCTTGTTTTGAAGTTTTCCAGAAACAGAGAACAGACCCATGACCTGTCAGCTGTTCCCCAGCCCCCTTCTCTGCATGCTGAGGTGAGCACATGCCTGCCTAGCCACACAACTTAAAGACCAAAAGAAACAAAATGCAGTGTACCAAAGACGTCAAAGCCCAATTGCTACAACTATCTATACAAGGTCTCTCCTACAATGTACCGAAACATGCTTAGAGCATATATAATGGTGTCTCTGGATGATTAAGCAAAATAAAGAAAAATATAGAGTGGAACAGGATCCCACATTTGTAATTGGATTAGTTGTTTTTCTCATAAACGAATAATCATGTCATCATAAAGTGAAAAAGACAATCAAGAAACATAGAGAAAAACATATTTCCTGATGGAAAAATTAAGCACCCCTTTTCACAAGTTCATTTAACATTGATATAATTGATTGTTCGCAAAAGGCATGTATTTATTTTTCAGACAATAATTACACAGGTAAATTTTAAATATAACAATCATCAAACTCCAAATTCAAGAAATTGTGGAAATAGAGATGCTATTCCCTTCTTTGAACTATATAACCATGAATAATCAATAAACTACATGAGAAAATAATCGTAAAAGGGTCATCTAACAAAGGAAGAAGATTTGAAGTAAATCAGTAGGTCACATTGATAAATTAAGAGGAAGAATACAGCAATCTTATTCCCAATAATGTGTATTCAAACATCTTGAGATCCTTTAAAAACATCAAGCTCATTACCTACACAAGTGTTTGTCTATCCACGTGACCATAAAAATCACCCAAAAAAATCAATAAAATAATCACTAGGTTTTTTTTTTTTTTGGTTGGAGGAGTTTCCTCCTCATCCTAGTGATTTTAAAAATAATAAAAAAAAAACAATAAACTCAACATTATGTACTTAGTAATTGGTATTTCCACATTACCAAAGGGCCTTCTCTTTCTCCTTCCAAATTGCCTATATCACATAGAAAGGAGCCATTTTCCACACCTTTTTAGTCTCCTAACCCCCTCTTGAACACACTCCCGCACCAACCATCAACTCACAGCTGTCCAACAAGCTCACATGCACTAAAAGATGACAAACACTCTCCTCAACACCTATCGCCCTGCAACACCAATTTAGTGACAAAATGACCTATATTCCTTTTTTTTTCGTATAAGTAAGACACAAATTCGAAGAACGGTGGCTCAGGAGGCACCACTCACGTATATAAGATGTGTACCAAAATAAAATTAAACAAAACTATATCCCAAAACTCCCCATACAACCCACAACGCTCAATGTTGTCTAACATATCCAAAAAACAACTTGTAGATGGCTACACCATACAAAAAGTATTCAAAAATCTGCTCTGCTTATTGCTCTATAAACACCGGATCATAAAAAGGAGCCTATCAACCCTGCTTTCTCCTTATCTTGCCAATATTGCACCCTCTCCCACAATGGAGTAAATCAGCCACCGACTTACGGAACACCAATGAAACACCAAACCTATTCAACAAAAGTGACCAAACATCTCCTATCACCCCGCATCGAGTAAGAACATGGCACAATGATTCCCTCACCCCATTACAAGCAACACCAATTAGTGATGATTGCCTTTTAATCAAGTCATCAATAGTGAAAATCCTCCCATGTGCAGCTGGCCTGCTTTACACCCAAAAAGCCACCTTGGAAAGAACTTTGTTATAACACTGAAAATTTCAATAGCAATTATTATGCAACTGGTAATGAAATATACGATGGATAAATAGAACAAAAGAATAAATACAAAACACAGATTCAATGTGGTTCACCTACCAATCAGATTATATCCATGAGTGAAGACAAACATCAATTCCACAAGAATATGGACATTAGAAATACATGGATTTCCCCCAAAATTCCATCAAAAAAGACATCCAACCAACCACCCCAGAGAGATTAGAAAAAGAACACCCCAAAACCAAACTCTCTTGATTAGGTACAGTACCAAAGCAAAACCCAAACAAGAACACGTAGAGAATCAAACATATTATTTTAAGAGAATAAACCTTACAATTTTCTCCCACTGCAATGTGCTCCTGCCAAGAAGACATCAACCCTAGGGCAAACTAAAATATTGAGCACACCAAAACTCTTACCAATAGACCCCTTTCATAGAGCCCCACACCAAATTCCTTGTTGCACAAAGAATAAGGAATTTGTCTCACACGAGAATTCTCTATATAAGGAAACACAAAAAATTAGGACTTTCCAAAAATTCCCAGCATATTTTGACAAGAAAAAATAAAAAAAAAATGATCCCAACAACCTATTAGAAAGATTTGACTTCAACCTCCTAGCCTTGGACGGTATCTTTCTAACCCTAACCTCTCCCCATCCTAAAGTATCCTCCTACTTATACATTCTTCAAAAGAAACTCCCCTATCTCAATATCCCAATCATAGGTTGTTCCCAAAAAGCAACATCATAAAAAGGCTTTTTTCCGCAACAAACATTGTGCCAAAATCTCACTTATCTCCATGTCATACAACAAAGTGAATGTGGTTCACAAACTGATGCCACCTATTTTGAATTCCTTTGCTGAAGCCTACTCCATATGTTCTCTGATTATCAATGGTAAAAATAGCCTCATAAGTCCTAAGTCACCTCCATGTGAAGAACACCTACTTTTAAGGGAGGTTTAGTATGTCAAATTCCTGTCAAAGAAAGAATGAACACCTACCCTAAGCTCCGCAAAGAAATATGTAACAACATATTTACAATCCTTGGATAGCTTCCATCTCAACCCATCGCCTAATCCCTGTATCAAAACAAAATACAACACATTGATGAAGGCATCCAAGTATCCAACTACTCCTTATACAACCTATAAAGAAGATGACGCCAGAAAATGTCATAATAGCATTACACTATTTTAGATGGTACGCCCATGAAAATTTGACAAGTTGACCACATATTCAACAACATGCAATGGAAGACTGCATTGCAAAAGACATGAGCTCCATATAACTTTACAATAAACTGACCATTGAATTTCCAACTAAAAGTCCAAGGTGACAGTACAAGCCTACTAAGAAATGACGAGAACATAAGTAACTAAACACTAGTTCCCAAATAAATAATACAATAAGCTAAAATTTTTAGTCTTTCTGGAATATATTGCCTCAACCTTGAACAGTGTCGAAGGGCCTCTAACACCCTATTCCCCATGCTGGTGAGATAGGATTCAACTGCATATATCCTTGGGAATAATATATTCTAAACTTAAAGCGTTTGATCACCACTATTTTAAAACCTCTATATCGCACGAAAGGCATTCAAAACTTTCACTACTTCATGTTTAGCTATGCAGACAATTGAATAAACAAATAACTAACATCCTAAAGCATGATCAATCATGATATTAAGAAACATTTCTTCTTCTCAATACAGGTGTGATAGATACTAGTCGACACGATACCAATGTCCATGCAAGTTCGATGCTAGTTGGGACAACTTAGAAAATGGCCACTTCATTTGTTTCATTGTATAAGCATTTGATGAATTCTTCTATGACAAACTACTATAGAGTTATTACTTTCCATGTTACAGCTATCTATGTTGTTCCACACATGCATGTGTTTGGGACAATTTTTCCACTATAGATTTCTAAACCCCTTCTTAACCATCTGTAACCTAATTATATAAACTTAGGCATGTCAATTGGGCCAGGCCGGGCCAAAATTTGGAATGGAAGGCCCAAGCCCAGCCCACAGCCCTAGGGGTGGGCTTTATGCTCGGGCCTTGGGCTTAGGCTTCAGACTTGGACTTTTGGGTGGGCTTGACAGGCTTTTGGGCAAGCATGATCATTTTTTTTTAATTTTAGTTTTTTAAATTAGTAATTAATAAGTAGTAATCACTAATGCTTAAAACTAAATTAGAAAATTAGTCAACTTACGAAAATCATACAAAAAAATATAAATGATTAAACTTATAAAGTATTAATTAATGTAAACTCATATAAACTATTAAATATATAAGACATACACTTTTAATTAGTTACCTAAGAATTATTAGACATACATCTCTGTAAATCTTTCTATGATAATGGGAACCAATAAATGAGGCAATGGTTATAATTATTACCTAAGAAGCATAGACATAGACACACAACACAAACAAGCTCAATGCAGAACACAACACCTCAGGGACACGGCAAAATTATATATTTGATGTATTTTGTATGAGTTATATCTAGAAAAAATATATTCAAAGATAATGTAGAATAACAATAATTAAAATTAAAAACCATGTATTTTATAGTTTAGACATCAAATTTAGTATAAAATCATTGCTTTTATTTTATAATGGGATCCAAGTTATTTTTTTCAAACCTACAATGTGTTTCATAGGTAAGTGACAAACACGGTGTTCAAGTGATGTACACATATGTCCCTCAAGTGTCTAATTCTAAAAAAAAAAAAATAATAATAGACCACATTTGGACGCATGTCCAACACGTGCTAAGGAAGTGTCTGACGATTGTTATGTCAGACATGACGTCCTCTACAGACATGGTACCTTCTTAAAACTGTCTGTGCTTGTTAAATTACTGCTGAAATCACTCAAAGGCCTCAATAAGGACAACACCAGTCAACAAACTTCAGCCTTTGAAAGGTTATTTGGCACTTTAACAATGCCCAAAACATCTTAAATTGCAACAAGTTAAGGCAAGTCAACACCATTTCACAACATCTACTATTTTCCAAAACAAAAGCCTTTGAACATCCCCACTACTTCAAATCAAATTAAAACCCAAGTATTCGACTAAGATTTACAATCAACCAATTTGAATAAATTGACTCCCTTGTTTAAGAACAAAATAATCAGAGACCCCAAATAAATAAATAAATAAAATAAAATAACAAAAAAGAAGAAGAAGAAACATCCATGCATTAGGATATAGCAATGTTAAGAGTGTTTGCCCATACTCCATGATTTGACCAATAGCCTTTCTTCCCTATACTGGACCCAGTACCCAAACCTATTGACTAATAGTTTACTAGTTTATATATTTATAAGTACAAGCCTTGGTGAATGAGCCAAGGTTCCTAAATTCTATTAGCTACAGCATCAATGCTGAGCTAGCATAGCAGTCGTGTTGTTTGTTAAGGCTTATACTTCTAGATGCATATTGGCAAATGCTCTACCAAGAAGCATAAAAGCATATCTTCAAGCTTAGGCATGACATACCTACCTATCACGATAAATAGTTAACAAGAATAACAACGAGAAGTAGACATGAGCCTCCAGCATCGCTTAATCCAAATGGACAACAAATTGTTCTTCATCACAGACGACGGCTCCCAAGTTCTAGTTGCCAAAAGTAACACAGCTGTGCTTGGTTTTCAAATATTCCTTTCACAATATTGCCCCAAACACTGACTTAGCAGCTCATACATGAAAGTTTGACGTTTCAAAACTATATTGTGTTAAACTATATTAGTATAATTTCCTAATTCTACAGCTTTCTAGTTAGCTAATTTCCTCATGTAAAATCCCGTACTTTTTTATATTTTATTTCCATGATACATTATTTATATTTAAATTTCCTAATGCATAATTATTTCGGTACTCTTGGTATTAACTTTCAAAAGTAGGGAAAGCATTATTTGTAATTTTAATGCTAGAGGGTATTTTAAAGTTTTGTAAGAATTGATAATTTAGGGTCTTAAATCTCTACAAATATTTGTATATATATAAGTGAGGAATAGAGTTAGTGGGTATTTCAAATGTATGGCTATGGGTTTGGAAAGATGTGTGCACGATGGTGCATTCGGGTGCTCGGGGATGGGTTTGTAAAGCTTGAGCGTGTGTATATATATTGTTGTAGTAGATTTAGAGAGAAGATCGTCAATGTAGATTTTGGACTTTGGTAATGGAGAGCAAATTGCTTTGGGTATATTGGGTTTATTCAACAATCATGGGTGATAGGTTTGGTGGTCACTCATTTGTGGAATTGTTGGGCTGTCGTTTTGAATCCTTGGTGACTAGCAAGTTTTGTTGAGAAACTACAGGTCAAACCATGGTATATATATTCTGATATATATATATATATATATGTCTGTGTATGTGTTTTTATATGAACATGAATGTGAGTGATCGTGGACATATAGCAGGTTGTAAAAGAGAAAGAAGCAATAAGAGATCAAATAAATTATAGAGTAGAGAATAGTTTGAGAGTGGAAACCAGTAGCATATTAATTTGGTTAGAGTCGGCCATGTGAGGTTTGGTCATGGCTATTCTAAGCCTTAGTTATTAGGGTTTCATGGTGGCAGAAATGCTAGAAGGAAAAATGAAAAGGAAAGAAAAGTGAACGAGGGAGACAATGAATGAATACCAGCACATAGCTGGTTCGCGTATGGCCTTCATGGCCATTCGGCTGAATAAAATAATGGCCTGTTATGGCCTGAAGAGGAAAAAAAGAGAAGGAAGAAAGGGAGAGAAGGAAGGGAAAGAAAAGAGGGAAGAAAGGGACGAAAGATGAGGAAAAGAAGAAAAGATAAGAGTTTTAATTTAGGGAGAGAAGTCAGATTTTTAGAGAGAGTATATTGGGTCTCTCAGCTGATTGTAGATGGTGACCGGCAGAAATGGACCATCATTTATAAGATTTGAGAATATTGAGAATTATGAAATAATAACAAGAGTGGGGATGTAAGCAAGAAGGATCGTTCCTCTCTCAGGTGAAAAACTTGGAATTATCTTGGCCAAGGGTTTACGTATCCGTAGAGGCGTGTCGGTTCATGCGTACCAAAGATGAAGTTCTGAGAATGTGTCAATGGGTGGCACCGTGGATGGAAGCTCCGAAAGCCACTAATTCCCCCAAACTAATATATGACAATGAGTAGTTAAAGGAAGAATTTGGCATTAATAGAATAAATGGTAAATAAATCAAATAAAGGAAAAAAAAAATGTTAGTGCATTAAAGTGAAAATAAAATTATCATATGCATTGCATCCATGTTGCATTGTTGGTGCATAATCGTTCACATGACAATATACTGCTTGTATGCTATCTGTTGTTATATGTTGGATGTTTCGGACTATTGGGCGTAAGCTCACACCCCACCAGACGTTTACCGGTAAATATTCTGTTAGCATTCTAAGCAGTCCTGTATTATATTTTGGATTCTAATTGTACTTGGGATACTATATTGGGATTTGAATTATTATTATTATTTTTTAGGGACGTGTAGAGCTCTATTATATCCA
The DNA here is from genome assembly GCA_033060915.1 of Euryodendron excelsum. Taxonomy (NCBI): domain Eukaryota; kingdom Viridiplantae; phylum Streptophyta; class Magnoliopsida; order Ericales; family Pentaphylacaceae; genus Euryodendron; species Euryodendron excelsum. The sequence continues at coordinate 18,803,882 of CM065394.1, read as the reverse complement.
GGATTGTATTTAAATTGGCCATTACCTATTTTTGAAAACAATTGGAGATATTATTTAATTATGTTAGAATTATTCTATTTTTATTATAAATCATCCCAGATTTTAGGCGTGACACCTCATGTGTTTAGTTTCTTATTTTCTATTACGTGTTCATCACTCCTCTTAGGCCTATATATAGAGGCTCTTTATCAATATAATAGACTACTTCATTACATTGATACAATGTGTTATGATACAGAGATCTTGTTCTAGAATTCTAACAAAGTATCAGAGCCACCAATCTGTGGCCACTTCTAAGAGCAATCACGCAAACCATGCTTTTACAATCAATCTTATTATCATGCCTTCACAAAGTCACAGCAGCCATCAAACAAATTGCACCAATCCCACCATTGTTGAACTGTCTTCACAAGAGTGCCTGAATTGAGCCCAGTGATTGCCTTCACCGGAGTGCTTGTCAACCATCATCATTGTTGACCATCACACCTTTTTAGCCACCGAAACCCTCATTCGCCAATGTAGAGCTACAAACCAATTGACCCAACAAACCTGGTCATCACTGCAAATCAGTAGCACAGCGTGCAACAAAGCCATGTCACCTTTACAAGTATTTTCCTATCAACTGACTCCACCATCATCGTAGCATTCCATTTGTCCAAACAATTCACTCCAAAGGCTTACTGTCTCTCTCCCAGTCATCCCACCATCACGCCCAACAATCAGAGTATTTCAACCTAGTCATGCCCAACAATCATGCAGCTCTATTGCAACCTTTTTCACAGCATTCAACCATCCCTCAAAATTTGATTCTTCTAACTAAATGACCTTCAATCTTGTCCTGTTACATTCCTGATCAATAGCCCACTAATTGCTAATGGCAATTCACAAGGCCCACAACACTCTTAACCAACCTTACACTCAACCCCAGGTCCCATTCTTTTCAGCGAGTCCAAAGCGGAAAAAAAAAAGGGGGTAAATTACAGTGACCTCCCTTGAGATATTTAACAATGACAGACAATACCCTTGTGGTTCGAAAAATGACACTAACCTCCCTTCTAGTTTAATTATCGCTTACATATTCCCCCTTCCGTTAAGCCACTATTACTGACAGTGACTGAAAATGATAAGATCAGCTGATGTCATCTAAATTATATTTTAAAATACCAATTTTACCCTTACAAAAAAAAAAAGATAATATAAGATCTAAAATATATAACTTCACAACTTCATTTCACAAGCTGCCACATCATTAGTACATCCTCACCAAAACCACACCCAATACCAACTTACCCTGTGACCAAACAATCCAAATCTCATCAGATCTTCAAACCCATCCCCCCACCATCTACGGCAACCACCACAATCATCTCCGACAACCCACCGCTACCACTACTTTTCATTTGCCAAATCCCCCATATCCAAGCCACCCTATCCCTCATCCTCACCTCATTACCACCACTGCCCTGATTGCCCGAAGTGATGGCTACAACACGATCGATTATCGTCAGAATAGATGGACCCCCTGTGCCTTCCCTCACCTCTCCAATCACCAAACAAACCACCATCCTTCGGCAGAACCCACCCCATCACCAAGAAGAAAACCCAAACCATCACTGTTTTCTCAACATCTATATATATATATATATATATATATATATGTATATATTGGTTTAGGTATATATATCCATATATATATATACATTTACATACATGCTGAATTAAAAAAAAAAAAATTTTACATATCGTCTTCCATTACTGTTTTTGTAACCCATCCCACCACCAACCGAAAACTAATTTTCTTGGTTTCATTTACATAGTCATACATATATACGTTTATCAAATTGTGATGGGTATTGTTTTGTGTGTACTACCATTGATGGGTCTAATTTCCTCCAACCCCCTTTTTCCTTTTGCAATCACCCTTAGGTTACCCAACCCACCTACTTTAACAATCCAGCCATTTCACCTACCAATATAGTATATGCATTTATATATATATATATATATGAGTGTGTGTGTGTGTGTGTGTGTGTGTGTGTGTGTGTGTGTGTGTGTGTGTGTGTATTTTTTAGAGATACAAAATTGGAATTGGGGGTAATGGTGATTGCAGGTTATTGTTATTGCTATAAAGAGAAATTGGGAGGTGGGTTGCAGACATCATAGGGAAGGGAGAGGTGGGGCAACAGAAGGCATTGGCGGAGGCAGCGTGAAGGAGGCGGGGTTGCAAAAGGCACAAAAAAGGGGAGGAGTGTTCGGCAATTCAGAGCTTGGGCTTCCCAGAAGAGGGTTCGACTTGGTTGGAAATTATATTGGGGAATGTCGATCGAAGATGAAGATGAAGACGACTGTGGTGGTGGCCGATTATGGTGTGGAGCGAGAGAGAAAGAGGGAGGGATGGCGGCGGTTAAGCAGAGATGGTGATGGGGTGGGTGGCCAAAGGAAATTGGGGGAGGTGGGGCTTGTACAATAGTGATATGGTGGTCGAAATATGAGAGAGAGATTGTATAATTTGATTCCTGAACTCATTACGGAAGAAAATAGGTGTTTGGTTGTTGGAATAATAGATGATGAGTTACTGGTTAGGTAATAAATGATAGGCGAATGATGTTTGACTACAAGAATAAGGAAAAATGGAATGAAGATAATTAATCATTCAACTAAAGTCAACTGAGGGTAAAACGATAAAACATCATTCTTAGTTAACGCCGTTAGGAGATAAAATTTGACAAGGGAGGTCAATGTCATTTTAGAAACCACAGGGGAACTGCTTAAAATTGTCAAATACCTCGAGAGAGGTCACTGTAATTTACCCAAAAAAAAAAAAAGGGGCCATGGTCGATCGTATCAATTCTAGATTCTACCAAGCTCTCTGTCCACTGTATTGGAGGTCCTCGATCAATTCAAGTCTTATGGCACATATGTGCTCCTCTTGCTCCTCAACCATCAAGCTTGTATCATCAGTTTTGGCTCTCCAACCACCAAGCCCACATCCATTCTATCATTAGTTGCACACGCACAGTGTCAGTCCTAAGAGGTGGTTTCAAAGCCTCTCATTAGAGCTCGCTTCAGAGTTCTTGCCTTACACTCCTGCAAACAGAGTTGTCTCAGAATTCTTTTCAAAGCTTGGCCTACATGCTCATTTTCAAGCCATTCATCTCAAGGCTCCCAATCAACAAGCCCCTCTTTCATCTCAGTACGCGTGTACTTTAAGCGTCAAACTCTGACTTTCAATCAATGAGCCCCTTATCCATTACGCCAGCTGAAAACAATCTTACTTTACCACAGGCCTACACACGCTGCAGTTCTTCTCCACACGACTTGCGTGTCTAATCACCTAAGCCTCTTTAGAGAATCTGGCTCCTAGCTTGCCTAGGCCTCTCTGGATCTCCTGGCTCCTCGCTTGCCTCGAAAGTTTTCTTGGAATGTTAAATCGTTCATGGCATTGTTCGTGTTTGTTTTCATCACATCGTTTCCAAACTCAAGTTGGTCTCCATTTTACCTAATTGAGTTTGAGGGGAAACGTTGAACTATATTAGTGTAGTTTCATAATTCTACAGTTTCCTAGTTAGCTAGTTTATTTATGTGTTCAATTTCCTACTTTCTATTACTTGTTCACTACTCCTCTTAAGCTTATATATAAAGGCCCTCTCTCAATGTAATAGACCACTTCAATGCATCAATAAAATGCATTATGATACAGATCTTGTTCTACCGTTCTTTCTCCTTTCTTCTTCTTCTCTCTCTATCTCTCTCTCCTGTTATTCTAAACATATTTGATGCATGACTTCCAGCCTACAGCCCTACAATTAGGTCAATTTGTTTGCACTCCACCACTGTGCTTGCGTACTCACATATACATACCAACAGTTTAGGGGCTTTATTCAATAGAGAGTTCCAGAAAGAGTTATAAAGCCTCTCCAACAGTGTATTGCTGTGTACAAACACACACATATATTTCAATCTTAGTTCACAAGAACTGCCAGAGGCATAACGGTAACAGAAATGCGTGGGATTTTTTTCCCCAAAAAAACTGCAAGACGAGTCATTGAGAATAACATTGCAGTTCAGTGAAACAAAACCAAAAGAATACTCAAATTTCTAGTCAAGAAATCAAAGCAACACATGCTTACAGATGGAAACACAGCTTTGGGGGCATCTTCGCCGGCGTAACCGGCTTTACAGGTGTGCGAACCCAAGTCTATGACTACGGCAGATACTTCATCTGTCAGTACACAAATAACACCACAATTCAATGGTACTAAAGGTATGCTCATACATATATATACGTATAAAGGAAACACCAAAGCTATATATACACATATGTATAAAATTCTGGGGATGAATGGTACTGACCTCCTCCGTACATGATTGCAGGTTTCGATTGCTGAGTTGAGATAGTGTCGATTCTTCTTTCTTTCACCTCTGTAGTCTGCAGTGTCGCTTGTGGGCTTTGTTTGGGGGGAAGGTTTAAAATCGTTTTGCGATTGAGAGAGTATCCAGAGTCGAGACCGCGCGGGGGACCCGGAAGAGACCCGTATTGCGATTGATACCGGGTTTGGACTTTGGATATCCGACTGGTTGATCTACGGAATCCTTACTTTTTTTTTTGAATATCCGAAAATAAATATTTTTTGAAAAATTAAGAAAGTTCAGCTGTTTATTTGCTTGAAAATTTTTAAATTTTAACAAAAATATTCCAAATTATAAGAAAAAAGTTAAAAATAACATTCATGACTTTATAGCAAAACGTGTTTTTTGTGGATGAGAGAATTGAAGGATTAGATCAAATATTAAAAATAAAGAGTTCAAATAGCTCTCAATCTTTCTCTCTCTCTATCAATACTTTAATCTCTTGGGATTTTTTTTTTCTAGGCAAAAAGGTAGAAAGAGGCGATCAACGTAGCGATCTTCTTGGGCGTGACCATAAGGATTCCTATCCGTTACAAAATGTCTGATTTGAATCATAGCTACTGATCCGGGAAGGACGAACCCGTCACCACAGTCCCACTGAAATGTAATCAATATTCAATCTTTTTTCAATAACATCTAGTTCACTCAGCTACTACAACAAGTAGGTTCGAGCAAGGTTCTAAGCCCAACTACTAAAACGAACTCAACCTCCACCTCAGTGTTTAATCCCCTATAATTCTATTTTATAAAAAAGAGTTCTAATTTTTTATAATATCTCACTCTCTTTTAATGTCTGAATCATTACATGTTGTCCAAATAATAACAATGACTAAAATAATTTCTTTGCAAAAAAATTATAATTTGTACGAAACAAACCACAAATAAAGAGAAACTAAATTATTTTCTACCAAATGTTTTTCAAGAAAAATTTTCTTTTATGAATTTGTTTTCTGGCTAAACAAACAGAGCCTCACCTGATGGAAAATAAATATTTTCTGGGAAAACAAATATCTTCTAAGATTTTATCTCGAAAGTTGTTTTTTGTGAGGGAAGAATGAAAGGATTTGGGCCAAATATTTAAAATATAAGAGTTCAAATCTCTCTCAATTTCTCCCTCTCTCTATAAAGCTTTAATCTCCTATGATTCTACTTCTTAAAAAAGAGTTCAAATTTTCTACAATTTCTCCCTCTCTTACTATGTCTCAATTAGTAACTTAGTTATATTAAAATTTGTTTTACTCTTATAGTTTGTTCAAATAACAGCGGGTGTAAATTAATTCCACTGAAAAAAATTGGTTGTGCCTACAAAACAAAGGAAAAATAAATTTGCTACTGCCCAATCTTTTTCACAAAAAAAATTTCTTCTAGGAATTTATTTTTCGGAGAAAAACTAAGCCTTTTATGTTTAGATCTTGAATTTATAGAGGGGAAAAAAAGCAGATAGAAAAAAATGAAATAAAATTAATTTTTTTCTTCGCTTTACTTGATAGGAAATTCAAAAGAAAATTAATAGCTATTTGTTAAAATTTTATTTTTTTAGTCACCTATAAAAAAATATATCTACAATTTACATTTTTCTTTACCTTAACAAACACAAGATCTAAACATAAGAGGAAAAAATCTCTTTATAGGTGTTTCTGGCAAAAAACAATTTAAAAAGTAAAAACGAATAAGGATTTACCTCTCCAATGGTCCTATTTATAATATCAAAAGAATGCAATATTATGAATGTTATTTACTGTGGATTTGGTTGTTTGGAATTAGAATTAAATGAAAATTATATTTCGATAAATTTTAATTCCATAAGTATTGGCATTAGAAAGCAATTTCGAATTCTTTTGAAATTTGTGTAATCTTTCAAAATGCGTTGTCTAAAAGAATCAAAAGATCTTTTTGGGAATAACTCATTTTTAGATTCCATCGACAATAATCTCTCTCTATCCCTACATACGCAAAGTAAAGGGACATAAAAGCAAGATGCCTCTAATATAATTTGGGTAACAAAAAAGCATATTTCATCACTCTGGTAAATTTGGCTATGACTTGGATAAGAGTTTTATATCCAACGTCATTTTAGTTAAAGAATAGCAACAAGAGCCATAGCAAAAACCACACCATAAACCATAAAACTGTGATTTCAGGTTAGGCTTCCGGCTATATTTAATTAATTTGCATCAAGCAATGAAGTAATCCACACTTATTTGGCTACCTTCAATAAACACTCCAGTTGCTTAGTTGTTTAGACATGAACTCAAAACCAACTGTGTTCCATATCCATATGCAATTCAAATCGTCCCCACTCCAAAAAAAGAAAAAGAAAAATTATACAAAATAGGTTTGAAGAGATGTATCCATATGGGACTTTTATCAAAAAATTAGGGCCGGCTTGGTATGACTGAAATTTTCGTAAATCCGTTTTTTTTGTATGGCATTTGGCAATCAATGTGAGCTGAAAATCAACTTATATGATAACATATATTAAGATAATTTAATTCTTACTTATTTTTACTTGTTGATTATAAATATTAACACAAAATAATTTATTATACCAATTAATAATAAGCAATTCATTAAGCGAAATAATAATATGAGACAACATTATTAATAGGTACTAATACGGTTAAAAACATAATGAGATGAACATATATTACTAAACAATAGCATAATATTATTATGATTATAAATAACATATTAATATATCTTTTTAATATATTTTATTAATACATAATACATTTTATGGGTAAAAGATATTTTGTAGTTTAAAAATAATATTGTGTACTTATATTAGTAACATATAATATAATAAATTATCGACATATAGACTATGGTTGTAAACTAGTATATATAATACTAACTTGAAGACTTGAAGTAGAAATTAACCACATTATTTTATAATTACACAGGACCAATATTACTATTAACATATAATATGTGAAATCAAAACGTACAAACATTGATGATGATAATGAAGTCAATAGAGTTAAAGTATCTCAGCTACTTAGGTAACCCAATTGATGATAACAATGAAGTCAATAGCTTTACACTCCATTTGAAACTCGAATTTTTGGTGATAAAAAAAAATGTGAAAAAAAAAAAACATAAATAAATAGTATTTTTGTTTACTTTTTATTCATATATTTTTTTTTTTTTTGCTTTTTTCACCAAAATTTTGAGTTCCAAACAAGCGTTAAAGTGTTTAGAATTATAATATTCATAAGTACTTATGTAACCCAACAATTCATAGACAGCCAAATACAATCTCTGATAGTATTTCTGATTACACACTGTAGAAATTGATATTGTTGGAAAGCTCAAGGAACTTAGGAGATCAAACTCATCTCACAAAAGAGACCCAAGGAACTGTGATTGATTGAGAAGAGAGGGAGCAGAGAAGAGAAAATGGAGAGAGGGGAAAGGTAGTCTCCAAATGGAGTTTTCAAATCGGTGAACTCAACAGAAAATCGTCATAGATCAACAGTGATAGAGAAAATCAAAATAGAGAAAGGAGAGAGAAATATCTTGTAGAGAGAAGAAGAAATCTCTAGTTTATGTAAAGAGATAGTATTTTACGAATATATCTCTCCAAATCTACAGTAAGAGCAAGAAATGAAGGGTACATATAAAGGCTCACATGTGTGGCCTATACAGGTGAATGCAACCAATGAAGTGGGAACACATCCAAAAATCTATCCCTGTGAGAGGGTGACAAGTATCCTATGGCTTTTTTCCAATCCTCTTATCATAATAAATCCTAGCTAGCCTAATGTCAATACCCCTGCACATCACTTAATCATGACGACAAGATTCATACAACGAATCCAAATTCTTTATCTCCGTGTCCCCTTCTATCCCTTATGCATTCTATCATTAATTAATTATGATAACATGAATACTAAGATTAGTACCAAATTTTGAGATTTGTTATATTTAATAAATATAAGAATAAGAATTTATGATGGATAAAAAAATCACAAAATAAACCTATACATATCTTTCCTAAACTAATACACATCTTTATTTAAAAGATTGAAAACCCAGTCTTTTATCTTCTACAACTTTCAATACACATCTTTATTTAACAGATTGAAAACCTAGTCTTTATCTTCTACAACTCTTAATAATTCTCTTTTTTTGCTTGTAAGACTTGGGAATTTCGTCTCTCATTCGGATTGTACTTGCGTCGTCTATATTGAGATTTTTTTACATATTATTACAAAGACAGTGGATTTTGTAAGCTTAATTAACAAAAGGGTTTATCAAAAACCCATAAACCAAGAGTAATAAAACATGAAACTTCCTGCAGCAGAGCATCCTGTTTGCTGTAGATTCAAATTTTGGGGTTGCAGATCACGCATAAAGAATTTGTTAAAATTGTGGATGTTGTGCAGCATATTGTATTCATTTTTTGTAATGCTTTGAATAAGTTTAATTTATAATACAACCCCTTCATTCTTCACTTTCTACAGCACTTGGATATGGTTTTTCACATTACATTTCTCTTAAACCCCTTTTCAATTTTATTTGTCCACTAGTTCATTATAATCAATGACAGACATAAAAGGGGCATAAGAAGGGCTAGAGGATTTGGATTCCCATACAATATTATCTTATAAATAGTACTTTCATTCCCCCGTGATCCAAAAAATTATAACCTCTGTGGAGTCCCCTCGTGGTGTGTAAACAATCAGTTATCTACATGTGCCGAATCTGAACATCCACACGCTCATGTCTACATTATCGTTTAGAACCATATCTTCCACCTTTGGATCATTGAGATCATCCTCAAATATATAATTGTCATTATCATAAATATAATGAAAGATCTCATATGTTGCGGCATTGATGGCGTCACCCTTTTCTCTTTGCCAATGAATGGTAAAAAGTACCTTAGGCCTCTCTCTGAATGATGGAGATCACGATAGATGTCGCTCTTATGGAGAAAACACCATCAGAAAACGCGAAAAGATCACGGAAGAAGAGGATCACCTGTCTAGAAGCACAAAAAAAAGTGAAGAATGATCAGGAGAATGCTAGCGAACCCATGGGGGAAGATCCCCCTCAGTTGACTGGGAAGCTAAACCAGATTATTGAGGCAAGCAAATCGTCAATTTCAGGGGAAGGAAGTCCAAACACCGAGGCTTCTTTGATAGCGATGTTGAGAACCTGGAAACAGGTGATAAAGGTTATAAGGAGGAAATTGAGGTTGCTGAAGACAACATGGAAGAGGAGGGGTCTGATCTCATGAATTTACCTCAAGTGGTCCTACCCCAGAAATTACTCAACACGATTCGAAGACCCTGGAAAGACTGCCTAATTGTCAGACTGCTGGGCAAGATGATCGGATACAAGGCCATTTGTGCCAGAGTTAAGAATTTATGGGATCTGCAAGGGGACTTCGACGCACTTGATTTGGGGTACAGTTACTTTCTATTCAAATTTCAGATGGCAAAGGACTGCCGTAAGGTATATACGGGTGGCCCTTGGATCATCATGGATCACTACTTCACGTCAGAAAATGGGAACACGATTTCAAACCATCAGAAACTAAGGAAATCTCTTCTGCTGTGTGGGTAAGGTTTCCGGAGCTTCCAGTGGAATACAACCAGGAGAAAGTCCTCTTTGCCATTGGCAAGATTATTGGTAAACCTTTAAAAATGGACATCAATACGGCTGCTACAACCAAAGGGAGATAGCTAAGGTTTATGTAGAGGTGGATTTTAACCAACCCCTGGTACCTCACTTTATTATGGAGGAAAGAAATACAACATTAAATATGAATCTATGCACAGCTTCTGTTCTGAGCGTGGGAGAGTTAATCACCGCGAGGAATATTGCCGATTTAGACAGTTAAACAATTTGCCGGCGAAGGAGAAACCAACAGAGCACAGATACAAGCAACGGTAACAATGATGTGAGCAATGGTCAGTTGCAGAAAATGACCGTTACTGAAACGGCTACTGCAGAGTAGTCGGAATTTGGCCCATGGATGTTAGTGACGAAGAGAGGAAAGAGACGAGGCCAAAACAGACGCAATAATGAGTTGGGCCAAACTAAAGCTGACACCAACAGATTTAACACTCTAAATGGAGCCTAAGAGCAAGATCAATTTGTCCAGAATAAAAGGGGTTCAAATTCAGGAGGAATGGGCAGCACTAAAAAGAGATTTATGTATGGGCCACAAACTCAGAGCCTAGCCCACGGAGACCACACAAGCATGATTGGAATTAGAATCCATAGTTCTAATCCAATGAGATCTCAAGAGAAAGAACTAAATGGGGCACAACATAATTCAGGGAATGAATTAACAAGACAAGGGGAGACGTGTAGCATGGATTTGGATGGACATAACAATTATGTAGGGTGAGGTGGGTCGTAGCAAACCTCCCTAAGTTTTAAAACCCCCTCCCCACTTAACAGTCAAAATACATTTACCAGTCATACCACCTCTACCAGTCCAAGCACTAAGTATTGTTGACCACCAACCAACCCTGGTTCTCACTTCCAGTAAAGACCCACAAAGCAGCTTCGGTATACCAGAAGTGGAATCAAAATCCCAACTTGCTGATAAAAAGTGGCAAGCAAACCCTAAAGTCCCTCCAGATTCAAGAAAATCGAAACGGAAAGGCCACCAAAGCAACAAGAAGATCATTAAATCTTAGGAAAGCATGAGCTTGAGCTGATTCCCATTTATTTGATCAAGTCTTTGTAAGCACTCCATTTTGCCCGTTCAACAATTTCCGACTCTATTGGACTCACATTTAAACCGACACAGACACATCTAAGCCTAAATCGCTCTCCAGACTCAATCCAATTAATCAACTACTTCGCGGGCTAGTCGGGTCTAATAGAGATAAAGTGACCAAAATGTCCTTAGGGCACTGCTCGATCTAATTCCAGTCGACACGTCCTCTTCAAGACGGTAAGTCCATATTTCAACTTCAATTCCAATACCCATTCCAGTCCAGACCCGTCAAACTTAATCTGGCACTCTTTCGAGAAAATTGATCCTTTAGATGATAAATTCATTGAGCATGGCACGTTTACCAAGAAACTCCTCAAAACGGTAAGTTCCTTCAAACTTGTTGACTAGGACAGAACCCAAGTCCTCGAGATGGTAGAACAGTTCACTTCTGGTGCCTGTTAGCCTGCTAACGTAGAATGTCCGCTAACTGGCACGTTGATTGGAAAAATACCTAAGGTCCCGAGATGATAAGACCATCTAGCAGCTTCTCGAGATCAGGTAATCTCAAGAATGAATGCACACCGTCAGAAACATTGCAATCATCAAAGTCACGAAAACACTCGCAAACAGGTCGACATTGAAAATTGCCAACAAACCCCCTATGTCATTGGACTGAACACTCCTCTTGGCTATGACACGTTTACCAAAGGACAAGATATCTTTGGAAATCAACTCATCACACACCGTCAAAGTGGCGGAAACACTCAAAATCCGAGTCAACACCAGTGCTTGCTAGCCCACTCTAATGAAAAATGATCAAACTGCCCATTGGGCCTTACTGACACGTTTCTTGAGAAAGTACCTAAATCCTCAGAATGGTAAGTCTACCCTTCCAAGATAGTCCCAAAGATAATTTAGCACGTTCTAGTGCTTTCTAGTCACTTTCAGATTGATTCGGTCAAAATGATTATTTTACCCCTTGGCATCCAATCGTCTCCGGGAACCATGCCAACTCTGGGTATCAAATCAGTTACCTTCTAAAGATGCTCTTAATAATATTCACAACCTTTTAATACTTTTTCGGACCCTTTTTGCCCATAGTGGGCTGGTCACCCTTTTCAACTATTCTGGCATTGGTTCTCAAGCCAACTACTTCTGGGACACTCTTTCAGAGGCTCTTGTCCATCCCCAGCTGTCCGAGTCATTCCCTGACTTTTCGGAGTCACTCCTAGTGGAGTCAAGCTAAAAATTGCATGGTAGTCACTAGGAAAGGCACCCAAATCTTTTGTCTTGCGTCCCAAAGGTCAAAAGATCTGTTTCTTGCCGCCTTAAAACTTTCCTAAGTGGCTGGTACCACTACAAGCCAAAAACTGGCCTAGCGCGCCAAAAAATGGCCTGGCACCACTACAACAGGAGCTAGAGCCAACTTCAATTGCCTATAATTACATAAGACCCCCTGCATAAAAAGGATCCGCAAACTCATTCCAAAAATGCTGCCTTACTAAAAACAGGCCTCGAAACCCTAGTTTTCTCAAACCCTAGCCACCTTTCAATCCATACACTCAAACCCTAACTCCTATACACTCTATATACTCAAATCCAAGTCTCCAATCATCTATTAAAGATTAAGTGCTGCGTATTCAAAGTTCTCAAGGTGAAGTAGAAAAAGCAACCAAAGTGAAGATAAGACTAATTAGGTTTTCAATTTAGTTTATGCAATCCCCCCGTCTCTCTTCTTTCTTTTAACCCACTTGGGTTCTCTTCTATTTTAATCCCCCTCTTCTACTGTCCTTGCTTGCATGCTTGAAATAAGTGACTTCCTGGTTCTTGCCTATGAAGACATGTTGAAGGTCATCGTACTGGAGGCTTTTTTCAAGTTCAACCTAAGACGATGTGGGTCTGGCTCCCTTGATTATGTGATGAAGTCAAACCTTGTATGTGTAAGCACCCCATTTTTGCACGCTCGGCAGTCTCCAGTCCGTCTTGACTTGTATTTAAGTCAATATGGACATATTCTAAGTCAACTAAATTTTTTAAGTCTAATCTAGTCAATCCATCGCTTTGTGGGCCCGCCCGGCCCAAATAGAGGCAAAATGACCGAAATGCCCTTGGGGGCATTGTTCGGTCCAATTCCAGTAGGCATGTCTTCTCGAAGATGGTAAGTCCCTTTTTTTTCAAGTCCAATTCCAATTCCAATCCCTCCCTTGAGAAAGTTGATTCCTCGAGGCGGTAAGTCTATCATGTCCAGCACGTTTTCGAGTGAACTTTTCGGAACGGTAAGTCCCTTCAAACCCGTTGACCGGGACGAGACCCTAAGTCCCCAAGATGGTAGAACGGTCTACCTTTGGCGCCTGCTAGCCCGCCAATGTAAAAATGTCTGTTTTGGCACGCCTTTTGAGAAAGTTGATTCCTCAAGCGCTAAGTCCATTTAGCAACTTTCTCGAGATCAAGTATTCTCGGGAATGATCGCGAACCATCAGAGTAGCGGAAGTACTCGTAAATATCGCAACTGTCAGAGTAGCAGAAATACACATAAACAGGTCGATATAGGGAATTGCCAACAAACCCCTATATTACGGGACCGCCATCAAAGTGGCAGAAATACTCAAAACCTAAGCCAACACCAGTGCCTGCTAGCCCACTCTGGTGAAAAATAACCAAACTACCCCTAGGGCCATTTTTTGGCACGTTTCTCAAGATAGTACCCAAGTCCTTAGAAAAGTAAGTCCACCATTCCAAGATCGTCCTAGAGACGTTCCGGCATGATTAGGTGCCTTCTAGTTAGTTTCGGGCCAATTTCGAGACTTTTCGGTTAAGATGACCATTTTGCCCTTAGGCATCTGAACGCCCCGGGAACTACACCGGCTCTAGGTATCAAACCGGTAACCTCCTGAGAATGCTTCTTATAGTATTCCTGACTTTTCATCATCTTTCCGGATCATTCTAAGTCAGTTTCAGCATACCCGGTGCGAAATAACCGGTTTGCCCCTAGTGGGTCGGTCGCCTTTTCTGATCACACCGGCTCTAGGTATCAAACTGGTAACCTCCTTGGACATTCTAAATAATGTTTCCAAATCTCGAGTCTTCTTCCGGGACATTTCGAGTCCATCTTGGTAGTTTTCCAATCTAGTTAACTGTTTTGCCCCTAATAGCCCAGTCGATCCTCTAACAAACCCTGACATTCTTTTTCAAGTCCATTAACCCCAGAACCCTATTCTAAGGGTTCCTGCCCTTTTTTGGCCTTCTGGGCCATTCCTGGTCCCTTAAATCCTTCTTGGACCTTCCGGAGCCCTTCCTAGTGAAGTCAGGCTAAAAATTGCATGGTAGTCACTAATACAGACGTCTAAATCTTCTGAAGATACGTTACTTGCAGACCTTAAAACTTTCTTAAGTGGCTGGCGCCACTGTAACAGGTGCCATGTCATTCTTCTCTCTATAAATATAGAGCCGCCTCCAGCGTGAAAGGAGTCCGCAAACTCAGTTTAAAAACCCTACTCTTCGATATATAGAGCTCGTAGCTTTTCCAAACCCTAGTTTCCTTTAGGTTTTTCAAACCCTAGCCACCATACACCAAACCCTAGCCTTCTATACACTCACATATACTCTTATACACTTATACACTAACCTCAAAGCCTCCATTGAAAACTTGAAATGCTGCAACTTTGAAGCTCCCGAAGATCGAAGATAAGTTCTTGAAGACTAAAGCGAAGCAAGGACCGAAGCAAGAAAAGCAAGCAAGAAAAACAAAGCGTGCAAAGTAAAGTAAAATAAAGAAGATACAAGGTAGGCTCTCTATTTAAGTTTACGCATCTTCCCCCTCTCTCTTCTCCCTCCGAACTCACTTGGGTTTTCTTCTATTTTGATCCCTCATCTTCTTTTCCCCCTTTCTTGCATGCTTGAAACAAGGGACTTTCTGGTCCATGTGTAGGATTAGGCTATTGGAGGTCACTGTATCGGGAGTTTTCTTTTAGTCTAACCGGAGACCATGTGGGTTCGGCCCCTTTGATTATGTGGTGAAGCCTTAACCTTGTATGTTGACGACCCAACTTGCATTATGCATATCATGATCTTGCATTCCTTCAAAGTTTGTTTTAAACTGTTTTCAAAACTTGCATTAAATCTTCTTTTTCAAAACTTGTTTTCAAAATTACAATCCTAAGGTGATTCTAGCCTTTTCATGGTTATGGTTGCTTTAGGAAAGTGTTACATTTAAAGTGACCAATATGGTCGATATTTTTAAAATCCTTGTTATTTTCAAAACCGCTATCTTAAAGTGGTTCAAACTTTCTTATGGTTAGAATTACTTTAGGAAATTGGGATATTTTATATACTTTCTAAAACTCTTTCTTCAAATCTCTCTTTCTAAAAATCTCTTTTCCAATACACTTTTTGAGAACTCTCTCCAATCTCCTTTCCAAAATTGCTTTCTAAAAACTCCCTCCAAAAATTTATTTTTCAAAACTCCTTTTCAAACTCCTTTCCAAAAAAAGCTCTCTTCAAAATTCCTTTTCTAAAAATACTCCATAAATTTCCTTCCTAAAAACTCTTTCCAACAACCTTTTTCCTAAAAACTCTTTCCTAAAAGCTTCTTCCAAAATCTTCTTTCTAAAACTCCTCTCAAGTTCACTTTTCAAAAAACTCCTTTTTAAGATCTCCTTTCAAAACTTCTCTTTCCAAAAACTCTCTCAAAGTTTTACTTTCCAAAATCCATTCCTAAAAACTCTTTTCAAATCCTTTTCTAAAAAACTTCTCTCTAGGATTTCATTCAAAAAATTTCCTTTTTTAAAGACTCACTTTCGAAGAATCTCTTTTCTTAGAGTCTAAGTTAAGCCATAGATCCAACAATTAAGAAACCCTAATTTTATTCCCAAAAACATGATTTTCAATCTTGCCTTAAAACCTAGGTTTCCAAAATCTTCCCTTTTACATCAAAAATCATAAGTTTCCAAAAATCTCTTTTTTACGTCAAAACTATAGTCTTCCAAATCTAGGATTTCTAAAATTTCACCTTCCAAATCCATGTCAAATCCTATCTTTCTTTTAGGAAACTAAATCAAATCTCCCCTTTTGGAAACCAAATCCAATCTTCCATTTAGGAAACTAGATCCTATCCTCTGTTTTTGGAAACAAAATCAAAACACCTCTTTTAGAAACAAAATCCAATCCCTTGTTTTAGGAAATAGAAATCTCAATCCTTCCTAGTCTAAACGTTTCCTAATCCACTTCTTCCTAATCTCATACTTTTCTAAACCTTAAGTTTCCAAAACTTAAACATTTAAATCTTTTCTTAAACTTTAAGCTTCCAAATCTTTCCTAAACCAACCCTTTCCTAATTCCATACCTTTCCAAATTTTAAAACTTTCTAAATCCAAAACTTTCTTAAGTTCAAATCTTTCCTAATCCCGACCTTTCCAAATCCTAAACTTTGTAAATTCTAAACTTTCCAACTTTCAAATCTTTCTTATTTCAAAACTTTCCTAATTTGAAAGCTTTCCTAAAATAAAATATTTCTTAAAACGGAACTTTCCTAAAATGAAACTTTCCTAATTTGACTCTTTCCTAAATTCTAATTTCCTTCTTGTCGAATCTTTCCTTTAACTTTTTCTTTCCTAAGTCTAGATTTCCTGAACCTCAATTTTTCCCAAACAAGTCCAAGTTCTCTTCCAAGGGGTCAAATCCTTTTTCAAGTTTAATTCTAAGTCTAAGTTCAATCCTGATTTCCTGATATCCAATCCTTTTTCAAATCAACATCTGTTTTTCAAATCAAAACTTTCTATTTTCTATCGGACTCTTGTCTGAATTACGACTGATCTGATTCCTCAAAAAAGATACGTAGGCAACTCTCATGGGTGCAGTCACAACCCTTTTTCAAACTTCCATTTCCATAACTTTTTTTTTCTTTCCAACTTCCAATTTCATTATCTATTTCAAGTTTCCAATTCAAAAAAATCTATTTTCAAATCTCTATTTTCAAATTCTAAAACTTTCCAATTTCAAACCTATCTTTTCAAATCTCTTTTTTAAAATCAATTTCTTTTCAAATCTATTTTTCAACTCTCTTTTTCTTACACTTGCATATCATGCATTATGTCAATTTCTTTTCAAAAATTCTTTTCTAAAGTGGATAGGATTGGACATTTGTTAGTTGAAGACTCTTATAGGTAAATCTAGGGTGAATAAACATGCAGGTACCGTAAGGGCGGGGTAGGGTGATGGCTTAGTGCGTCTTCCCTACACGTAACCAATGTTCGAACCTAGGATCACTGTTTTCGAAAGATCAAAACGAAGTTATTTTCAAAAAAGGGCTTAATATTTTCTAAAAGTTGTTAAATAACCTGTTTTCCTAAAACCCCTCTCTTGAGGAAGTATTTTCAAAATCATTTTTCAAAAACCCTAAGTGTAATCTTCGGATTGTGTTTAGATTTTAGGTGACTTAACTCACCTTAATCAAGTTAGGTGGTGACTCCAAATTGTTTTCCAAAAACCCTTTATTCGAATTAATTTTCAATTCAAACCTAGTTGCACTTATTCTTCTAGGAGGATGAGTTTTAACGAGAGAGTACAATATTTTTCTCGATTGTGTGTGTATTCCTCGAGTGCGAAAAATCTGGGTGTGACAGCTAGCAACTCTACTAGGGACACTTAGAGGGTTAGGTCATAGTCATGTCTCTTCACCCTTCACCTATGTAGAGTCTTCGATTAACTTGTTTACTTCTATCCACTTTCAATTTTCAAAGTTATTTTAAAAAACATGCATTTAATTCCATTCATATTATCTTGTATTAAGCTTGCCATCCACATACTAACTGTTGCATCTTCGTTTTTTAGGTGGGCTTTTGTTTGCCTTGTTGTTTTATACTAACTACTATCCATGAATGAATGTGATGAACAGGATGGATGAGAGTTGTTAGGCTCTTTCCTTTACTTTCAAAAATCACACACATACTGCACGTGCAGCTGCATTTTGCGTACTTGCATTTTTACCATGATATGACCTTCTTAGTTAGAAAGGGGGAACGGTATATTGGTTGTGGGCAAGATGCTGTGTTAGTTTCTTCACCTATGGCCTCTTGATGGTTCCCCCGCTCAGATCACCAACCGATCATGGCACCACCTCGGGGAGTGGGCCTAGATTTGAAGATCCGGGGACAGAGCCTTTTTAGGACGCATTAGTCAACCCTCAACCTCATGCTCATATAGATACCATGCATAGCTGAACCTCTGCCGGATTTAAGACACGCGCACCGTTTTCAAAACCATGGAGGAAAGGGTGACTGCTTTTATTTTTCTCTATACTGGCTTATTCCTGTTGTTATAATGATTGTATTCTTACTGTTATAATGCCTTTCTAATTACTCATGCATGCACGTTTATCTTATTATTGTATTCTCTCTCCTTGTACTCTATGCATCCAGTTTCATGCATCCCGTATTCCATGTCAAGATAAGAGTTCCAAGTAACTCAAGTCAATGCATTCTCATGCATATAATCAACCCATTGAGAGTGACACTAAGGTCACTCTCCCTTGTATTAAACCTACCCAAACCCTAAGGGTTCCCATGTAACCCTAAGGACTCATGACATTCATATCAATTCATTCTATAAGAAGGGCCCCAATCCTTTTATGCTCACGGAGATAGGATTACCAAGAAGACAAGAGACAATCAATCAACAAGTTCTCACAGCGACCTTCTTGACACCAAATCCAATGAAGGCGAATCCAAAGACTTAAGAGTAGTTTAGGACTTCTTATGTAAAACTAGATAGATGGAACCCCCAAAGGAAAATGCTCCCCCTCCTCCTATTAAAATGTATTTCAATTTTTTTGTATCTCAAACCCAAAGTTAAATGTATTTCTTTATTTTCCTTGAATGAATGGATGGGTGAATATATGAATAGATGAAGTTCACTACTTAACGGTAAGGTATCTGCATACAAGGGCAAACTCCCTATCTCCAAAAGTGAGCTGATACATCATAATTAGTCTTCCCCCTTGAGTAGGGGCATCCTTAGGACATGCATAGTATAAAGGCTTGTAAAAGTAAAACACTAACTTTTTCCTTTGTTCGTTTTTAGGTACCTCTCCTCGTCCCCCCATCGTTACAGGCCGAAAGCTAAGAAACACCTATGTAATCACTCACTCTCGATACCTTAACTCTATTACTAGCAGAGGCGAGAAGAGTCAGACATAGGATGACCAAAATGGAAGGCATACTCTTTTCACTCTTATCCCATGCAACCCATGAGCAAGCAGAGTCCTCACAAGCCCAAACCCATGATGGACGAAAAAGGATGAAGAAGGAAGACTAAGACTATGCCCCGACCATTGCTTACCAATGACCTCCCCAGGCCAAGGGCCTTGCTTTGATGCCTTCCAAACCAACCTCTAACCAAACCCCTGGGTTATATAATCTCCCCTACAGATACCAGCCCAACCCATTTGGCCTTGACATCGAAAATCATCCCATTTTCAAACATAAAACTCGAAGTCCTTTCAATTCCCGAACCATCAGCCTGGTTATGACCTCACCAAAACTCGATTCCCGATCTTCAAAAAAATCTGCAACACCTCCTCAGCCTAGGCGAACAAGTGAGAAAAAACGAACATTTATTAAACTCGTGTGTTCATAGACCACGGCCTATTTTGGTCTCTTAGCGGCCGAATATCTGAAAAATATACTTGCTCGACCTCGGCCCAATCCTCTGCCTCAGTACTTTGAATCTGTAGCAAGTTATAAGTACCATTTGGGCGGCCAAGGACATGACACCAAAGATTGTTTGACCCTCAAGCATAAGATTCACGACTTGATAGATAACAAGATCATTGGCTTACGACCAGCAAATCATCCTTCGAACGCCACTACGGACCCTCCTCTAGACCACACCGTTAACGTCATTACAAAATTTGGTAACGACAAGGTTTGTTTCGCTACATGCCAAGAGATATATTACAAGGATGGGGAAGAAATGGAATGCGGAGACAAAGAACAATGTCAGCCCTGGTCATGGTGTAACCTCGATAAAGTGCCAGTCCCCGAAGATGAACTCGTATATGAATCTGCCGAGAGGACTAACCAGGAGCCATTCAAGCTTAGTAATAAAAACCCGCCGCTATGCATGCCTGAGGAACACTGGGGCACGGCTGGATGCCAGAGCAGAAAACCTCGAGCTTGGGTCAAGTTTATTAAGCTGGAAGAAAAAAAGCTACCCAATTGGTTTACTGGAGAAGCCAAGGAACTAGCAAAGGAAGGCAATACGGTCAAGGAAGCCAACGATCGCATCATCATTGCCAAGTCGTTTGGAACTCCAGAAGAAACCTCTATTTATCTTGCCTCAGCCAAAGATCCCAATTGTATGGAATGAAGATGTGGGTATTGTCCCAAGGCCTTACTAAAGCGGAATCCCTTCAAAAGCGTACGAGAAAGGGGTGTTTTCACCCACCCTCTTCCCATCCCTTTATATTTTTGTTCTTAAATTAATATATCTGCACTTCTTTTTCTTTAAACAGAACTATATGCTTTCTACTAGTATAATGAAATAATTAAGTCTTTTTATTCATTGTTGTTATCTTTTTTTTTCTTGTGAATGGTAACTACTTTCTACGTAAGGGGCATGGTTTATTTTATGGAATGATCCGACTTGAAGGGATGATAGCATGAGTTAACCACTCGCCAAATGATCGGCTTTCCAAAGGAAAAGAGGGCAAGGAGGAGTGAGGAAACTACCCAGAGGTAACACTTGTAAGACTCCAAAGCTAAGCGATGTGTGGCCAGACTAATCAAGATGAAGAGGAGCCACCTTTCATTTCCCTATGTAAAAGAAAAAGTGTTTATATTCCATTTGCTTAGCCCCTAGTGCCTCGCATCAAATGAAGTTTTCCTTATCAACCCCTATCCAAGACTGTCCTCCCCACACTGGGGCAGACAATAGTTAAGAACTCTAGAAATGATGTCCACCCCTATCATGCTAGGATAGTATCGAAAGCTCTATAGATCAAGCAATCTAGTTCAAAGTGAAGTGAGGCCCTCATTTCATTTTTCATACAGTCAGAAGCAACCCCTTGCTAAACCCGTTGAGCCATTTATCTTTTTCGAGAAAATCCCAACCTAGGGATCACCGCCCACATTGGGTTAGATTGAACTATTAAGGAAAAGGTCTAAGAAAAAAGGATGGTGGAATCGTTTATTTCATAAAAGGAAAGGAAAGAGATGAAATGAGAAAAGAAAAAGCAAGGGACAAAAAAAAAAAAAAAAAGAAAAGAAAGGGGGACTTGAAGAAAACCATGATTGTGCCATCTTGAAAAGCATAATAGAAGGGCTAAAAGAGAAGAAAGTCATGTTTATACAGAAAGGGCGAAAGAAAGGAGGCATTTTCACCTTGAAAGTACATAGTAAGAGCAAAGAGAAAATTAAAGGTGATCCTAGGTTACAAAGAAACCCAGTAGAAACAATAGGTTCGAGCCTTTACCTTTTCTTGCAAAATCTCGAAACCATAGCCTACATTACAACCTTACTAAAGTCTGTCGCGCCCAGATTTTTTGCACTCGAGGAATACTCACACAAGCGGGAAAAATGCTGTACTCTCTCGTTAGAACTCACCCTCCTAAAAGAATGAGTGCGACTAGGTTTGAATTGAAAAATTGGTTTGAATAAAGGGTTTTTGAAAAAGATTCGGAGTCGCCACCTAACTTGATTAAAGTGAGTTAGGTACCTAAAAACTAAGAATAATCCGAAGACTACACTTAGGGTTTTTGCAAAAGGTTTTGAAAATATCTCCTCAAGAGAGGGTTTTTAAGAAAAATAGGTTGTTTGGCAACCTTTGCAAAACATTTAGCCCTTTTTAGAAAAATTACTCCTTTTGGTCTTTGAAAACAGTGATCTAGGTTCGGAGGTTGGTTAAGTGTAGGGAAGATGCACTAAGCTATCACCCTACCCCTCCCTTTCGGTACCTACATGTCAATCTACCCTAGATTCACCTATGAGAGTCTTTAATTAACCCATGTCCAATCCTATCCACTTTGAAAAACAATGTTTGAAAACTAACATGATGCATGATATGCAAGTGCAAAATAAGAGAGAATTGAAAAATAGATTTGGAAATAAATTTGAAAAGAATTTGATTTGAAAATAGATTTGAAGAGATGGAATTTGAAAACTTGGAAATAGGAATTTGAAAATAGAAAATTTGAAATTGAAATTTTGAAAATTGATTGGAATTTGAGATTTGAAAAATGTGGAGACCGCACCCATGAGAGTGGAAATGAAAGTTTGAAAAGTGTTGTGACCGCACCTATGAAGGTTGCCTACGTATCCCTTTGGGAGAATCAGGTCAGTCGTAGTTCGGACAAGAGTCTGATTAAAAATAGAAGAGTTGATTTGAAGAAGGAGATTGAATTGGAAGATTGAGAGATTGAACTTTGAATAGAGGATTGAAAATTGGAATTTGAAATTTTGGAATTGAAAAGATTGAATTTTGATTTGAAAATATAGAACTTGGAAGAAAGATTTAGACTTATTTTGGAAAGATGGAGGTTTAGGAAATCTAGACTTATGAAAGAGAAGAGACTTAGGAAATATTCGACTTGACTTGGAAGGTTTAGGAGATTAAGAAAGATTGGATGTAGGAAATGTTTGAATTAAAAAAAGGTCCGATTTATGAAGGTTTCAAATTAGGAAAGTTTCATTTTTGGAAAGTTTTGGAACTAAGAAAATTTTAACTTAGGGAAGTTTCCAAATTAAGAAAGTTTCGAAATTAGGAAAGTTTTGAATTAGGAAAGTTTTCATTTTAGGAAAGTTTTGAATTTGGAATTTTTTGAAATAGGGGAGTTTTGAAAATTGGAAAGTTTCGTTTTAAGAAAGGTTTTGAAATAGGAAAGGTTTGAATTAAGAAAGGTTCGAATTAAGGAAGTTTTGAATTAGGAAATGTTTGGATTAAGAAAGTTTTGAGTTTAGAAAAGTCTTAGATTTGGAAAGATTTGAAGTTTAAGAAAGTTTAGAATTTAGAAAGTTTTTAGATTTAGAAAGTCTTAACTTAAGAAAGTTTTGAACTTGGAAAACTTAGAATTTTAGAAAGATTTAACATTTAGAAAGTTTAAGATTTTGAAAGTTTTAGAGTTTTTAGAAAATCTTAAGATTAGGAAAGGTTTGGGTTTGAAAACTTAGGTTTGAAAAGTTAAGATTTGAAAAGAGGGTAGAATTAGGAAGGGGTTGAATTAGGAAATATTTGAAGGTTGAATTTCAAAATTTAAGAAAGATTTTTATGTTTAAGTTTTGGAAACTTAAGATTTAGGAAAGTGGAAGTTCAGGAAGGATTTAAATTAGGAAAGAGTTGGATTTTAAAATTCAAGGAAAGATTTAAAGTTTAGGTTTAGGAAACTTATGGTTTAAGAAAGGAATTGAATTAAGAAAGGTTTGGATTAGGAAGGGATTGGATTTGGTTTCTAAAAGAAAAGATTTGATTTTGTTTTCAAAAACCGAGGATAGGATATAGTTTCCTAAATGGGGAGATTGGATTTAGTTTCTTAAAGGGGAGATTCTAGAAACCCTAGTTTTGAAAAATTATAGTTTTGACGTAGAAAAGAGGTTTTGGAAAATGGATAGTTTGGATGTGAAAACAAGAGATTTTGAAAACCTAGGTTTGGGGCAAAGTTTGAAAATCATGTTTTTGGATAGAAAATTAGGGTTTCCTAATTGTGAGTTCTAGGGCTTGATTTGGGCTTTAAGAAAAGAGGATTTTTAGAAAGTGCGATTTCGGAAACGAAAGTTTTCTAGAAGGGAATCCTAGGGAGGAGTTTTTGGAAAATGAATTTGGTAAGAGAGTTTTTGGAAAAAGATTTTAAAGAGGAGTTTTTAAAAAGTGTATTTTTGAAAACGAAGGTTTTGGAAGGAAAATCTTAGAGAGGAAATTCTAGAAGGGAGATTTTGGGAAAGAGAGTTTTCGGAAAGATTTTTGAAGAGAGTTTTTCTAAGAAAGAGACCTAGGGAACGTTTTTGGAAAGTGGACTTTGAAGAGAGCGTTTTGGAAAGGAGTTGAAAAAGGGAGCTTGGGAAAATAGATTTTTGGAGGGAGTTTTTGAAAACAATTTTGGAAAGAAGAGTTTTTAGGAAGTATGTTGAAAAAGAAGATTTTTAGGAAGAGATTTTTGATGAGAAAGTTTTTTGGAAAATATGAAAACGTCTCACTTTCCTAAAGCGATTCTAGCCATAAGAGGGCTAGAACCACTTTAGGAAAGCGGTTTTGAAAACAACAAGGGTTGAAAATATGGACCATGTTGGCCATTTCAAATATAACACTTTCCTAAAGCAACCCTAGCCATGGAAAGGCTAGAATCACCCTAGGATTGTGATTTTGAAAACAAATTTTTGAATAAGAGATTTTGATGCAATTTTGAAAACAAGTTTGAAAACGATTTTGAAAACCACTTTGAGAACGACTTTTGGAAGATGCAAGACCATGATATGCACAATATAATTTTGGGGTCGTAAACATACAAGGCTAAGGCTTCACCACATAATCAAGGGGGCCGAACCCACGTGGTCTCTGGTTAGACTAGAAGAAAGCCCCCGACACGGTGATTCTCCAATAGCCCAATCCTACACATGGACTGGGAATCCCCTTGTTTCAAGCATGCAAAGAAGGGGGGGGGGGGGAAGGAGATGGGGGATTAAAATAGAGAAAACCCAAGTGGGTTAGGAGAGAGAAGAGAGAGGAGGGGAAGTGCAAAAATTTAAATAGAAAGCCTACCGCAGGTCTTGTTTATTTTGTGCGCCTTGCTTGTCTTCGATCTTCGGTCTTCGTCTTGATCTTCGTCTTCAATCTTCAAGAGTTGTCTTCAAGCTTTAGATGGCAGCTCTTCAAGTCTTTGAAGGAGGGTTGAAGGTTAGTGTATGAGTGTATGGGGGAGTGTATAAGTGTATAGGAGGCTAGGGTTTGTGTAGGGTGGCTAGGGTTTGGAAAACCTAGGGATGCTAGAGTTTAGGAGGTGCTCGAGCTCTGTATATCGAAATATAGGATTTTTAGGTTGAGTTTGCGGATCCTCTTCACGTTGAATGAGGCTCTGTATTTATAGAGGTTGGACAATAATGGTGCCTGTTGCAGTGGCGCCAGGCCAATTTTTGACTTGGCGCCACGACTAGTGGCGCCAGCCATTTAGGAAATGTTTAACGTCGGCAAGCAATGTATCTTTGACTAGATTTGGGCGCTTGTACTAGAGACTGTCGTGAAATTTTTAGCCTGGCTTCATTAGGAGTGGCTTCGAAAAGTCCGGGAATGATTTGAAGGAGTTGGGAATGACCCGGAAGACCGGAAAGGAGCAGGAACACTTAAAATAGTGTCCTGGAGGTATTTGACTTGAAAAGTGAGGATAAGATGTGTCGGAAAGGTTGACCGGGCCTTTAGGGGTAAAACAGTCAACCGGACCGGGAAATTACCGGGACAGACTCAGACTGTCTCGGAAGAAGACTTGGGATCTGGAAATATTATTTAGAATATTCCCAAAGGTTGCCGGTTTGATTCCCAGAGCCGGTATGGTCAGAAAAGGAGACTGGCCTACCAGGGGCAAAACGGTCATTTTGCACCGGGTTGGCCAGAACTGACTCGGAATGATCTGGAAAGGTAAAGGAAGGTTGAGAATACTATAAAAAGTAGTCTCAGGAGGTTACCGGTTTGATACCCAGAGCCGGTGTGGTTGAAAAAGGAGACCGGCCCACTAGGGGCAAAACGGTCATTTTGTACCGGGTTGGCCGGAACTGACTCGGAATGATTCGGAAAGATAAAGGAAGGTTGAGAGTACTATAAAAATCAATCTCAGAGGGTTACCAGTTTGATACCCAGAGTCGGTGTGGTTCCCGGGGCATTCAGATGCCTAGGGGCAAAATGGTCATCTTGACCGGAAAGTCTCGAAAAAGGTCCAAAGGACAGTTTGGTCATTTTTCACCAAAGTGGGTTAACAAACACTGGTATTGACCTGGGTTTTGAGTGTTTCCGCCACTCTGACGGTGGTCGTCGTGATACAGGGGTTTATTGGCAATTTCCTCTATCGACCTATTTGTGAGTATTTCCGCTACTCTAACGGTGTTGTGAGTAGTTTCGCTACTTGGACCGTCTCAAGGAATAAACTGTCTCGAGAGAGGGATTGGAAATGGGACTTATCATCTCCGAAGAAACGTGCCTGAGTTGGAACTGTCTCGAGGAATAAACTGTCTCGAGAGAGGGATTGGAAAGGGGTCTTACCGTCTCCAAAGAGACGTGCCTGGATTGGAACCATCTCGAGGAATAAATTGTCTCGAGAGTGGGATTGGAAAGGGGTCTTATCGTCTTCGAAAAGACGTTCCTGGATTGGAACCGTCTCGAGGAATAAACTGTCTCGAGAGCAGGATTGGAAAGGGGACTTATCGTCTCCGAAGAGACGTGCCTGGATTGGAACCATCTCGAGGAATAAACTGTCTCGAGAGTGGGATTGGAAAGGGGTCTTACCATCTTTGAAAAGACGTGTTTGGATTGGAACCGTCTCGAGGAATAAACTGTCTCGAGAGTGGGATTGGAATCGGAAAGGAAAGGACAATGCCCCTAAGGGCATTTTGGTCATTTTGCCTCTATTTGGGCCTGGTGGGCTCGCGAGGCGATGGACAAACAGGACTTGGACTTAGAAAATCAGTTTTGATTGGAATACGCCCACAATGACTTGAAAACAAGTCTGGACGGAGTGTAGACTGCCGAGCGGTCAAAAATGGGGTGCTTACAAAGTCCACCCTGATTGAAAACATATTACTTGATCTAAATGAGCTAGACATGCTGCCAAAGCTAAAGAAGGATGCTAACCCTACTAAAGAATAGTCGAGGATGGTATGGATCTAAACCCTGTTGAAAGTAACATCAAATTTGAGCCTACATATCCCGTTGTTTCAAAAACCTCATAACCTAGCCCACATTATGGTCCTAAAACAAAGTCTCCTCAGATTGAAAAGATTGACCACTTATTGCTCTGTTAAAGCTCGAGTAAGCCATTGCCAAAACGCCGAGAGAGTTTCAGCTCAATAATCCCATACACTAACCTTGAAACAGAGAATCGGAGGTGGTTGAAAGGTTGAGAAACTTACGAAATGCTATCATCCAGTCAAGGTAAGATTGAGCCAAAGGAGTAGCCAGGCCCCCTGAAAAGGAAGGAGTTACCATCCCGAAGATAACAAGTTCGACGGCACCCCTTGTTATTTTGTTAGCCAATATATTCCTAATATGTGCATACATTCTAAAAAAAAAAAAATGGGCATAAGCTTTGCATATATAGGACATAACTCGCTATAGAAACAGAAATCACTAATACAATATTATCTCACGCGATAAATATACACCATCATCATCTCTATCCATGCATTTGATCATATACTTAGCTGTCAAAATCATAAATGTCTTTGCATGTCCATATATCTAACTACGATAAACATCCATCTTTGAATAAGATTTACAAAATAAAACTATCTAACATAAATACGTCTCAAGAATAGGGGCAAAGGAAGATTAGGGTCTACGGCAAGGGGCATCTATCAAAGGTCAAAATCAATGTCCTCGGGATCGAAGTCCCCGAAACCTGGATCCAAAGGAGGTGGATAACTACTCGAAGCACCAGTATCTTGTAAAGAAGATAGAACCTAAATTAGCCATATGAAAGAAGAACTAAACAACAACAGAGCAAGAAGAAGGAGAGAAAAGACGATATACCCCGTCACCTCCCATCTAAGCTATCCGAGCCGTCAAGGAAGCCACCTTTGCCTGATACTGATCTTGCTCCATCTGGTATCCATCCCTCTAATCCCTCACAGCAGCAAACTCAGTTTGGGGCATGTATCCCCCGGCACGGCGCCACAAGTCAACCACCTTCTGGCCTACAGCGTATCCGCCGACTACTACCTCAAATCGGGTGAAGGCACCGACAGAATGAGGCTCGAAGTGTGCAGCGTAGTTTGTATCCGGAGGAAGCAAGAACTCGTCACCCGGCTGCCGCTCCTGATAGGGGATAGGCACTCCCGCCACCAAAGCTCCAAACATATACTCCAGCGGAGCTCCTATTGACCGGAACTCCTTATGAAACTATCGCCAGTGTTGCTCTCCTAGATAGGACTCCCAAGTATCGTCACTGAGAAAAGCAGCCCTCGACAAGGACAACAGGACCAAGTATCGGACCGTCTCATAATGAACTGACCCAATAAAGGGCCGCCAAGTCACATCCCTCGCCTCAATCAACTCCAGGTTCGCCCGTAGCGTCACGAAATCAGTAATCTCCGATCTCTAAGCTACCCGATCACGAGCCCACCTCAAAGCACGAGGATAAAGTTCATCCTCAATAACTGCGGGGCTACAAACGGGCAGGTACTCATAACTACACCAGACAAGAAAAGGCCAGAAGCTAGTCATGCTCCCCCAACGAGAAGAAGTCCGGACCCGCATTAATCGAAGGAAGCAGCCAAAGGAGAAGGACCCCCAATCCAGCTCGGATAAAGCCCTAGGATCAGCTACTATGCTCACCAAACGAAAAGGTATGAGCGACTTCTTGTTGTTGCAGAAGCAGCTGAAGATGATGTACAGAACAAGTCATCGCCTCATGGTGTCGTGTTGAGCAGGGGATGGCTCAACAGCAAAGGTACTGTCATCCCGACTGAGCCAGGAAACTAGGAAAGCAGAACGCTCGGGAGGGGGCAAGTCCAATAGAATGCATACATCGTCCTTGCTGACCGACTGCAAAGTGATCCGCCGACCAATGAAGGAAAGCCCCGTGATGATCGCCTAATCTAAGGGGGTGGGACCCAACTCAAAGCCAACAAAATAAAAGGTCCCGGTCTCTCCAAACCACCTCTCAATCAGCGCTAATACAAGATGCCTGTTTAGGCGGTTAACCTGTAATCCCATGAAAGCTCCGAACCCAATCTCAGCCGAGAAAGCGCGATATGATGGAGCAGCCCGCTGCATGGTCATGAAGACTTGATGAACAGCCCCTCTAAAAGCTGTGAGTACTCTCGGAAGGGGTAAATGTTATCTAGAATATACACTGGGGTGATAAGCGAGATCCCCGAGCGGTGGGATGTCTGGTATCTTCAGGTTGCCCAAATCAGCATCTGTGTGTCTGTGTCTAGAGGAGGCTCTCCTATAACTGATCACCTGATCCTCAAGACCCGGTACCTCCTCTTCAGCACCAATCTCCTCCGCAAAGGCCTGCTTAACAGAAGGAAAGGGGTCGACAGGTGACCTACTCCCCCATCCATTCTGGCTAGAAGATGCACATTCGATAGATCGTCGGCTACCTCTGGATCGACTGGAACCATTGGCGGAATCTGTCTGGGCCACCTTCCTAGAGCGGTGTCTTCTCTCGGAACCATCATCACTCGCGTCTACCATCCTGAAAAGGTAAGACAAGGTAAAAGGTGTTAATATACAGTATATGCAGATAAAAATAATAATAAAATAAAATAAAAAAATAATAAAAACAAACAAAAAATAAACAAAAAATAACAAATAATCAAAAGAGTTCAAGCGATAAGTCAAAATGAATTTCCTACACATTTAAATTTTAAATCCAATTTTAAGTCAAAATGAATTTCCTACACATTTTGATTTTAAATCCAATTCTAATTCAAAATTGATTTCCTACATATTTTGATTCTAAATCCAATTCTAAGTCAAACTGAATTTTCTACACATTTTAATTTTAATATTCCACACAACTTTGAGTTAAAACAAGTTTTCTAAAATTTCTAGGGTTTTCTGTCTTTTTCATTCAAAAAGATTTTATTCCAAAATTTCTCTAACCATTTTTTTGAATTTCTAAAAATTTCGGCAGAGTTTTGCTTGAAAAACGGTCCTTACAACACCTACCACGTCAGCACAAAACCCAAACCATGCACTTCACGACGTCATAATCACATAACATTAACACCCGCGCATAATCTTCACATTGTCGAATTTTTCATAACACATGTTTTCATTTTCAATAAGTTAAAGGTTTTTCAAAGATGTCTTAAAATTCTTCAGAATCGTCTCAAATGTTTTCTAAAATATTTCCTAATTTTTCTAAATTTTAAACTCTAAAATTTCATCAATTTCTTAAATTTTCTTAAGTTTTTTCAAGTATTTTTCTATTTTTCAAAAAATCAAAATTTCACCGAGTTTTCAAAAAATGACAAAACTTCATACGGTTGTTAAACACATTTTTCTAAGGCACACAATATAAAAATTTAGTCGAAAAACTCAACACCTAAGCCTGTAGGAACAAACCCCCAATTCTTGCAGAAACTCCCTTCACATAATCACGCAAAATCACTCAAATTCAATCAAACAAGCATCAAAACTAAAAAATAACATCACCACAGAGTTCAAAACATATCAAAACATTAATTTTCACTGTTCACAAGACTTAAACGGAATTCTACACATTCAAATCAACATAAGATAGAAAACTCACCTCTTTGAGTTCTTCGACGAAAACTTCTCTTCCGGCGACTTTTCCGGCGACGGCGTTCACTTCCAACAATCCCCCGTGGTCTCCAAGAAGTGCTTCCTTAATGTCCAAGCCATTTTTCTTGCAATGCCTCTCAGTTTTGCAAAAAACCTTTAATACCTACAGTAGCGTCGAACTAGTAAATGCTGGTTTTGATCCCAGGCTTGGCGCCAAGCCATTTCTTCCAAAGGCGCCTCTAGCAGTTGTCAATTCCGGGCAACTTTGCCCTTTTTCCTGCCAAAACTTGATTTTAAAGGCCTTTTGCCCAATATCTGTTTCCATACTCTCGTCTTCCAAAATTTTCAAAGTCTGTCTCTCCAACCGCCTCACGGTTAATATGGGACCCTTACTCTATAGTTTTTTGTCTTTGACAAGAAAAGACAAAAACAGAGGGGCGGCTGTAAGCATCCCATTTTTGCCCGCTCGGTAGTCTCCAGTTCGTCCAGACTTGTATTCAAGTCAATATGGACATATTCTGAGTCAACTCAATTTTTCAAGTCTAATCTAGTCAATCCATCGCTTTGTGGGCCTGTAAGGCCCATATAGAAGTAAAATGACCGAAATGCCCTGGGGGCATTGTTTGGTCCAATTCCAGTAGGCACGTCTTCTCGAAGACGATAAGTCCCTTTTTTTTCAAGTCCAATTCCAATTCCAATTCCAATTCCAATCCCTCCCTCAAGAAAGTTGATTTCTTAAGGTGGTAAGTCTATCCTGTCTGGCACGTTTCCGAGTGAACTCTTTAGAACGGTAAGTCCCTTCAAACCCGTTGACTGGGACGAGACCCAATTTCCCGATATGGTAGAACGGTCTACCTTTGGCGTCTGCTAGCCCACCAATGTAGAAATGTTTGTTTCGGCACGCCTTTTGAGAAAGTTGATTCTTTAGGTGCTAAGTCCATTTAGCAGCTTCCCGAGATCAGGTAGTCTCGGGAATGATCGCAAACCGTCAGAGTAGCGGAAGTACTCGTAAATATCGCAACTGTTAGAGTAGCAGAAATACTCGTAAACATGTTAATATAGGGAATTTCTAGCAAACCCCTATATCACGGGACCGCCGTCAGAGTGGCGGAAACACTCAAAACCCAGGTTAACACCAGTGCCTACTAGCCCACTCAGGTGAAAAATGACCAAACAGCCCCTATGGCCATTTTTCGGCACGTTTCTCGACATAGTACCTAATTCCTCAGTACGGTAATTCCACCCTTCCAAGATCGTCCTAGAGATGATCCGGCATGATTAGGTGCCTTTTAGTTAGATTCGGGCCAATTCCGAGACTTTTCGGTCAAGATGACTATTTTGCCCCTAAGCATCCGAACGCCCCAAGAACCACACCGACTCTGGGAATCAACCCGGTAACCTCTCGAGAATGCTTCTTATAGTATTCTCGACCTTTCATCATCTTTTCGGATCATTCTGAGTTAGTTTTGGCAAACCTGGTGCGAAATGACCGATGTGCCCCTGATGGGCCGGTCGCCTTTTCCGACCACACCGGCTCTGGGTATCAAACCGGTAACCTGCTGAGACATTCTAAATAATGTTTTTAAACCTCGAGTCATCTTCTGGGACATTTCGAGTCCATCCCGTTAGTTTTTTGATCCAGTTGACCATTTTGTCCCTAATGGTTCGGTCGACCCTCTAACAAACCCTGACATCCATTTTCAAGTCCATTATCCCCAAGACCCTATTCTAAGGGTTCCTATCCTTTTTCGGCCTTTTGGGCCATTCCCGGTCCCTTAAATCCTTCCTGGACCTTCCGGAGCCACTCCTAGTGAAGCCAGGCTAAAAATTGCAAGGTAGTCACTAATACATGCGCCCAAATTTTCTGAAGATACATTACCTGCCGATCTTAAAACTTTCCTAAGTGGCTGGCGCCACTAGTAAGAATTTTTGGCCTGACACCACTGCAACAGGCGCTAGGTCATTCTTCTCTCTATAAATACAGAGCCTCCTTCAGTGTGAAAAGGGTGCGCAAACTCAGTTTAATAACCCTACTCTTCGATATACAGAGCTCGTAGCTTCTCCAAACCCTAGTTTCCTTTAGGTTTTCCAAACCTTAGCCACCATACGCCAAACCCTTGCCTCCTATACACTCAAATACACTCTTATACACTTATACACTAGCCTCAAAGCCTCCATTGAATACTTGAAGTGCTGCAACTTAGAACCACCCAAAGATCGAAGATAAGTTCTTGAAGACTAAAGCGAAGCAAGGACCGAAGCAAGAAAAACAAAGCACGCAAAGTAAAGTAAAATAAAGAAGATACAAGGTAGGCTCTCTATTTAAATTTACGCATCTTCCCCCTTTCTCTTCTCCCTCCGAGCTCACTTGGGTTTTCTTCTATTTTAATCCCCTATCTTCTTCCCCCCCTTTCTTGCATGCTTAAAACAAGGGACTTTCCAGTCTATGTGTAGGATTAGGCTATTAGAGGTCACCGTGTCGAGGGCTTTCTTTTAGTCTAATCGAAGACCACGTGGGTTCGGCTCCCTTGATTATGTGGTGAAGCCTTAACCTTGTATGTTGACGACCCAACTTGCATTGTGTATATCATGATCTTGCATTCCTCCAAAGTTTGTTTTAAACTTGTTTTCAAAATCTTGCATCAAAACTGTTTTCAAAACTTGCATTAAATCTTCTTTTTCAAAACTTGTTTTCAAAATCACAATCCTAAGGTGATTTTAGTTTTTTCATGGTTAGGGTTGCTTTAGGAAAGTGTTACATTTAAAGTGACCAATATGGTTGATATTTTTAAAATCCTTGTTATTTTCAAAACCGCTATCTTAAAGTGGTTCAAACCTTCTTATGATTTAAATCACTTTAGGAAAGTGAGATATTTTATATACTTTCTAAAACTCTTTTTTCAATTCTCTATTTCTAAAAATCCCTTTTCCAATACACTTTTTGAGAACTCTCTCCAATCTCGTTTCCAAAATTGCTTTCTAAAACCTCCCTCCAAAAATCTATTTTTCAAAACTCTTTTTCAAACTCCTTTCTAAAAAAAGCTCTCTTCAAAATTCTTTTTCTAAAAACACTCCTTAAATTTTCTTCCTAAAAACTCTTTCCAACAACCTTTTTCCTGAAAACTCTTTTCTAAAAGCTTCTTCCAAAATCTTCTTTCTAAAACTCCTCTCAAGTTCACTTTCCAAAAAACTCCTTTTTAAGATCTCCTTTCAAAATTTCTCTTTTCAAAAACTTTCTCAAAGTTTTACTTCCAAAATCCGTTCCTAAAAACACTTTTCAAATCCCTTTCTAAAAAACTCCTGTCTAGGATTTTCTTCCAAAAATCTCATTTTCTAAAGACTCACTTTCCAAGAATCTCTTTTCTTAGAGTATAGGTTAAGCCCTAGAGTCAACAATTCGGAAACCGTAATTTTATTCCCAAAAACATGATTTTCAATCTTGCCTTAAAACATAGGTTTCCAAAATCTTCCCTTTTACATCAAAAATCATAAGTTTCCAAAACCTCTTTTTTACGTCAAAACTATAGTCTTCCAAATATAGGGTTTCTAAAACTTCACCTTCCAAATCCATGTCAAATCCTATCTTTCCTTTAGGAAACCAAATCCAATATCGTCTTTTGGAAACCAAATCCAATCTCCCATTTAGGAAACTAGATTCTATCCTCCGTTTTTGAAAACAAAATCAAAACACCTTTGTTAGAAACAAAATCTAATCCCTTGTTTTAGGAAATAGGAATCTCAATCCTTTGTAGTCTAAACGTTTCCTAATCTACTTCTTCCTAATCTCATACTTTCCTAAACCTTAAGTTTCCAAAACTTAAACATTTAAAATTTTTCTTAAACTTTAAGCTTCCAAATCTTTCCTAAACCAACCCTTTCCTAATTCCATACCTTTCCAAATTTCAAAACTTTCTAAATCCAAAACTTTCTTAAGTTCAAATCTTTCCTAATCCCGACCTTTCCAAATCCTAAACTTTGTAAATTCTATACTTTCCAACTTTCAAATCTTTCTTATTTCAAAACTTTCCTAGTTTAAAATACTTCCAAATCAAAACTTTCTTAATTTGAAAGCTTTCCTAAAATGAAACTTTCCTAAAACGAAACTTTCCTAAAATGAAACTTTCCTTATTCGAATATTTCCTAAATTCCAACTTCCTTCGAGTCCAATCTTTCCTTTAACCTCAAGTCTTTCCGAAATCTTTTCTTTCCTAAGTCTAGGTTTCCTGAGCCTCAATTTTTCCAAAACAAGTCCAAGTTTTCTTCCAAGGGGCCAAATCCTTTTTCAAGTTCAATTATAGGTCTAAGTTCAATCCTGATTTCCTGATCATCCAATCCTTTTTCAAATCAACATCTGTTTTTTAAATCAAAATCTTCTATTTTCTATCGGACTCTTGTCCAAACTACGACTAACCTGATTCCTCAAAAAGGATACGTAGGCAACGCTCATGGGTGCAATCACAACCCTTTTTCAAACTTCCATTTCCATAACTTTTTTTTTTCTTGCCAACTTCCAATTTCTTAATCTATTTCAAGTTTCTAATTCAAAAAAATCTATTTTCAAATCTCTATTTTCAATTTCTAAAACTTTCTAATTTCAAACCTATCTTTTCAAATCTCTTTTTTAAAATTAATTTCTTTTCAAATCTATTTCCAAATCTATTTTCCAACTCTCTTTTTCTTGCAATTGCATATCATGCGTCATGTCAATTTCTTTTCAAAAATTCTTTTCTAAAGTGGATACGATTGGACATTTGTTAGTTGAAGACTCTCATAGGTGAATCTAGGGTGAATAGACATGCAGGTACCGTAAGGGCGAGGTAGGGTGATGGTTTAGTGCGTTTTCTCTACACGTAACCAACCTCCGAACTTAGGATCACTATTTTCGATAAACCAAAATGGTATTATTTTCAAAAAAGGGCTTAATATTTTCTAAAGGTTGCTAAATAACCTGTTTTCCTAAAACCCTCTTTTGAGGAAGTATTTTCAAAATCGTTTTTCAAAAACCCTAAGTGTAATCTTTGGATTGTGCTTATTTTTTAGGTGACCTAACTCAGCTTAATCAAGTTAGGTGGTGACTCCAAATTGTTTTTCAAAAGCTCTTTATTTAAATTAATTTTTAATTCAAACCTAGTCACACTTAATCTTCTAAGAGAATGAGTTCTAACGAGAGAATACAGTATTTTTCTTGCTTGTGTGTGTATTTCTCGAGTGCAAAAAATCTGGGCACGATAGTATGTTCATGTCTCTATTGCATTGTAATTGTAATGTTCTTACGTTGTATTCCATACCATATTCAAAGGTTGTTTTCAAACTTGCATTCAAAAGGATTGCTTTCAAAGTTATTTTCAAAACCACACTCCTATGATGATTCTATCTATGGTTAGGGTTATTTTAGGAAAGTGTTATATTCAATATGACCATCATGGTCTAAATTTGGGTTCAAACACTAAGTTGTTTTAAAAAATCACAACCCTAAGATGATTCTAGCCATTCTATGGTTAGGGTTGTTTTAGGTATGTGTTACATTCAAAGAGATCATCAAAGTCCATATTAAGGTTTCAAACAGTAGTTGTTGTCAAAATTACAATCCTAAAATGGTTTTAGTCATCTCATGATTAGAATCGTTCTAGAAATGTGAGATATTTAAGAGACTTGCAAAAATCTATATTCAAAATGCCTTTCTAAATAGATTTGCAAATCCACTTCTTAAAAGCTCTTTTCAAAGATTCACTTTCCAAAAACTCTTTGTTTTGAAGTCCAAGTCAAAACCCTAGAGTCCATGTTTAGAAAACCCTAGTTTTTTCACAAAATATCATAGTTTTCTATCTACATTAAACCATAGGTTTCCAAAAATATTTTCTACATAAAATCATAGATTTTCAAAAATTGTTTTCTACATGAAATCGTAGATTCCCTAATTCAAAAGTCACATGAAATGATAGATTTTCAAAAGTAAAGCTTTCCAATTTCAACTGAAATTAAATCTTTTCCAAATAGGAAACCAAATCGAATCACCTATTTTGGAAATAAAATCCAATCTTCAACTTTAAGAAATAGGAATCAAATTTTTTCTAATTTCAAATCTTTCCTAAATTCCTAACTTCAAATCTTTCCAAAACTCAAACTTTCAAACCTTTCCCAGTTTCAAACCTTTCAAAATTCTGACTTTTTAAATTTCAAACATTTAAATCTTTTCAAATTTTAAATCTTTCTAAAGTTCAAATCTTTCTAATTTCAAATATTTTTAAGGTCAAATCTTTCCAAAATTAAGTCTTTCCTAAAATGAAAATTTTTCTAAAATAGAATTTTCCTAATTCGAATCTTTTTTAAAATCAAGCTTTCTAAAATCAAAACTTTTTAAAATCAAACATTTCTATTTCAAGTGCATGTTTCAACCCTAGGTTACATAAACCCTAAGAGACCAAAACCCTAGTTCAACCCTAATCCTAGGTTAGGAAGTTTCAACTCTTTTCTAAAACTCAAGTCTAAACTAAGATGGTTTTCAAACTCCAATTCAAGTCAAGATGATTTCAAAATTCAATTCAATATTTCCAAAATAAGTCAAAGTTCAATTTCAAATCTTTCAATCAAAGTTCAAATCAAACTCTTTTCAAGTCAAACTTTTCAAAGACCTCAAAATGTCTTTTCAAATCAAGCAAGACCTCAAAGTGTTTGTTTTCAATTGTATTCCGAGTTTGAACTACGACTGACCTGATTCCTAACAAAGGGATACGTAGACAATCCTCATGGGTGCGGTCACAACCTTTTTCAAGTTTTCAATTCCCATAACGTCTTTCAAGTTTTCAATTCCCACAACCTCTTTTAAACTTCGAATCCTCTCTTCAAATCTATTTTCAAACTCAAATCCTTTTCTTGCATTTGCGTGTCATGCATTATATAAATCTTTTCAAAGTGGATAGTATTGGAGATTTTTTAATTGGAGATTCTAATTAAGTGAACCTAGGGTAGAAAGATATGTAGGTACCGCAAGGGCAGGATAAGGTGATAGCCTAGTGCACATTCCCTATACGTAATCAACCTTCGAACTTAGAACCACTATTTTCAAAAGACCAAAAACGGAATTTTTTTAAAAAAGGGCTTAAATCTTTTCAAAGGTTGCCAAACAACTTGTTTTCTCCACAAAAAAAAAACCCTCTCTTGAGGAAGTTTTCTAAAATCATTTCAAAAACCCTAAGTTTATTCTTCGAATTTTACTTAGTTTTAGGTGACCTAACTCACCTTAACAAAGTTAGGTGGTGACTCTAATTCTTTTCTAAAAAGCCCTTATTCAAATTAATTTTCAATTCAAACCTATTGCACTCGTCCTTTTAGGAGGATGAGTTCTAACGAGAGAGTACCGTGCATTTTTCCACCATTCTCGAGTGCGAAAAAATTGGGAAGTGACAATCTTCTATAAAGATACTTATATGGAACTGCCAGCCAATAACATTTTCAAGAGAAAGCTCTAAGGGAAAATTAAAGATCGTAGATCAAGCATGTTGATTCTTATGGAGATGAAAGTGCCTATCCATTCTTTAGGGCAGTTCTTCAATAACATAGGCTATACTAGTTGTTTGTACGTTGATCCTATGAGAAGAATGGGAGGACTGTGGATGCTATGGGACCCAAACCAAATCACGATAAGGGTTGTAAAAGCTACTCCTTGAGTGATACATGCCACAATTCATAGAGAAGACTACTTTAAATGGATTCTGTCAGCAATCTATGCTAGTCCTAATCCAAGACTGAGAGAAGATTTGTGGGAAAATTTGGAGGAGGTGGCGAAAGACAATGAAGCTCTCTGGATGCTAGCTGGTGATTTCAATGATTTTGCATTTCAAGAAGAAAGAAAAAGCGTCATAGCCAATACAAGTCAAAGTAGAAATAGAAGGTTCATGAAAAGGATAAACAGATGCAACCTTATGGATATGGGCTGTATAGGGCTTAAACTCACCTGGACCAACAATCAACAAGGAATGGCGAATACCATGGAAAGGCTGGAAAGGGCACTTTGCAATGTTGAATGGCGCATGCTTCACCCTGATCAGCAAGGAATGGCGAATACCATGGAAAGGCTGGAAAGGGCACTTTGCAATGCTGAATGGCACACGCTTCATCTTGATGGCACTATGAGGAATCTTCCAAGGACTTATTTCGATCACTCTCCTTTTCTTGTCTACACCGAAGGTATGCATTGAAAGAATTCTACTCTTAAAACTTTTCTTTTTTGAAGTGGCTTGGACATCCCACCCTAATTTTAGAATTATTGTTCAAAATTCTTGGCTTAACTCTAATGGCCAATATTTGGAAAATTTTAAAAACCTTACTAACAAGGTTAATGATTAGAACAAAGTGGTTTTTGGAAATATCATTAGAAAGAAAAGATGGTTGTTAGGGAGGATAGAAGGAATTCAAAAAAATCTAGCTACCAAATTCTATCACATCTCCACTTGCTAGAAAAAGACTTAATTAGGCAATTACACTCACACTCTTCGTCAAGAAGAGATGATATGGTACGAGAAATCTAGGGCTAAGGGGATTACACAAGGTGAGAGGAATACTCAATTTTTCCACCTTACTACCATTATACGTAGGAAGAGAAGTAAATTGAATCCCTCAAAGATGACAATGCCAATGGATTTTTGAACATGACCTCAAAGATTGCATAGAAAACTACTTTATGCAACTTTTCAAGCATGAGGCCACTCCTCCATTAGATGACCCTATTGAAGTTTCTAGTCCTAAATTCAGTGAAGAGGACAACCTTGATCTTAACAAACCCATTTTGGATAATGAGATCTGGAATGTTGTTAAGAACATTCAGGCCTATAGAGCTCCTGGTAGAGAAGGTATCAAGCTTTATTTTTTCATAAATATTGGGATATTGTGGGTAAAGCTATTTGTAATTTTATCAAAGATTATTTTCAAAATAGGAGCTTTCCTAAAGAGATTAGCAGAACTCTCATTGTTCTCTTTCCTAAAGAGATTAATAGAACTCTCATTATTCTTATTCCTAAAACTGAGATTCCTGAAATTGTGAAATAATTTAGACCCATAAGTCTCTGCAATGTCACTTATAAAATTCTTAGCAAGATACTAGTGAGTAGGATTAGGCCCCTCCTTGACAAAATCATTTATCCTTAGAAGAACTACCACTAATAACATTTTTCTTGCTCAAGAAATTCTTCACACTTTGAGAAACAAGAAAGGTAAAAGTGGGGGTCTGGTTTTAAATATTGATTTGGAGAAAGCTTATGATAGAATTTCCTAGGAATTCATCAGAAATACTCTAGAAACTTTTAATCTTAACTAGCATTGGGTTAATCTAATTTTGTATTGTGTGTCCATTGTGAACATATTAATCCTATGGAAGGGGGAATATCTCCCAAAATTTTCCCCTGGCAGGGGGTTAAGACAGGGAGGCCCTCTATCTCCATACCTCTTTGTATTTTGCATGGAGAGACTTTCTTTGTCAATTAATCAGAGTGTGAGTCTTGAAGATTGGAAAGGCATCAAGGCAGCTAGAAGTGGCCTTTGTTTGTCTTACTTATTTTTTGCTGATGACTTGCTTTTATTTGCCCATACTAATACTAATAGTCGCAGTATTGTGATGGATGTGCTTAATGATTTTTGTGATCTATCTGGACAAAAAATTAACCTCCTGAAATCCAAGATCTTTGTTCTCTTGATGTGCCAAGAGGCCAAGCCTTGGCCCTTAGCCTCCAAACTAGTATACCTTTGACTCAAGACCTTAGGAAGTACCTAGGTGTTCCTATGCTTCATAAGAGAGTGGATAGAAACCACTATCAGTACATTATTGAGAAAATTCATCAAAAGCTAATTGGTTGGAAATCCGGTACCCTTTCCCTTGCTAGGAGAGCTACACTTGTTGAAGCTATTACCTCTGCTATACCTACCAACTCTATGCAAATCACTGAATTATGAGGGAGCATTTGCAAAAAGATAGACAAATTGAATAGGAGTTTTATTTAGGGCGACACTAAGTGCAAAAGGAAGATCCATCTTGTTAACTGTGATGTTGTCTTGAGGAAAAAAGGGAATAGAGGTCTGAGAATTTGAAAAGCAAAAGAGCATAACCTTGCTCTAGTAACCAATTTAGGATAGAAGATCATAAACAAGGATGAGACTCTTTAGGTCCAAATTTTAAAAGGCAAATATTTAAAGAATTATAGTCTATTTAATTGGCCTAAAAATAAGAGAGACATACTTAGAAAAGTATTGTGAAAGCTAGAGAATTTCTCAAGAAATGGACTAAATGGCTTGTGGGGGATGGGAGCTACATTTCTCTATGGCAAAATTGGTGATGTGCAAGGATAGTCCAGTTGTGTCTTCCTTAGGCCCTCACAACAATGGTAATGATAAAGTTAGTAGTATCATTAATGACGCAAGGGGGAGTGGGACACTAGAAGCATCAACAGGTACCCTTGCTCTTCTGTTATTAAGGAGATAAACAAAGTCCAATTAACCAGGTATGTATCCAAACCTAACTCTCATACTTGGACTTTAGATACCAATGGTCAGTTCACTGCTACTTTTGCTTATGATTTAATATCTCACAATTCTGTTTAGAGTTATGATTGGAAATGGATCTGGAGTCTCAAACTTCCTCAAAAGTTGAAAACTTTTATTTGGTTAGTCATGCATAGTAAGATCATGACTAACCAGATGAGAGTAACCAGAGGAATAGAACATCTAATCTGTGCCACACATATACTGAATCCTTTGATCATCTTTTTAAATTATGCAGGAAATCCAAGAATGTGTGGATTCATTTGTGTGGGCACCAATGGTGGTCCCAAGCTATAGATAAAACCTTTCATGAGTGGTTCAATCAAAGTTTATAAGAAAGAAAGACTAAGCATGGAAAACTTCATTGGAGCACTCTCTTTGTAGCTACTGCTTAGCAGATATGGAAATATAGAAATAATGAAGTTCTTGAAAAAGATAATATTGAGACAGAAAGGATTGTCATTCAAGCTATTAATTATGCTGAGGACATAGAAGAAGTTTTGTTAATGATGCATCCCATAAACACTCATAGTCCTAAACTAATTAAGTGGTTTGCTCCAATTGTAGGGAAAATAAAGCTAAACACTGATGGGAGTGCTAGAGGAAACCCAGGACTAGCAGGCTTCGAAGGATTATTTAGAGATGCAGGAGGAAACTGGGTGCATGGATACATGGAAAAACTAGAAGATTGCATAATTCTGGAAGATGAGCTATAGGAAATCTATAGAGGCCTAACCATCATCCTCGAAAAAGGCCTCTCTGGAGATAGAAATAGAGGCAGATTATGAAGATGTAGTTGAACTCATCCTCAAAGTGATAGATCAAGCTCATCTGTTGAGGACTCTAGTTGAAGACTCTTAAGTTTTTGCTTAATCGTTGCAGATGCTCGATTGGTCATACCTTAAGAAAAGGAAATAAGTGGGTAGATAAATTGGCTAAAATGGCAAAAGACCAAGAGGAAAGACTGGTTTACATGGAGGACCCTCCAGAACAATTAAGACCGCTTTTGGTGGGGGATATGGTAGGAGTAGTTTCCATTAGTGTGTAGTTTCTTTTGTTTGTTTATTTTTTGATTGTAAGCACCCCATTTTTGCCCGCTCGGCAATCTCTGGCATGACCAGACTCACATTCAAGCCAACATAGACACATTCAAGTCCAAACTAGTTTTTCAGACTCAATCCAGTTAATTAATCACTTTGCTGGCCCACCAAGCCTAATAAAGACAAAATAACCAAAATGCCCTTGGGACATTGCTCGGTCCAATTCTAGTTGACACATCTTCCTACAGATGATAATTCCCTATTTCAACCTTAATTCCAGTCCAAACCAATCAAACTTAAATCCGGCATGACTTTTGAGAAAGTTGATTCCTTAGATGGTAAGTCCATCTAGTCTGGCACGTTTACCAAGAACACTCTTTGGAATAGTAAGTCCTTTCAAACTTGCCAACTGGGACAGAACCCAAGTCTCCGAGATGGTAGAACGGTTCAGTTCTAACGCTTGCTAGCCCGCCAATGTAGAATGTTCGTTATCCGGAACGTATTTTGAGAAAGTTAATCCCTCAGATAATAAGTCCATCTAGTAGCTTCCCAAGATCAGGCAATCTCCGAAATGAACGCGCACAGTTAGAGTGGCGGAAACACTCGCAAACAGATCATCATGGGGAATTGCCAACAAGCTCCTTATGCCATGGGACTGAACTCGCCTTTTGGCAGTGACACGTTTACTGAAGAACGAGATATCTTTGGAAACCAACTCGTCACACACCGTCAGAGTGACGGAAACACTTAAACTCAGGTCAACACTAGTGCTTGCTAGCCCACTCTAGTGAAAATTACCAAACTGTCCCTTAGGCCTTTTTTCGGAACGCTTCTTGAGAAAATATCTAAGTCCACAGAGTAGTAAGTCCACCTTTCCAAAATTTTCCCAAAGACAATCCAGTAGGTTCAAGTGCCTTTTAGTTAGTTTTGGACCAATTCCGTGACTATCTGATCAAAATGACTATTTTGCCCTTAGGTATCCGATTGCCTTCGGGAACCAAACTGGTTCTAGGAATCAAACCGGTAATCTCCCAAGGATGCTTCTAGTAGTATTCTTAACCTTCCAACACTGTTATGGATTATTCTGAGTCTATTCCAATAAATTCAGTGCACAATGACCATTTTGCCCCTAGTGGGCTGGTCGCCTTTTCCAGCCACGTCGGCTATGGGTATCAAATTGACAACCCTCCTAAACACTCTTAATAGTGTCTCCAACCTTCAAGCCTTCTCACAGGTCACTCCGAGTCCATTTCGGTGTTTTCCTAGTTTAATTAACCGTTTTGCCACTAGCGGGCCAGTTGAGCTTCTCAAACATTTTGGCATTGCTTCTCAAGCTAGTTACCTCCGAGACACTCTCTCGAGGGTTCCCGTCCATTCTCAGCTGAGTCTGGTTACTCGGAACGTTCTAGATCATTCCTGGACTTTCTGGAGTCACTCCTAGTGAAGCCAAGCCAAAAATTGCATGGTAGTCACTAGGACAGGCACTCAAGCCTTGTGTCCCAAGGGTCGAAAAATACATTTCTTGCTGCCCTAAAAAATCTCTTAAGTGGCTGGCTCCATTGCAAGCCAATAAATGACATAGCACCACTCCTAGTGGCACCATTGAAAAATTTATCCTAGCGCCACTGCAATAGGCACCAAGATAGTTTTAGTTGCCTATAAATACAGACCCTCTCCCTGCATGAAAAGGCTCCTCAAATTCAATCCAAAAACTCTATCTCTTTGAAAATAGACCTCGAAGCCTCTCCAAAGCCTAATTCTCTCAAGTCTCTTTAAGCCTTAGCCTCTATACACTTAAACCCTAACCTCTATACACTCCAACACAGGCCTCCAAGCATCCATTGAAAACTTAAGTGTTGCAACTTCAAAGCTCTTAAGATTCAAGAAAAGTAAAGCAAATCAAGCAATCAAAGTAAGAAGGATGCGAGATTGGTTTTCTATTTATTTTTATGTTATTCCCCCTCTCTCTTCTAACTC
This sequence comes from Euryodendron excelsum, assembly GCA_033060915.1. NCBI lineage: Eukaryota > Viridiplantae > Streptophyta > Magnoliopsida > Ericales > Pentaphylacaceae > Euryodendron > Euryodendron excelsum. The sequence goes on along the minus strand of CM065394.1, from coordinate 18,759,800 downwards.
CTAACCCACTTGGATTTTTCTCTATTTTAATCCACATCTTCTACCTCATCTTCTTGCATGCTTTAAACAAGGGACTTTCTAGTTCATGCCTAGGAAGAATTGTTGAAGGTCACCATGTTAAGGGCTTGCTTCAAATTCAACCTTTGATGGTGTGGCTTCGGCCCCCTTAATTATGTGGTGAAGCCTAACCTTGTATGTTCATGAGCTTATTGCATTGTGCATGTCATAGTCATACATCCATTCACACTTGCATTTTAAACTTGCATCAAAGGTTCTTTTTAAACTTACATCAAATCTTTCTTTCAAAACTTGCATTCAAAATCTCTTTTTTCAAACTTGTTTTCAAATCACACTCCTAGGATGATTTTAGCCATTCCATGGTTAGGGTTGTTTTAGGAAAGTGTTACATTCAATGTGACTATCAAGGTCCAAATTTTTGGGTGTAACCCTTAAATTGTTTTTATTAAAAATCACAATTTCAAGATGATTCTTGTCATTCCATGGTTAGAGTTGTTTGAAGAAAGTGTGATATTCAAAGTGATCATTATGGTCCATACTTTAAATCCTTGTTGTTTTGAAAATCAGAACCCTTGAATGGTTCTAATATTTTCATAGTTAGAATCATTTTAGGAAAGTGAAATATTCAAAAGATTTTTAAAAGTCCATATTCAAGCCCCTTTCCAAATTATTTTTATAAATCTACTTCCTAAAAACTCTTTTCAAAAATATACTTTTCAAAAACTCTTTTCAAAAGATTTCCTTTCCAAAAACTCTTTATCTTGGAGTCTAAGTCAAGCTCTAGAATTCATGGTTAGGAAACCTTAGTTTCTTTCTTAAAAACATGACTTCCTCTTTTGCCTCAAATCATAGGTTTTTCAAACTATTTTCTATATCAAATCATAGATTTTCAAAACCTCTTTTCCTACCAAATCATAGATCTCCAAATCTAAGATTTTCAAAACTCAAACCCTTCCAATTCCATGTTAAATCCAATCTTTCAATTTAGGAACCCAAATCAAATCATTAATTTTTAAAAATAGAATCCAATCTTTTACTTTAGAAAATAGAAATCAAATCTTTCCTAATTTCAATTTTTCCTAATTCCAATCTTTCTTAATTTCAAACCTTTCTAAATTTCAACTTATTAAATCTTTCCAAATTCTAAAACTTTCCTAATGTCAAATCTTTCTAAATTCAAATCTTTCCAAAATCAACTCTTTCCTAAAATAAAACTTTTCTAATTTGACACTTTCTTAAAATGGAACTTTCCTATTTTGAAACTTTCCTAATTCAACGATTTTCAAAATTCAATCTTTCCTAAACTCTAACTTTCTAAATTCTTTCAAATCAAATATTCAAGTCAAATCTTTTTCAACTATTCCAAGTCAAGCATTTCTAAATCAAATCAAATTTTTTCCAAATCTTTCTTAAGTCTAACTTTCCTAATTCAAACATTTCCTAAATCGGAACTTTCTAAAATCAAACCTCTTAAATCTAAATCAAACCTTTCTAATTCAAGTACATACTTCAACCCTAGGTTACCTAAGCCCTAGGATTTCTAAACCCATGTTCAACCATAACCCTAAAGTTAGGAAGCTTCTACTCTTTTCCAAAACCAAGTTGGTTTTCAAACTTCAATTCAAATCAAGATATTTTCAAATCTCAATATTTCTAAATCAAGTTCAAGTTCAATATTTTTAAATTAAAATCAATTTCAAAATCCTCAAGCTTTTCAAATCAAAGTCAATTTCAAGCTCAATTTTAAATCAAAGTTCAATTTCAAATGTTGTATTCAAAGTTCAAAATCAAACTCTTTTTAAATCAAACCTTTTCACGTTAAAATTTTCAAAAACCTCAAAGTGTTTACTTTCAATCGGACTTTTGTCTGAACTATGACTGACCTGATTCCTAACAAAGGATATGTAGGCAACTCTTATGGGTGCGGTCACAACCTTTTTCAAATACTCAATTTTCACAACCTTTTTCAAAATTTCAATTTCAACCTTTTTCAAATCTCCAATTCCATAACCACTTTCAAGCTTCAAATCTTTTTTTCAAATCTATTTTCAAAATCAAATCCTTTTCTTCAAAGTTATTTTCAAAATCAAACTCTTTTTTTCCACTTGCATGTCATGTATCATGTCAAATATCCTTCTAAAATTATTTCTAAAGTGGATAGTATTGGACATTAGACAATCGAAGATTCTAAATAGTGAACCTAGGCTGAATAGACATGTAGGTACCGTAAGAGTGGGATAGAGTGATGATCTTAGAATATCTTCTCTATACGAAACCAACCTCCGAACCTAGAATTACTGTTTTCAAAGACCAAAACAGATTTATTTTTCAAAAAGGACTTAAATTTTTCCAAAGATTACCAAATAATCTATTTTTTTAAACACCCTCTCTTGAGGAAGTTTTCAAAAACCTTTTTGTTTCAAAAACTCTAAGGTTAATCTTCAGATTACACTTAGTTTTAGGTAATCTAACTCACCTTAATCAAATTAGGTGATGACTCCAAACTTTTTTTCAAAAGTCCTCAATCAAATCAATTTCAAGTTCAAACCTAGTTGCACTCGTCATTCTAGAGGAATGAGTTCTAACGAGAAAGTACCGTGTTTGTCTCATTTGTGTATTTTTTCAAGTGTGAAAAATTGAGGAGCGACACTGATGTATCCAAAAAAAAAAAAAAATTTTGAAAGACCTCATCATTTTGTGTATTTCTCCTAATAAAGTTATGTAAGGCCATTGATGCACCTACTATGGCATGACTCTTCATAGTTCTCAATGAATGGTGCATTATTCTCTTAAAGATTATTCCATAGCATTTGAACTCTCCATGTCTTAAGCATAGACCTATTGAAAATCAACTTCACCTTCTCTAATATTTGTTTGGAGCTTAAAGAAGAGTGATTGTCTAAATTTGCATCGTATTGAGTGATGGAGTCTTAGAGACACAAATCATGCATCCAAACATAAAATATTAGCCACATATCCTAATTAATGGCTTAATTGTTTACTTTACATAACATATGTAATGAGTCTAATGTCAATAAATTATAAAACACATGATAAAATAAAACTACAAATGGTGGTTTAATTTGACAAAGAGAATGAACTTTAATTGCATGTGGATGACACTTGTTGGAAAAACCTCAAATTTAATTTTCGTCACTTTATTGCATATGTTAGTTTTAATACTATTTTGTTCATGTGCAGTCAAATTTCAATGCATTGACATACCCAATTCTACAAACTACGGGGAAGCTACGCACACCATTGGCCTTAACTAGCGGAGTGCCTTTCCATTTGAGCTACAACTCATATTCTTTACTATTAAATTTTTGACCCAGATTTAAATGTTTGTCAAAGTGTCAGTCTTTTGTATTGAAATTAAAGACCACAGGAATCTAATTTGTCATCTATGTGAATATTAGACATAACTTACTGGAAGCATTCAAGGATATACATAGGGATATACATATGCATTGCTATATATGTTTATATATTAATTGTAAGTTGATCTTACTCCTATATGATATATACCTATCAATCGACTAACCAATATTATAGTTCTATTTATACTAAAAACAAATCTTGGTCAAAGAGGACATCTGCTGCCAAAGGCTCCGTTGTTATAAATATGGTTGGTTTTAAAGGCTTAAGAAGATAATTGTGGAAAAGTCTTGGAGGAGGTGGCAGCCAATTTGAAATACTTTGAAAAATAACAAGCGGCACGACAAGTGATTATCAATTGGTGGTTAGTGAAAATTACTTCAATGACGCTTAGCACTGTAGTAGCATGGTGGTTTCTCGAATTTGAAGAAGTTATTAGTAGCTTTTAGGTAGTTTCTTACAAGTTAGGAGTAGTTATTAGTAGTTATTACTCTTGTATCTCATATATATGTGTGTTATAGTACATGTAGAAACTAACCCATCATATCTCACAATACCCCTGACAACCTTATTTAGGAGTAGGAGTAGGAGTAGGAGTAGGAGTAGGCCTAATTTAGTCTAGGAGTAGTTGTAAGTTAGAATTCACAAGTTATTTTGACATTCACCCCTGCACTGTACCGTTTGAAGACTAATTAAAGTTCGTCTTGTAAGTATTCCAACTTTAATCTCTTAATGTTCACATTTCTTTGCTGCCATAGTCTTAAATGTAGGGAAATCCTAAAACGAAGCAATCAAAGTGCATGCAGATTGTTACAACGAGGGTTTCACGTCTGTAACATAATGTAATTAGCTAAATTTCAAAACGAGTCTTATTCCTTGTAATTTACGATGTTAGGGTGCCTATCACAAGCATTTGGGATGTTCTTAATGTCTATTCATTCGAACTCGTATTAAGAGAGTCTTGGATGATACATAAAGTGAGTGTTTTTAGACTTCGATAGACGTTGATAGCTCTCAATGGAAGAAACAGATTGGTTATATTTCTGTTAGGGACTTCAATAGACTTTGAGAGACATCAATGGAAGAAACAGTGAAGGGTGTAAATTTGCTGAAGACTTCGCTGAACCTCGATACCTATCGACAGAAGAAACAGTGAGCACCCTATCTGGTACGTTGAATCTCGCTGGACCCCGCAGCTGCGAGATGCGCGAGATTCTAAACACAGGGAAGCGCATTGATGGTTCTTTTGACCGATGTATATATTGAGGCACGTCTTCCAAAGTTCTAAACGTGAGCCTCCATTAAGAATATACGAGAGAGAACATTTCTATGTAGAGAGCTCACGATTGGTTCTTAGCAATGAATCATCTTCAACATTATTGAAGATGATTGAAGTCTTGAAAGAGTTCGAAACGCGAAATTTGTACTAAGGTGATCTGTATAGTGGTCAAGCATGACAATGGTGTATCGAGGAGTCGAGCAAGTTCAAGTCAACCTAGTGATTGTGGATTCGATTGGAGATTGGGTTGCGAGTAATTTTATAACCATTTGACATTGGTTTTAGTGTATGATTTTTGTCTGGCGAAGTGAACACGTGATTTTTTCTCAGTTTGGATTTCCACGGCAAAATTATCATATGTCAATTGTGTGATTGATTTGTTTATTTACTTATCATTAACATACGTGGTGATTGCACATAGCCATAGTCACACCTATTCTAGGGTTACATTAATATTCATTCTTAATTCATTCTTTAGCAAAGCTATAGACAAAAGGCTAGGTTTTTCAATGTCGATACTTGGAAATTTTTGCTCACGTAAAAATTTCAAATGGCAAGAGCAAGAGCTAATAAAATTAATTATTGTTTTTTTTCTAACTTTAGAATTGTTAAATTATATAACCTGAGATTAATCAATAGTTGTGTTCGCTACATGAAAGTTTAATTTCAAAAAGCTCTTGAGAATAAACTAGAACTCAAAGGAATTTGGTTGACTTAGTTGGGCAAAAAGGTTATCATGATTTAGGTATTCTACCTACATGTATTCACAACTTAGTTCTTTAGAACTAAAAAAAAGGTTCTTCTATACATTAGACTGCAGAAAGAAAAACATATCTAGTACTAATGCAAAAGGCAAAAGACTTTAGTGCGCGCCAAATTTTTACACATTACAACACAAAAATATTGCAATCCAACGACCCGATCTTGCTTCTCGTATTTAGTGTTGGAGAAAAAGAAAAGAAAGGAAGAACAGATCCATACAACGAGCTTTATCCACAAACCATTTTCTAGGAAGATGGTCATAAATACCAACCAAAGGAACACGAGTGTAGTGGCTAAACTAATCAAATTAAGAAGATATGAAGTCACATGATGTAGTAATTCAGATGCATAATTTGTTAGGTGTTGATCCTATACTAAAATAATCATTTTTTTTTCATGCAGTAAATGATAATTGAAAATATTAGGGCCGATATGATTATTGATAACATTGTCATTTCATGTTTTTCTAGTTTTTGTTTTAAGATTTTTTAAAGCAAGAAAGCGAAGGCTTTGGTTTGGTTGTTTTTGTTGTTTTTTGGTAACAGTTGTCAAAAAATTTGTTCACTTGTTTCCACAACAAATGAAAATAAAAACCATCTTCCTCTCTCTATTGTAGCCAAGCATCTTGTATCATCACCATGCATCACCACTCACCGCCACCACCATCGTTCACCATGCACTCACGGACACTAATACCTTATACCACCACTCTTTCTCTCTTTACCCTTTCCGGTCTTTCTGTTAAAGAGTAAAAATAATAACACAGTGTTACCAAATATGTTTTTTATTTTATTTTACAACATTTTATATACAAAATATGATTTTTATTTTTTTATTTTTTTACAAAAAAAAACACACACAAACATGTTTTCTGTTACTAAAAAATGATAACATTACCAATAATAACTTGATATATATTTCAATTTTTGTAGTCCAAAAATATAAGAAAACTCATTTTGTGTTTGTAAATGTAAGGTTATGTAATTGGCTAAATTTCGTCCAAAGTCGTGTTTGATGTAATTAGGAGAATTGGGTTATCAATCACAAGCCTTCAGAAAGTATTTGAAACTTATTCATGCAAGCTTGGACTAAGAGAGACTTGTATGATACAAATTGGCTGATGAAGGGGACTTCGAGGGATGTCGAGGGATCTCGAGCACAAAAACAATGCGCTGGGTGCAAAACAAGACCTCGCTGGATTTTCAAGGGTTGTTGCGGGATGTTGAGGACAAAAATAGTGGACATATAAATTGCGCATGACTTTGCGGAATCCTTGCGGGATGTTGAGGGTAAAAACAATGAGCATGCCAAAATCTAGGTTTGAGCTCGCGAGATGCTCGCGGGTTCTCGAGGGATCAAATTTCAGCTCGCGAGTTCTTGCAGGATCGAGCTGCATGAAATCGAGATTCTCGGAAATCGCGCCGTTAGGGTTTTTGCCCCTATTTAAAGCCCAACACACTTTCTCAAACCTCATCTGAGCTGCTACTATTAAAAACACCTTGAGAGAAGTATTTTAAATCTTCTAAGAGCTCAGAAATGTGCCTTAGCAACAATATTCTTCAACCCAATTGAAGAGATCGATAGTCTTGAAGGAGTTAAAGCTGACAAATCCGTTCTAAGAGGATCTAAACGGTGGTCCAGCATGGAGACGGTAAATCATGGATACGAGTAAGATCTAGACAATCGTTAGATCAAAGAGTTGATAGGTTTTAATTGTAAAGAGTCTTGTAACTATTTGAACTACAAGTTATAGTACATGATCTTTGCCTAGTAAAGGGGACACGTGATTTTTCTTCCATTTAAGGGTTTCCATGGTAAAAGGCTGTTGTGTTCTTAATTGAATGGTTTGTTCTCTATTTTGTCTTAAATTGTACAATATTGCTCATTGCTATTACATCTTAACCTAATATTGTACAGTTTAGTCTCTTGGACAAAACATAGACAAAGGCTAGGTTTTTCGAGGCTAGGTTTGTCGTTGAGGGCTCAAGAGCTGAGAAAGCAACCCAGGGAGGAGAAAAAAAAAAATGAAAAGAAAACAAAACAGTTGCTAGGGTTTTTAAAAGGGGGCCCAAATAAGTTGACTTCGCGGCCGCGAGAACCCGCACGATCCTACGAAGTCACCTGATACACAAGAACATTAAAAACGAAAAGAAAAACTTACACAGGCCCATAGTCGTCAACCCACTCAACATACAACCAATGAAATTTAAGATGCTCTAAGCATGAATAAATCAACATCAAAGATGTTCAAAGATGACATAAAAACAACTCAATGCACACAATGATGATAAGAGCCATACTAACAACTATGACAATAAGATGCAAGTCCTTCAATTAGATCAATGAGAATATGGACCCTAGAACAAGATCAAGGCAAAGTTCATCATGAAAACCTCCTCTTAGACACGAATGTTGTAGAAGTCAAATCCCCATGTCATCCCAATCAGAATAAACCAAGAATTCCCTTTTTCTTTCAGGACATATTTTTTTGTTTACCTTTTGAAGTTCCAATCCTATCTCTCCAAAAACGAAACATGAATTAAGCACAGGAAGGGTGGCTTTCACACACATGAGCAAGTAGCCATCTCCTATTGTTACATAACAAGGGTAGCTTCTTACACACTCACTGGTAGCCATTTTTTCCCAACACAAGAATATTTTGTAAGAGAGGGTATACATGTGAACAAGGTTAATCTAGACATTCATGTACAAGGAAGATCATCCATGATAAGGGCTGCAAAAAGATTATAAAAAAAAAAGGAGTTCCATATTCTAAGAAATATCATGAGGTGAGCATTAAACGAGCAAAGAGCACGAGCATGATTGGAATCATCAAAGCACGTGAATCACTAATACACAATCAAAGATGCAAATAAGATTCAATCTAGAACATGCTTATACTTCTAGCATTTCATGAGAAGTGCTTTAAACAAGAAACAAATAGGCCAAGTGCTAGCCAAACCAAACAACACACACACTCAAAACTGAACACAACACACACGAAACATGGCGTGAGAAAAAAAAAAAGCAATAAACACACTCAAGCCTGGACCCCAACAAAACAGACTACTTGAGAAAGCACACTCCTAGGGATTTTTGCAAAAATTCAAACCTAAAAGTATCAAGGGATTTAGTGAAGAGATCAACAAGTTGATTCTCAGTGAAAATATGCTCTAGAGAGATAACCTTCACTTCTACTAATTCACGGATGAAATGATATTGAATGTCAATATGTTTAGTGTGAGAATTTTGAACCGAATTCTTAGAAATACTAATCGCACTCATATTGTCACAAAAAAAAATCATGACATTCTATTTTAGACCATAATCACTTAACATCTGCTTCATCCAAATAAGCTGAGTATAACAACTCCAAGCAACTATGTACTTAGCTTCAACAGTGGACAACGAGATTGCATTTTGCTTTTTACTATGCCAAGCAACAAGATTGTTGCCAACATACTCACTAGAGGTGCTTTTGCAATCATCTGTAGAACATGCCCAATCAGAATTAGTGTCGAAAGTAAACCAAATACCATAGCCAAGAGTTCCATTCACATATTTAATGATCCTTTTAACAGCAAACAAATAAGACTCTTTAGGGCTTGCCTGGAAGCTGGCACAAACACTAACACTAAAGGCTATGTCAGGTCTATTGACAGTTAAATACAAAAGACTCCCAATCATGCTCCTGTACAGGGTTTGTTCAACATCTTTTCTAGTATCATTTTTACTTAGCTTAAGGTTAGTACTCATAGGGGTTCTAACGTGCTTAGCCATTCTAACCCAAATTTCTTCACAAGTTCTTTAGCATATTTGGACTGAGAGATAAAAATCCCTTTATCCATCTGTTTAACCTGAAGACCTAAGAAATAGTTCAACCCACCCATCATGCTCATACTAAGCTCTGCATGCTTGCTTCAAACCATACAGAGCTTTTTTCAGTTTATAGACATGATCAGGATGGTGTGGATCCTCAAACCCTTTGGGTAGTTCCACATAGGCCTCTTCTTGAAGAATACCATTCAGAAAGGCACTCTTCACATCTATTTGATACAACTTAAATCCTAAATAACATGCAATGGTAAGAAAGATACAGAATGATTCTAACCTTGCAACATGGGCAAATGTTTCATCAAAATCAATGCCCTCAATTTGGGTGTACCTTTGGAACACCAACCTAGCTTTATTTCTTATGATAACACGATGTTCATCAGATTTATTCTTAAAGATCTATTTAGTTCCTATCACATTGACATGCTTTGGTCTAGGCACAAGAGTCCATACTTTATTTAGCATAAATTGACTTAACTCCTCATGCAGAGCAGTTATCTAATGTTCATCATTCAATGCTTCTTTGACATTCTTAGGCTCAAATATAGAAGTATAGCACATATAATTTACCTAATTTCTTACCTAACGCCTTGTCTTCATTGGCTTAGTTACACTTTCGATTACTTGTTCCATTGGATGATTTAGCTTCACTCTTAATGAGGGTTCTAGTGTCACTTCTTACTCTGCTTCGGACTGATCACTTTTAATCTCCTCCACTATGGTCACCTTTTTCGAGTTCTCAGATTCCTCCACTATAGGTTTATTGCCTGTATCACACTCTTCATCAAAAGAGGGATCAGTAGGTATCTCCAGATCATCAATAATAACATTAGTAGATTCCATCATAGTTAATGTATGCAAATTAAATACATGATAAGCTCTACTATTAATGGAATACCCAAGAAATACTCCTTCATCACGTCAAGAGTTAAACTTACCTAACTGTTCTCTATCTCTTAGGATATAATATTTACTCCCAAATACTTGAAAGTACTTAACATTGGGTTTTTCACCTTTCCATAAATCATAAGGAGTTTGCTTGGTACTAACTCTCAAGTAGACATCATTGGTAGTATAACATACAGTCTTTACTGCTTCAACCCAGATTTTTTGAGCAAACTTCTTGCCATAAAGCATAACCCTTGCCATTTCTTGAATGAATCTATTCTTCCTCTCTACTACTCCATTTTACTGTGGAGGCTTTGGGGCTGAAAACTCATGTCTTATACCCTGTTCATCACAAAAGTTAGCAAACTCAGAGTTTCAAACTCTCTACCGTGATTAGTTTAGATTATGTGAATACAATCAATTTTTGTGCCCTTTTCCACTTGCAATCTCGGACACAAAGTTTTGAACATAGAGAAGGTGTCAGCTTTTTCTCTAATAAAATCTATCTAGGTAAACCTAGAGAAATCATCAACTACCACAAAAATATATGTCTTACCTCCTATACTCTCTGCTCAAGCAGGACCAATAAGATCCATTTGAACAAGTTCAAAAGGTTTAAATGTTAAAGTTTGCTTAACTTTCTTGTGCGTGGACTTAATTTGCTTTCCATATTAACATGATCTATAAACAAAATTTGTGGTTTTACCAAGTTTTGGAATCCCACAAATGAGCTCAGAACTTGATAGTCTAGAGAGATCATTAAAGTTTACATGACCAAGTCTTTGATGCAAAAACTCAGTCTCATCCAGTTTAGCAGAATTGCAAGTAATACCACTCTCTGAGGTAATCCTATAGCAATTATCAGAAGTACGCACACCTTTCATAACACAAGTACCATTTTTATAAAAAATAGAGCATTCAGTTTTAGAAAACTGTACTTGATGTTGTGCGTCATATAGCTGACTGATGCTTATGAGATCAGCCTTTATGCCTTCAACAAACAGTACATTATTGAGATTTGGTAACCTTTGAGATTTTATATTACCTTTTCTTACAACTCTGGAGGTGCTGCCATATTCAAAGGTTACTAGACCTCCATCAAATTTAGTCACAATGTCAAAATAAGCTTTATTACCACACATATGCCTTGAGTAGGCACTATCTATATACCACATATTAGAACTGTGAGCCTTTAGGGCAGTGTGGATAACATATCCTCTCAGGTCATTTTTCCTTATCTATGCAGTCTTAGGATTAGCATTTATAAGCTTTGGGGAAGACTGTTGGTTAGGCTTTCGACCTTTCCTTGAGGTATGTTTTACCGCAGATCTTGCCATATAGTTTCCATAGTATTGAGACTGAGCTTGTCTTTGAAAATTCTGTTAAATAAAATTCCTTTGCTTAGCCAACACATGAAATCTATTAGACATCTTACCATTCTATGATCTACCTGGGTTTTGAAAGTTACGAGTTTGAACATAATCCAAAGGTAATCCATGCAATTTATGACATTGTGGCCTAATGTGACCTCTTATACCACAGTAGTGACAAGATAGGTACAAAATAAGAATGATTACCTTAATTTTGAGGGGTATTATACCTTTCTTCATGAACAAATTTGATGGGCATAATGTATTGGTGTTACTTTGACTTGGATGGTTTGACATCATACCCAATACCACATGTATTCGAAGAATGCTTCTGATCCAAGCACACTGTCTCTACCATGGAGGCACTTGCTTTTTACTTCTTAAAGGTCAGATTAGACTAAGAGAGATCATCTTTAAGTTTCAGGATTTTTTCTTCAAGTGCCTTCTTAAAACCATCTCTATCAAATTTATCTTTCTCGAGGAACTTTACTTTGTCAGTCAGGGTTGTTCGATGTTTCTTCAACTGATTGATTTCTGCTTGAGCATCGACATTCACCCGTTTTAAAGAGTTAACTTCTTCCAAGGCCTTTTTCAACTTCTTACTTAGTTTGACATTCACATTGGTAAGCTTGTATGACTGCTTGTACAGTTGATCATAGGCTTGCTGCAGTTCACTTTTATTTTCATCATCTAATTCATCCTCATATTCTTTGAGAGATCCCACTGTACCATCTGATTCATCAAATTTTTTTGTTTCAAGCACCTTAGATG